>OY744475.1:67922156-68372528 GCA_963556175.1 Tipula confusa | reverse complement strand
GCTTCTCTGAAAAAAAATAATCTATTAATGGGCTAATTTCTCAAAGCCGTAGGCTGTAATAAATTGGATTAGTTTTTGCCTGAAATGTATAATTAATTAATTTATAACATAAATAAAAATTATAATATAAATTCAATTTTTAAAATAATTGATTAAACATTACAAATCAATTGAATTAACGGTTCAATTAAATTAACCATTAGAGTCCTCTCCGAACTATTATTTGGCATTTGACGTCCAGGTCTTCTGACATTTTATCTTCATAGAACGCATTCTTTTTATAGCAACACTGAAGAATTTTTCTAATCTTAACAAATTCATAATTTATTACATAATTTAGAAGGAGGGAGATTTGGTTGTTTTATGACAACTTTTTTGTTAATTTTTATATTTGATTGATCTCGATTCCATTTATGTCTTTGTTGTATACCTAAAAATTCCAAACTTGATATGTTTCAAAATTATTGGTGAATCTTTTTGAATGATCTGCCATCTAGATAATCTTGGTAATTTAATATCTGTAACGTCTTCATAAGGAAGCTGAATTGTTGGTCGACCAACCAGTTTGCTGGTGTTAATACGTCCATATCTTTATCGGTTAATAAACAAAGAGGACGCGAATCTAAAATGGATTGGTTGAGGTGAAGCTTGGTGGATTTGAAATCAGCCTCTCACAGGCCTCCAAAGTCTCTGTTGAGAAAATCGAATAAATTAATAAAATTGATTTAATTGATTTCTTGTATAATAATTTGACCTGTTTACCCAAATCTGCGAAGATCAGCAATAAATGCTTCATATGTGAGATCAATGACCAATTCTAAGTGGTCAGCCTTAGTGTTAAGCCAAACAAATAGGCAAATGTAGCTCTTGTATGTCTTGTATGTCCCTCTTACCTTGGTCAAGTGAGTTGAAAAGGGGCCTGCGTAATCTACTCCCACCTTAAGAAATGGTCGTATTAGATCGTACCATACTGCTGACAGGTCACCCATTATTTGATTCATTTCCTTGCCTTTATGGTTTATACATCAATGAACGATTTTTTTCACTGCATTCCTGCAATATCCAATAATGTTGTCGAAGGGTTGCTATCATCAGGGCCAGCATTAAAATGTCGATGGTGATTTTCATTAATGAAGAGTTCAGTCAGGTGGTCTAAAGCTGGCAAGATAATTGAGTGTTTTAACTCCTCGTAGTACGCCAAACGAATCACCGAATGGGTGCAATGCTTTTAAGCTACTGAATTTCTGTATTTTATTGCTGATTAGGAGACCTTTTATAACTGCTGCAAAAAGCTTTTGTTGAATGGTCGAATGAGGCGTCTTTGAGCATTAATTAACTCAACAGTTTAAACAGTAGTCGTTATCGATTTTAGTTTACGCTAGATCCAGCGCAAAACATAAGCTTACACATACGTTATTTTAGTGCAACTGGAAAAGTTATCAATGATTTGTTGTTTCGCAGTTTTAGCCAATGTTCAGTAAGGTTTGGTCAGTATAAATTTTCCACCCCCAACTTTTGTAAAAATATTTTGGTTGTGATAGTTACAGGTGCTAACCATTCAATTGTATCGAAAAATTTACTGGCTTCTGATAATATTCCCCTCTTGGTCAAAATGGGTTGTTGCTGGAAATTCACGTAAAAATGAAATAATCGCCCTTTAGATTCCAGTGAAGGCCTAGAACCTTTCCATACGTTGATTTTTGAAGTTTAATTTATTCCAAATCATGGTTATCTTTTGAGGTGTCCCTTAACGTTTGGTTTGTGTTGGTAACCCATTTTCATAAATAAAACCCGATACTCTCTAGGATGATCGTTATATTTTGGATATAACAAATTGTGTTGGTTCCTGTCATGAAGTCATCCACATAAATGTCTTTCTTGATGTGCGCAGCTGCTTCTGGAAATTTGTCCTGATGTCGTTCAGCCACTTCTAGGGGAACTCTGGTTACCAGATTTATCATCTAGTTTACAAGTTAGTGTATAAATTAGCCAGTTGTCTCTAGATTCAGCTCTTTTACCTAGTGCGTTTACTCCCCCCACTACTTCATCTGAAGTATTTAACATCTTCCTAATGTTCGTACTGTTTACTGCTGTTAAACTTGTTTGAGACTTGATGTAGAAAGGGCTGTATTTAGGTGGGGAATCCGGATCACCATCTTTTACTATGTTGACTAGTACAAGCGAAACCACTTTCCTGCGTGAGAGAAACACACCTGCCGTATACATATTGTATGTGTTTAGCAACAGATGTGGCTAACTGCTAACTGCTACCTTAAACGTCACAAAGTTACCAGTTCTACTTCTATAAGAATTGTTTTCTATCATGCTAGCATTCACAGTTTCACGCAGACACCCATCAAGCATCTTGCTTGATCAACCAGTAAGTTTGTCACCTTTTGACGTGACGTCGAGGAGTGGCATCCAGAACCCCGTCTGGTCATCGTTAAGTTGCGGTAAATCCCTCATATAAAAATTGTAAGTCCCGTCTTGAAGCTACCTCCATGATGAGTTTATCTCCGGTGTCTTAATGTGGAATGCCGCATTCCACTGCCCGTGTATTGCAATATCACTTAGTTGTCACGTAGAGTGTTTTTCGGCCCATCCATTTAGCCACTAGCGGACAATGGTCATCAAGGCGGATGCTATGAATGTCGTAAACCCATTTTGCTGCGTTGTCTAAAAAGTCCGAGAACCAGAGTTCCTTACCCGGTACTGCTCATTTACAACCACTATATGAGTTTCAATCTGACAAAACAGCTGCGACAAAAGGTCATCTGCAGCCATGCACCTATTTAAGTTTGCTTTTGCAGAAACTTAATCATTTCTATTTGCTTCCCTTCTTAGCTAGAAGAGCCTTTTTGAAAAATTACAAGCACCAGTTTCTCACTTATGATGGAATTCCCTAGCACAAAGTAGCTATTCACATTAAGAATATTTCAGCTGTGATATGCATGCGTCAACTATATTTCCTGGCTGCATCCAAACAAGATTATTACAATCAAAGCCCGTAGGTATTAACCTGTTATAACCATACCCCTGGAACATAGAAAACCGACAGATTTTGGCCCTTTTTTTTGACGCGGTAATATACCCAGTCGCTTTTGAGTCTCTCATGCGTAGCAGCTTATAACGATTCGTTCATCTAAGTCGACAATCACCTTTTTTGGTCATGTTATTCAGACATCAGGGAGTTTATAATATCTCTTGCAAAAAAATTAGGCAAGGGGTTACCCTTGATAAAATTATTCTTTTTGCGCCTAAATGTTTGGGTTTCGTGTGTTGTATGTAGTCTGTATGTGTGTAATCTATATGTGTGTTGTGTGTATTCTGTTAATGACAAATTTTAAAAGCCAATCACGAGTTCCAATTTTACAAAATAATAATTAATTATAATAATAATTAATTAATAATAATCGTAATAATGTGCTTCAATTTTTCTATAAGACATAAATTTATATAAATTTGTGTATACAAAATATCTATTTCAAATTTTGACATATATTTTATTTAGATATATAAACATATATAACACTGAACTGAAAATGTATAACCGTTTTCACTGACATCATGCGTAAAAAACTCAGAACTAATGTATTTTATCAATTTGGTAAACGGGAATCGCATTTTCGATGTTCATGATAAAATAAAACGATAAAAGCAAATGAAAACATATTGATAAATTTTTTTTTTTTTTCATTCTCTTTTCATCGAAACAGAATCGAACCCTTGGTACTCTTTCATCTCATGCAAGAAGTTATTTTTCTTAAAAGTGAACCAGCTTAGGAAAACACCTTAGGAACTCATTCATGGCTGAGATAAAACCTTCAAACGCATATATAAGAGCTCACATTTTTTTTTACGGCTGTGGGTTATCAGCCCGCATGCTCCTGCAAGAGAAAGTAGTGAAATTCTAAGGCATGCAAGTTTGGAGGTCCAAGTCTTGGATTAGAAATTAACGATATCGTAGGGTATCAAATTTCCGCAAGCTGTTTACACTGATTATTTTACACTGGTATCCTGTGTTTAAAAAGTCTAAAGCCACAAGAGAATAGTAAAAACAATGTTACAGAAACTACTGTCGATAATTTTACTTTCATTCAAATATGAACGTCCTAAATAAGGTCATAAAACATAGTTTGTGTTATCAAGCCATAAAGTATAGTTATTACCTATCTAAACAACAACTTTATATGATTAAGTCGTAAATTGCTATGTTTTTGTTTTCTGACATTAAATATCTTCATTTTCTTCTAAATATAGAATATAATTATTATATTACCGATTGATTGCTGAAATAACGTTTTGTATCTTCGTGTAAATGCAATTATATTAATCTATTTTTATCAAAAACATAATTAAACGTCTCCTGGGGTTACCAAATCGAAATTTATTGTTAACTTTCTACAACAAAGCCTACAATCCGCAAACTCACTTCCAGACTCGTTCCAATATTTTTGCCACCCCCAATATTTCTCACTCCAATCTAATTTGATAGAATAAAAAAAAAGGATTTTCATGTTAAAAATAAATCTGGCGTATGCATTACGCCAAGATGCTGTTCAGACAATTAATAAAACAAATTTGTGGGTTAAATTATTTAAATATGATACCAACAATTTAATGTTGAATTTACACTTAATCAAATTTTTCATTTGTCATGTTCTAATATTTCCCCTCCGCCTCGAAATCTCGTAAACGAAAAAACGAGACAGTATTTAGTACCAGAAGATGTTGTTTTTTTTAGCATTTAAAGCATTAAAGTTATTTCGTCTATATTTTTTTTTTAAATTAATTTCCGGAATTATTTTGGGTTGCCAACAATTTTTAGGCTAGAATGTTGAAACATCTAGCTGAACGAGTTAGCAGCCGAAATGAATTTAAATTGAATTTTATTTAAGTTTTTATGTTTTGAACATAACGATTGTGTCGTTAAATAAAATCATAAAAATGTTACGAGATAATATAATTAATTATTACAGTTCTAAAGTTTTAAGCTTAATGTGCTGATCTATGTTAAAAAAAATAGGAAGTATTCTTCGGAATCAGTAAATATAATTTACATGCACTATTTTTATTTAACGCTCCTGTGAACTGGCGGCATCTGCCGGTTCTGAAACATTTTTTTTACACAGAACTGCAAGAGAACTACTAAGAGAATTTGAAGAGTTTGGTCTTAGCAGCTAAGAAATAATTGAACGATTTCGATGAAGTTTACGTACTCAGCAAAACCTATTCTTAGAGGTATCATTGAGCCCAATCAGACCACTATTACAGATGTTAGCTTTCCAGTATTGAATGATGCAAGGAACCATATATTACATTACTGCCCTCTAATAACCAACAGCAACGTACGATGCTAACCACAAAGATTGATGACATTCCAAAACTTGAGGTTCATTATTGGCTACGAAAATAATTAAATTACTCGTTAAATATAAGACATTAATTTATCTTAAACATTTATTAAAAGGTTGATCTTTCATAGTTAGGCCTCATTTGCAATATTTCCACATTAAGTTCAATAAAAAGCGGAGGAAACCGCGTTGCAAACCACTAGTTCGAGAAATTTACCATGCTAGCGAGAGAACACTTTAATTTAAAATTAAAATAATTAAACTTAACATTAATTATAATTAAAAAAAAAACAATTTATACAAGAACGATTCGCCTTAATGTCTTTTTGATAATAATGCATACATTGAGGCGAATTACATATAAATATGTCAAATAAAAAATTTATAAAAAGTAGCATACATGATTGGTAATAGATGTCACTTCACACCTGCATCGTAATTTCACTGAAATACAAGAATCGTTCTCTTTGCCGATCATTATGACAAGAAAGTACGAAATTTTAAAATTTCAAAAAAAAAGTGTAATTTGTTTTCGATGCAATTTGTGAGTATAAATAATAATAAAATAATAAATGTAAGAAAATAAAATTAGCACTAAAAATATAAAACGTAATACGAATATAAAACCAATTTATTTTTTTTAAATAGCCTCATGGAATTAGATGACAGCGGCAATAACACAAACCAACAACACAGTTGAATTTGTTCTATAAAGTAAATAATTTTAAAAGGACAAAAGCCTTCCCTTAGAAATAAAATCAAGGTCAATTTGATTTCGGGACGTCTTACAATTGTGTCCATTTTTCTAAATGGACATTTTTGAAAGAATGTGCTAGCTACAATGAGATCGTGGGCATTCGGAAAGTGCTTCGTCCTTTCTCCGTTATCGATTGTGTTGGGAGCTCTATCATTAAAGGCATCAATCACTATTCTGACGTGGTCCTCCGTTATGAACCCCATCAGATCAAAAAATAAACAGCGGTTATATTAACACTAAAATTAGGCAGTACATGAGTAGACGAATACAAAGACATAAATTAATTAAAATGCCATGTCAGGAACTCAGGAGGTGCAGTGCGTTAATGGGTAAAATAAATCACTGATTTAATATTGAAATCGAAAATTGTAATGCGTCCTAAATGTTGATTATGTATAAATAAGCTATAGTACAATATATACATCCCTCATTAAATATATTGATGATAATTTCACGCAGAGTGCGTTAAGGTTAATGTGATGTTAGAACAAAACAAAATTAAAAATGTAATTCGATTTTAGAAAACTTAGATTTTGATTGGAAAATAATTATTTTATCGCTCGCAGCATGGTTCGGTTACTAAATGGACATAAGGGATATAACAGGAATATTTCTTCTACAGATTGACACATAATATATTGAAGAATATTGACTTTAACACCTTGTATTATAGTATTTTGAAAACTAACCACCGTTGGTGAAGTGAACCGTGATGTGAACGCTCTATGAGAGGTATTGAAAATTTCGATTGTCGGTGCTGCCCAGGCGACTCTAGGTATGGTAAAAATTTTACCCAAAAATGACTGATTTGATGAGGAGTTTCGTCTTGCTTTCGAGCAACAGAATATAGCTTATAAAGATGCGCGAATACGTTTTACAATCACACGGAAGAACAAAGCAGTCCTTGCTAGGAGAACCGGCAAGGCTGAAGTCTTACGAGTACAACAATATAGCAATGATCACGGTTCTTGTAACTTCTTTAAAGGAGCCACATAAATATCTTCACATAGCTCATCCACGTAAACAACTGGGGGTCGATCGTTGATCGTTGAAGAGATCGGACGTGTTTTTCCGATTTCTTCAATTTTAAATTATAAAATTTTTTAAAGTTTGTTTAATTTAATTTAATTTATGTATTGTTTTTTAATTAAATTGTGTCTAATTAAGTGAAAATATGCATGGCCAATGTGTAAATTATTAAAGTGTTTATTTTGAAAAAAATAAAAAATAAAATAAAAAATGGTGGATGGTGTATAAAAATTATGCAGTGTGGACAGTGAATATTTATATGTTTAGTTCTGATTTGATACCATGTGTGTTTAATCTTTTGTACCGTAGTATCGATGGTCTTTTTAAGTCTGTGTTGTGTTGTGTTGTGTAATAGATTATAGAATGAAATATAAATGGAACTCTGTCGCTTTTCCCAGAGTTCAGGTAATATTTGTACAATACGCACAAATTATTATTTATTGTTGGATCTGCTAGTTGGGATTTCTTTTTTTTAATTTAGATTGATTCCATATATAGTGTTGCTGGCTTTCTTTGTGGCTTAAGTTTGGTTGTATGTGGTGCTACGGGCACTCTATCTTGGCGTAGACGACGTCGTATATATTCGTGTTTATTGAGTTTCTAAATTTCACTTGCTAAAAATTTTGTATCATGTTAAAGACATGATTTTTATTAAAATGTATGAGTGTGAGAATTATGTTCGAGAAGAATGAAATTGAATGTGGTCATTTGTGTCGACGTTGTTGTTGTTGTGTTGTATAAAAATTTACGGATAGGTGGGTTTAAATGTGTTAGTGAGTGCGCCCGAGAGCTGAGAAAGAATTACGTTTTTTGTGTAAAATGTTTGTGTGTGTACTTATCTAAATTTTACTTTTTGTGAATTTTGTATCATGTTATGACATGACTTTATTAGAAAAACTTTCTAGAAGGTTCGAGATGGTATACATAGTACAATCTGTACTATTTTTTGTGTTTTTTCTTTGTATGATTGAGTATGATTGTTGTTGTTTGTTTATTTATTTCTCATTTTATGAACGTACTAGGTTCCTATTAGAATGTTCCTGTTGGATTTCATCAATTGTGTGGAAATATCGATGCGTGTTTCGAGTTTATGCTTGCTGGTCGTTGGTTTTGATTGTTCGGTTGGTTTTGATTGTTCGGTTTTGTGGACAAAAGGGGGTTCGGCAAAGAGGCATGGTTTTGATTGCCTTTTTGATTTTGGTGGTAAATGTTTACAAATATTCGTGAACGGTATTTGTATTTGAGTCTTTTGAATGTTGTGGGTGTTGGAAAAGTTTTGGCGTTTTAGCATATTTTTTTTCCACATTGCGAAAGTGCTAATTATTTCTTTTTTGGTGTAAATTGTTTTGTTAAAATTCATTTAAAGTGATTTTTGTAATGTTGTTTCGGTTATTATAATATTATTATATTATTATATTATTATATTATTATATTATTATATTATTATATTATTATTAGTATATAATGAAGTGTATAATGGTAACAATACTTCTCTCTCTCGTTAAGTAATAAGTTTGTTTTTTTTTCTTTGTCATAGAGAGCGCAACATACTGTTGTTCCATCATTCGTATTCATTTTTCATTTTTATTTACATCGAAGCGAATAAGAGGAGTGTATGCAGGTTGTGCTACGTCACAACACATACTGGAATAGTAGTCACTTTCATCGCGGTTACTTTCATCGCAACTTCATGGCTTGTGTATACATTTGTGTTGGTTTTGTGCGAGCACGGGAATGAGTTACTAATCGAAAATAATTGGAGTTGTTAGGACGGCGGTGGGGGGGGGGGGGGGGGTCGTATTTATGTATTTATGTATTTATATGTTTATGTATTTATATATTTATGTATTTATGTATTTATATATTTATATATTTATGTATTTATATATTTATGTATTTATATATTTATATATTTATGTATTTATATATTTATATATTTATATATTTATATATTTATATATTTATATATTTATATATTTATATATTTATATATTTATGTATTTATATATTTATATATTTATATATTTATATATTTATATATTTATATATTTATATATTTATATATTTATATATTTATATATTTATATATTTATGTATTTATATATTTATATATTTATATATTTATATATTTATATATTTATGTATTTATGTATTTATATATTTATGTATTTATATATTTATATATTTATGTATTTATATATTTATATATTTATATATTTACATATTTATATATTTATGTATTTATGTATTTATGTATTTATATATTTATATATTTATGTATTTATATATTTATATATTTATGTATTTATGTATTTATGTATTTATATATTTATGTATTTATGTATTTATGTATTTATATATTTATGTATTTATGTATTTATATATTTATATATTTATATATTTATATATTTATATATTTATGTATTTATATATTTATATATTTATATATTTATATATTTATATATTTATATATTTATGTATTTATATATTTATATATTTATATATTTATGTATTTATATATTTATATATTTATATATTTATATATTTATTTATATATTTATATATTATATTTATATATTTATATATTTATATATTTATATATTTATATATTTATATATTTATATATTTATATATTTATATATTTATATATTTATATATTTATATATTTATATATTTATATATTTATATATTTATATATTTATATATTTATATATTTATATATTTATATATTTATATATTTATATATTTATATATTTATATATTTATATATTTATATATTTATATATTTATATATTTATATATTTTATATATTTATATATTTATATATTTATATATTTATATATTTATATATTTATATATTTATATATTTATATATTTATATATTTATATATTTATATATTTATATATTTATATATATTTATATATTTATATATTTATATATTTATATATTTATATATTTATATATTTATATATTTATATATTTATATATTTATATATTTATATATTTATATATTTATATATTTATTTATGTATTTATATATTTATGTATTTATATATTTATATATTTATATATTTATATATTTATATATTTATATATTTATATATTTATATATTTATATATTTATGTATTTATATATTTACATATTTATATATTTATGTATTTATGTATTTATGTATTTATATATTTATATATTTATATATTTATATATTTATATATTTATGTATTATATATTTATGTATTTATATATTTATGTATTTATGTATTTATGTATTTATATATTTATATATTTATATATTTATATATTTATATATTTATATATTTATATATTTATATATTTATATATTTATGTATTTATGTATTTATGTATTTATATATTATATATTTATATATTTATATATTTATATATTTATGTATTTATGTATTTATGTATTTATATATTTATATATTTATATATTTATATATTTATATATTTATATATTTATGTATTTATGTCTTTATATATTTATATATTTATGTATATTTATGTATATATATATTTATATATTTTATATTTTATATATTTATGTATTTATGTATTTATATATTTATATATTATATATTTATGTATTTATGTATTTATATATTTATATATTTATATATTTATATATTTATATATTTATGTATTTATGTATTTATATATTTATATATTTATATATTTAGTATTTATGTATTTATATATTTATATATTTATATATTTATATATTTATATATTTATATATTTATATATTTATATATTTATATATTTATATATTTATATATTTATATATTTATATATTTATATATTTATATATTTATATATTTATATATTTATATATTTATTATTTATATATTTATATATTTATATAATTATATATATTTATATATTATATATTTATATATTTATATATTTATATATTTATATATTTATATATTTATATATTTATATATTTATATATTTATGTATTTATATATTTATATATTTATATATTTTATATATTTATGTATTTATGTATTTATGTATTTATATATTTATATATTTATATATTTATGTATTTATGTATTTATATATTTATTATGTTGTATTATATATTATATATATATATTATATTATATATATTATATATTATATTATATATTATATATTATATATATTATATAATATTTATGTATTTATGTATTTATGTATTTATATATTTATGTATTTATGTATTTATATATTTATATATTTATGTATTTATATATTTTATGTATTTATGTATTTATATATTTATATATTTATGTGTTTATATATTTATATATTTATGTATTTATATATTTATATATTTATATATTTATATATTATGTATTTATATATTTATGTATTTGTATATTTATATATTTATGTATTTATATATTTATATGTTTATATATTTATATATTTATGTATTTATGTATTTATATATTTATATATTTAAGTATTTATATATTTATATATTTATGTATTTATGTATTATATATTTATATATTTATATATTTATATATTTATATATTTATATATTTATATATTTATATATTTATATATTTATGTATTTATATATTTATATATTTATATATTTATATATTTATATATTTATATATTTATATATTTATATATTTATATATTTATTATATTTATATATTTATATATTTATATATTATATATTTATATATTTATATATTTATATATTTATATATTTATATATTTATGTATTTATATATTTATGTATTTATATATTTATATATTATGTATTTATATATTTATATATTTATGTATTTATATATTTATATATTTATATATTTATATATTTATATATTTATATATTTATATATTTATGTATTTATATATTTATGTATTTTATATATTTATTTATATATTTATATTTATATATTTATATATTTATATTTATATATTATGTATTTATATATTTATATATTTATATATTTATATATTTATATATATTTATATATTTATATATTTATATATTTAATATTTATATATTTATATATTTATATATTTATATATTTATATATTATATATTTATATATTTATATATTTATATATTTATATATTTATATATTTATATATTTATGTATTTATATATTTATGTATTTATATATTTATATATTTATGTATTTATATATTTATATATTTATGTATTTATATATTTATATATTTATATATTTATATATTTATGTATTTATATATTTATGTATTTATGTATTTATATATTTATGTATTTATGTATTTATATATTTATATATTTATGTATTTATATATTTATATATTTATGTATTTATGTATTTATATATTTATATATTTATATATTTATATATTTATATATTTATATATTTATATATTTATATATTTATGTATTTATATATTTATATATTTATATATTTATATATTTATATATTTATGTATTTATATATTTATATATTTATATATTTATATATTTATATATTTATATATTTATATATTAATATATTTATGTATTTATATATTTATGTATTTATATAATTATGTATTTATATATTTATATATTTATATATTTTATATATATTTATATATTTATATTTATATATTATATATTTATGTATTTATATATTTATATATTTATATATTTATGTATTTATGTATTTATGTATTTATATATTTATGTATTTATATATTTATATATTTATATATTATATATTTATGTATTTATATATTTATATATTTATGTATTTATATATTTATATATTTATATATTTATATATTTATATATTTATATATTTATATATTTATATATTTATATATTTATATATTTATATATTTATATATTTATATATTTATATATTTATATATTTATGTATTTATATATTTATATATTATATATTTATATATTTATATATTATATATTTACATATTTATATATTTATATATTTATATATTTATATATTTATGTATTTATATATTTTATATATTTATATATTTATGTATTTATATATTTATATATTTATATATTTATATATTTATATATTTATATATTTATATATTTATATATTTATATATTTATATATTTATATATTTATATTTATATATTTATATATTTATATATTTATATATTTATATATTTATATATTTATATATTTATATATTTATATATTTATATATTTATATATTTATATATTTATATATTTATATATTTATATATTATATATTTATATATTTATATATTTATATATTTATATATTTATATATTTATAATATTTATATATTTAATATTTATATATTTATATATTTATATATTATATATTTATATATTTATATATTTATATATTTATATATTTATATATTTATATATTTATATATTTATATATTTATATATTTATATATTTATATATTTATATATTATATATTTATATATTTATATATTTATATATTTTATATATTTATATATTTATGTATTTATATATTTATGTATTTATATATTTATATATTTATGTATTTATATATTTTATATATTTATATATTTATATATTTATATATTATATATTTATATTTAATTTATATATTTATATATTTATATATTTATATATTTATATATTATATATTTATATATTTATATATTTATGTATTTATATATTTATGTATTTATATATTTATATATTTATGTATTTGTATATTTATATATTTATATATTTATATATTTATATTTATATATTTATATATTTATGTATTTATGTATTTATGTATTTATATATTTATATAATTATATATTTGTGTATTTATATATTTATATATTTATATATTTATGTATTTGTGAATTTATATATTTATATATTTATATTTATTTTTATATATTTATTTGTTTATATGTTTATATATTTAGGTATTTATATATTTGTATTACATTAATTTTTTTATTATTATTATGAAACAAATTAATATATTTGTATTTTCAGGGAAAACTAATCAGTTTATTACAGTCTACGGCTTGCAGAAATTATATTATGTATATTATTAGTTTATTATATTACAAATTAATTAATGTATCATTTCAGATGAAAACTAATTCAATTGATTACAGCCTACGGCTAAGAGCAATTATTTCATTAATAGAATTTGCTTTTAGGAAACATTTGCTGATACACCTGAATGGGGGCACACTGCTGTTGATGATAAGAAATGAAATAATGCAGAGCAGCTCGTCAAAATTGTGTTTGTCTTGTGCTAACATTAGTTAAATATTGGCTTCCGGAAAACCGGGTCAAATCTGTTATTACTAACATGCCCTTCCTTTCCTTACACCACAAAAAAAACACTAACTATCGATCGCTTAGGTGTCAGTAACCGGGTCGAGTCTGTCACAACTAACATTCCTTCCATTCCTTCGGTTTTGTTATATGTAACACGGGTGTACGGTGGTGCCCGGCATTCCGGGAGTTCCTGGTTCGTCCTTGGCCGTACACTCTAATCAATCAATCAAATAGCTCATCCACGTAAACAACTAGCTATCAGATACCGTAAATATGACGTATTTGAAATTGCAAATAACCAAAGAGACATCCCAACTAATCAGTCATCTAGTAGGATCGGTCAACAACAGGTGACAACTATGAGGCTCCTTTTTATTTGATCGCCATCCATTTTCGGTGATACATGGTGGTACCATGGGTAAGCGATGTTTTTAAAATTTGGAGAAAAGCCTAAGAGAACCACGTAATTCACGAAATTTACAAGGCATTCATCGAAGAGTATTTTGCACTTGGACAAATGGAACAAGATAAACTTCCCGGATCCAGTTAATACCTTCCGCATGACACAAAACCAGTAGCGGGCACACATTGAACGACATTTTGATGGTGGGACCTGAAGTCCAAAATAATCTCTAGTGTCCGTTTTATGTTACTTCATGTAAATATTTCTAGACTAGGTAATCAAGGTTTATTTAACAGAACTCCAACATCGACGGAAATGGACCCCATGGTTCCCTAACGTTGTACTGCCGCGTTGTACCTTAACTTCTTAAAGCTGGCCCTTAAACCCGCCATACATTGGTCACATTGGTTTGGCAAAATTTTGGCCATTGTTCCTAGATAGTCAACACTAGTACCCCCATGGGGCTCACCAAAAATCTCTGCAACTCTAACCTTATACCTATAAGGTACCTACCACTATTAAAGTTTGGGTCGATTGACTATCTGATCGTGGCCAAATCTGCTTTAGACATCCATCCTTGATCCGCAAACTGTCCAATTGAACTCAATATACTTTTGCTACTGGCCTTTTGTCTGTGATTTCAATCCAAGATGATTCTTAATTGGAATGTTTGGCCATAGTGATATTTATAGAAATGTTCAACGCATTCCACTATGGCCAATAATTTATTTCCAGTGACGTGATAATTCCGCTGCGACTTTAATAGTACTTTGGAATAGTACACAATTACTCGCTCTTGCCCATCGATCTCCTGTGATAAGACACCTCCTAGTCCACTATTGCTTGCATCGATGTCCACCATATATATTTTGTTGGAAAATGGGTATGCCAGTACTGATGCCGTACATAACCATCTTTTTAATTACTTGAATGCGCGTTCCTGCTTTTACGGCCACTCGAATACCTTGTCATTACCTTGTCAGCTCATAAGTGTCCATAATAATCCAGCTCCTACTTTTGTATCAAATGTGTCGTTGATCCTGGGTAAGGGATAACGATCCTTCTACGTTAAGGTGTTGAGTTTTTAATAATTGACACATACCCTTAGACTGCTATCCTTCTTTTCCTTCAGTTACACTGGCGAGCACCAAAAACAGTTTGATTGCTCAATGATTTGATTTTTCACAATTCACTATTGTGGATTCAAAAATGCTGAACCTCCTTCCAATCTTCCCACTCAATTTCATGCCCAAGATTATCACATCAGCTATTAACACTTCATGAGGAAACTTTCTGATTCCAAACCGTAACCAGACTCCTTCATTGCCTTTGATTACTGCACTTTCACCAGCAGCCGTTTGTATTCTTAATCTAAACAATGTAAGTGCGTACGATTAATTTTTGTTTCTTCTGTATCTATCATGATAAGACAACTCCTTCCACCAATGCATCCTTTGATAGTTAAGCTATTTCCATTCTTGAAACAGGGAAAGAGGTTATAAAGCATTTAGTGGTGGGAGCAGTTTCTGCTCTTCGAAAGCAGTTTCTGCTTTAGTTCAAAGACTCTGTAATTACCTGCACTGCTTTCTTTGCCAATCTCTCAACTTCTTCTCTCGATCTGCGATACATTGGCGTATTCTCAGCATCTGTCGCAGTGTTATCATCAATTACGCCATATCAAAATTATGGCGATTTTTTATTACGGTTCCAAGCCTTCATCGCATGGCTTCGCGCAGACTTATTTGTAATTCACAATTACTACCGCCGGTTGGTAAATCACGAATAGCCAACTCTTCCCTCGATCGTTTATTTGTTAACTTGTTTATAATAACTTTAAATATTCACAAATCCACCGTTGTCACCAATTGTTACGTTTTGCCTATTTCCGGTTTGTATCACTGTTTGGTGAATAAATTCCACTAATATTTACTGTCCGTAAACACTTTTGGCGTTTCCAAATAAAATTGTATCCATAGCCTTTGATTTAATAACAAACCAATAGATGGCACACTTTTAGCGACTCTAGGTATGGTAAAAATTAAACCCAAAAATGGTCAGTTTGATGGGGAGTATAGTCTTGCTGTCAAGTAACAGAATATAGCCTATAAAGAAACACGAATTCGTTTTGGAGAACCGCCAAGCCAATTAGTACACGGAAAAACCGTCAAACAACTCAGCAATGATCACATTTCCCGTAACTTCTTTAAAGGGTCACCGGAGTGTACCGTAACTTCAGACCTAGGTCTAGCACCATTTGAGAGCAGGATGGAAACATTTTTATTGACATCGATCCAGTGTTCGACACTTGAAGGAGTATTTTCCCGAATTACTTAATGTTTAACAAAGTAACAGTTTAACTGGGCATGCAGAGACTAAATCCAAACCGTTCCCATGGGGTTGGTTAATTACGAGCTCTACGTGATATCGATCACGTTCTGCGAGTTGATCTTTAACGGATGCTGCAGCAAACTCTGAGAGGATAACTTTTTGTTGTGATGGCTAGAGTCTCCGATTTATAAATGAAAATCAATTTCGTGCATGTGGCTCCCTTGCTGGCTAATTTTAAACAATTTTTTTATTGGTTTTGGCACTGGTCTAAGGCCCACGCAGAGAGCTCATATCGAAGCAGATGCTTCTTTGCTTTTAGTTCTTGAGTCATTTGGATCTTGTGGGCGCATAATCCCAGTCTTTGTACTAAATCCTCTTCAGGCTGGTATGACTAATGACTAGTGGCCGCGATTGGCGACGAGTTAAGATCGATAAATTCTGTCCTACATTATGGGCCACATTCTACTATGAGTCGGGGACCACTTCTATAATCCAATAGTAAGCCTTTAACATGTACTTTACCAGTTTCACTACAGCGGTTCCGCTTGACAAATTTTATCAAAATTTGCCCAATTTTAGCTTTAAGAGAGGTTAAGGCTTAAAGAACTGTAATAATCTTCTGTCAAAAGAATCAAGTAAAAAGCCATTGACACCATTATAAAAACACAAAAACTTTAAGTTAAAATCACACCACATATTTGGTTTATGACAATACTGCAACCGTCTAGCGTTTACTTTACTGTGCCCTAAATGTTGACACTCAACTCAAAAGTTGAACACACGAAAATGTTACGCACACGGCGTCGTCATCTTAAATATGTTTGTGATTTGTGAATCTTATTCAAGTTAAAAACAATTTAAAATAGTTAACAGTGAAAAATAGTGATTATAAAATATTGAACATGAACATATCTACATAAATATGTAAACACGAAATCAAACATAAATATATAATACAAAAATAATAATACAGTTGGGGAAATTAATTTTTTTAGAACATTATAAATGTTAAATTTGTACATTTATTCACCTCCTTAAATTTTTTCATTTTAGTGTTGTGTATTTGTATAAATAAAAAAAATAAAAATCAGTTTCTATCTTTCCGTTGGCGAGGAAGGTCATGCAAATAAATCGTTTTCACTGTGATCAGTATTAAATTTACAGTTAGTTTTCGTAATAATTTTCAATCGGTTATTTATAACTGTAGAATTTATTTTTATTTTTTATTGTTTTGGTTTTATTTACTGGAAATAAAAAAACAAGTGCAAGAAGTTCTATTGTGATAAATTAGAAAAATCATTATGTTTTTGTGTTTTACATGGAAATTAATATTTTCCGAGTGAATTTGTGCGCGAAAATTTTCATTTAAATTTTGTTTACACCCAATTAAAAGTGCTTGTAATTAGTGAAATTCTGTGAAAAAAAATTTTCTTTTTTTTTGTGAAAAGGGAATTAAGTTTGGTGAATAGGAAAAAAGAGTGAAAAATAAAATGCATAAAATAAAAGTTTTTCCGTTAGGATACAATATCCAAAACTTTATGTTACTGTGCTTTTATATAGTAATGGTATCGTGTGGTAAGTTTACCCAAAAATATTTTATTCGATTTATATTGTAATTCGTTATTAAATTATATTTACGGAAATTAAAATATCTACGATTTATGGCATAAATCTGTTGAATAGTGTACTGTTCTGTTGAATAATATACAAATAGCTATAGGTTATAATTTGCTTAATTTTTGAAAGAATTTTAAAGAAGATAATTGTATAAAAATTAAGGTTCATGTCTACGACGAAATGATTGACAGCCTGTGTTTGTTCATTTTTCATTTGTCGTTTTCATAACGAGATATAAAATGTTTGTCAGATCGGATTAATTAGTTAATGTCAGAATTTTTTTTTCTAATTTGCAAAAGTATTTGTTGTAATTATGTGGCCACAAAGTTTTGTAAATGAACGTGATTCAAAGTTCTTGAATCTTTAATATTATGCAGTTTGTCCGCCAGTAGAATGTTTCTCTTTAATGTAGATGATTTCCATATTTCCAGGATTTCCATGAATTGTTAATTTTCCGTTTGTTAATACTTAATATGTTGTGCTAGGTCATATGATTATTTTTTAGACAGTTATTATGGATCACGTATAAGTAAGCATTTTTTTTTTTTTTTTAACTTTTATTCAAATTTTCATGTCTATCGGAAAACAGGTATGAATGGATATATTTGATATGAGTTACATGGAACGGTACATCAAGTTTTCCTGACAAGCGGACACTCTAGCGGAAACTTGGTTTGAGTAGACAAAAGTCTATTCTAAAGGAAAATTTAACAGATTTTTAAAATTCTAGGGAAACAGGTTACATAGTACCGATAGATCAATTTTTCCCGATCAATTTTTATTATTAGTATTGATTTGAAAAACTATTTAAATTTTATTTCATTTTTTATTGATTTCTTTTATTAATTCAAATTCGCCGTAATAAGAACCCACGACCAATCAATGACGAAAATTTTTTGTATTTCAATTTCTGGTTAAGTTGTGTAGGACAACTTCGCTTATAAAGCACATAATATTAAATCCAACTATAATCATGATTAACGCAACATTTGGGATTTCTTATTGAACACCCAGTTGCATCTATATGAATGACTTGGACGTTGTTTAATAATTTTAAGGTTTCATCTCTCAATAGAATTACATACAAAGGATTTGACGCGAGAAAAATATACCTCACCTTTTTCTTTTGGAAATTCACTCGGAAGATAAGATCAAGTTTTTCACAACCTTGGATTACGTCTGCCAGTAATCTTTTGCAATAATAAGGCCCCAGATGTTATTATATGAATCAGATTCGAGCACCGACCTCAAAGATTCACCGTTCTATTGTCAATATATTACAATTTACAATGGTGTGATACAAAAACTTCTGGAGCATGATAATACTGGTAGCCCTAACGAATTATTCTGTGAAAAATTCATATATTTTTTTTTAAAACGTATATGAAATACTTACCACTATGGTCAATAATTTTTCTAAAGAAATTTGGAATAACGGGTGTCCAACGGCCCAACAATTGAAAATTGGTTCAATATTCTAAAAAACAATTGATTGAAACTAGGGCGTTTTGTAGATGCATTTCAAAAAAGAGCGTTATTGCTTCTAAAAGCTGTAGACTGACCGAGCAATTGGCGCAGTGGTTAAAGCTGCGGTGTTTGGGACGGGAGGTACCGGGTTCGAATCCCAACGGGGGAGGGTTGCAAAAGAGATTTTTCAACACCTGATTACGATCGGTGATGACGATGAACACAACTATGACCCCCTGTTGAAGTGCAGAATCCATGGGCAGAACCATCGTCCCTGTCAGTACAGGCTGGCTGGAGCAATGCAATGTGCAGATGGGTTTAAAATCGAACCTGTATTCGTGCGTCTTCGATTTGGCTGGTGACGGCATAAGGTAGGACGTTAAAAATTAACCGCGAAAGAGTTGGGAGAGCTTCGGTCCCAAATAAGATTGCAGGGTTCAGAAACAAAAAAAAAAAAGCTGTAGACTGTCAACCTTTTGAAAAAGTTCAGACGGACCTAATCAAGAAAACTGGCGATAAAAAATAAAATCGCGAGAACCAAAATATGCAAGCAAACGAGCATTACAACGATTCATCCCTAAAATGATTATATTAAATCGAATGTCTGACGCATATTACCAAAAAATAACCGAATTATCATTTGGTAATTTTTAAATTCCCGGTTCTTAATGATTTTAAGAAATCGATTTTGAACGATTTGCAGTCGTTTTTTATGAGTAAAACCGGCATGTTTAAAGATTTGGCTCAAAAGGGATAAAGCCAGTGGATTGCGTTCGGTTGAATTCTGTTTTGACATGTCGGTAAATTCGAAGGGCTTGATGCTGTGTTGAGCATTCGTGGCGAAAACCTAACTGTTCATCGGGCAAGATATTATTATCATTAATAAATTTGTCAAGTCGATTTTTAATCACTATTTCGAAAAATTTTCCTATTACGTTTAACAAACTTATTGGTCGGTAACTATAGATAATTTTGATTTGTCCTTCCCTTGCTTTGTAATTGAGATTACTTTTGCTGTTTTCCAGTTCTTGGCAAAATACGAGTATTTTAAACACGCATTAAATAGGAAAATTTTCTAGGAAAAATTGAGTGCAGTTGGTTAGGGCTATGTCAATAGTGGAGCCGTATTTTAGTTTTGAAATTTCTTCTATTAATGTGTGTAGGTTTAGGTTGCTGATTTTTTTTTTTGTTGTTTTGGGCAATCAGGTGAATTTGCTGCGTATTTTCCGGTGCAAAGACAGCATTTAAGGTTGGCATCAGGTACTTTACAATTTACTGTTTCATGATGCTCTCCACATTTTAAGCACCGTAATGTTTTACTGCAAAATGATGTACCATGGCCATACCTGCCACATCTGCGACATTGCATGGGCGATGTTCTTCTTGGAATGTGATACTTTTTGCTAAATTCAATTATACTTTCACTAGATGAATTTTGATGGACTTAACTGGCTGCCGCAAAATTGGTTTTACTGTCACTAAATATGAAAAAAATTGCGGCGCTGAGCAATGAGTTTAAAAGCGATTATAAATCCTTTTTTTGTTAAGTCAGATGCTGCTTCGATATGAATGGCCTTGGTAGTAGGGCTAACCTTTGTATAGGTATTATTCCCCTGATCCCTTTTCCCTGATCCAAATGTTGATAGGTCCTGCATGATCCACTTTAGTGTGTGTGAATGATCGAGATAGATATAATATTCTTCAAAAACACGTCCTGCTGGACTCTTTCAACTATTCGTGGTAAAGTGTAACCCCACTCCTCTTAGTGTATTAGTCCTCGCTTGTTAAGACATGAGTTGTTGAATAACCAATGAATCGAAAACTCGTTCTCTCGTTTTGAGAGATGCATAGTGAATGTGATTTCTTCTTTCGTTGTAGGATATAATTCACTATTCTCAAATTGTTTTGCACGCTATGACCCTAATTTTTTTGACGAATATGTTTCCATGAGTGTAAGTTGCTGAAAGTGTGGATTTCCGCTACCTTGTTTGTTACAAATGCTTTCGAATGGGATGATGGTTGGGCTTCTTTAAAAGGAATTTGTACGACCACGGTCGTCAAACTACAGATTCTGATCTTCCAAAGTGGAAAATTGTCTCATTAAGAATTCTAAAAAGTTGTCTAAAGTTGGTATCTCGCGTGAGGAGGAGAGGCTATTTTCATATCGTCCAAAAGTATCGGAGCCTAATTTATGTATTACCAAAAGTGCAATGAGAGCTTAAATGGGCTTTCTAATTGCCATACTATATAGAATTCTAATACTCTATAAAGGCTGATGGATTATCCAGCCAATAGTCGCTTGTTATTGTATCTTGCCTATATATAATTATTCTTCATGCTGCCTTGTTATTTTTGATGCCATCGCTGCTAAAAGTATTGCGGCATGTTTTTTTTACTACTTGCCATCTAGCCATTGATGTACCATTTGCCATCGATTAAGGCCTGACACTTTGATATGAGTTAAGTCTGGCTCAGGGAGCTAAGTTGTTGCATATCCAATCAAAAATTGTGAAAAAGTGTGACGGAGTGATTTAACCGATGTCGGCTTGTAAAGTGTTTATTTCCTCGATAGGTAATATACGGTTATCTATAAGCCTCTTAATATGGAACTTTGTATTTTAGGATGTCAGACGTGCAGTTCTCTTTGAAGGTATTTCAGCGTCTAGGACCACTTCAGTGGTTCCAACACAATTTGGAGACAATTTGGACAGTCTGTTCAGGCATATGTTTATCTTATGGTTGTAGCTGAAATTTGTTGTATCTGATTTCTTTCTTGATCACTTTCACCAATTGCGCCAATGATACTACTGCGCATAGCTCAAGTCTAGACAAAGCTTAATACTCTATCGTTGCGCACAAGATTCGGTATAAAACCTTACCAAAGAGCCAAAATCCAAAAGTGCTCTACATGGCACTGCTTTGCCTGATACGTTGATTACATTGTTGAAAGCTGTTGGTAATATTGCGGAAAAATTGATTTCGCTATTAGGCTGACTCTTTCTTCTGTTGTGGATGGTTGTACAGGTTTTGGTATACTATCAGTAGCCTCATCTGGGTGTAGAAGAGTGTTATTTTTTCTGACACATTTTGGACAGCGTTGTCTGGATAGACGTTTAAATGTGGGATGGTTAGACCTTAAGCAATTGATGTATTACTGTTTTTAGTTTGAAATCCTGTTGTCCTAATATTACATCCAAGGCGTGAAACTTGTTTCATTGATATATTGAATGGTTTGTGTCGCTACACATTTTACATAGAACTTAGATCCTGGTATAAATAGTCCCTTCGGTTATCCATCTGAACTTCCAGAAGCGACATGACTCTTGATTTTGATTTTAAGATTGTTGCTTAGGTATGGGAATCATTGATCCGAGTATGACTGTCCGTTGATGCAGGAATTTTAAGAATTCGGAAAACACTGGATTTACTTTACTTGCCGAGTATTCTGGCCATAATGTCCTTGTGTTTTCATCTAACTTTTACATCAAAATAAATATGAGCCAGGGATGTCTCGTATCTGCTACTTCACCAAGTGCTTGGAGATCACCTCGTCTGCTGTGCCCATTAGTCGCTTAATGTTTGCTACTGTTGAATTTTGAATAGCTGCCTGTTCCATAAACGTTAATCTGGTTTTTTGAATGCCGCAAGTTGTTCAGTCCATCTTGATAGCTGAAATTAAGGTTAACTTCACTAATTACAGAGATTTTACTGATCCGAAATGGTTGATAATTGAAACATGTGATTAATTTAAAAAACAGAAGGTTTCCTACTATATAGCAACTAGCTCTAACAGTCCCATATACTCGAGAATGAAGTAGATGTTACTAATAGATCGTCCAAGTAAACGAACACCTTGTCATGCAATTCAACTCGTGGGAAATTACCTTATGCATCGTTTGCGCTGCATTACACAAACCAAAATGTATATCGGTAAACTGATATAATGGTCTGCCTGGCACAGTAAATGCGGTCTAAGTACGAGATTCCGAAAGCGCAAAGATCATGAAGAAGGTTTTTTGTATCCTTTTGATGCTTCTGATGGTATTTATATTACGTTATGTAATTTCGGTACCAGGTTTTGGCATTGCTAGCTTTATTTGAAATACATCAATTGATGAATTACAATGAAATCCTAGTGGTTTATAGCGTTGTACAGATTCTTTGAAATCATTTGATAAATGCTTTAATATTTTTTTGTTGTTGCTGTTCAATTTCATCAAGCTAAAGTCTTCTCCTGATAATAATTCAAATAACTGTTTCTAAACAGTTGCAGCTCCTTCTCGGCTAAGTGTTCCCTTCAAAAGATCATCGAGATAAAAATCCTATAAGACTTGGTATGATCCGATAAGATATTCTGCAGCATCATTTCATCATTAGTTATTTTAGAGTTGTTGTTGCTAGATATATTGCGGAAGCTGTTCCTTATTTGACAGTATATATATGTTAACAATTTCTGGTTCTCAGAAAATTGGCTATGTTGATTTGCCGGATCATTTCCTCGACATCAGCAGTAAAAACGTACCGATACTGTATCGATCTAAGTAGTAGTATTAATAATTATAATAAAAAGGAGTTTACAAGCGATTGCTGGTTCGTACCGATTCAACAGTCTGGTTCTATCGGATCCGATCCCGAGCCGCTTGCTCTTCATTTTGTTCTAGGCAACCCGAACGAGGCAAGTTGTTCTCTACCCGAAGAGCCAACGTTGCCGAAAGCTACCTCTGTACCATCTGTTTTAGATCGGATCGCAGAACGCGACCAAGCCAGCGTCCTAGCTGTCCTTTTATTTCATGAACGAGATTAGTTATTTTCATTAAATTCCTAATCTCGTGGTTGAATAGAATTCGGTAAGTATCATCATCGTCGCGTTTAGGGCCATATATAAAGTCGCATGATTATTCCCTCGAATGTCATTAACCTTCTCTCATACTTATTCACCTCTCACCCATAAATGACAACGGGTTTGATCACCACTTTGAACAACTTCAGTTTGTCTACATATACAAGGTATTTAAACTTCAACAGTGGACGTAAGGCATACAAAGCACAGTTGTCGGCAACAAGAAACGCTTTTATATCCCTCCCACACAGTTAACATGAGTGACAAGGAACCTGAGATTTCGAAAACTTCTTAACCCTTCAAAACCTGAGATTTCAAAAACTTCTTAACCCTTCAAATGTGTGGTCAATAATACTATAGCTCATTGCGTCTTGGTTTCTAAAAACAGTGTTCATATATTTGGTTTATTATCATATATTTGGTTTATATTTATATTTGCTTTTAGACTCAAATGAAGCTAAGAATCGTACAAGTGAATTCAGTAGTATTATATTATTATATTATTATATTATTATATTATTATATTATTATATTATTATATTATTATATTATTATATTATTATATTATTATATTATTATATTATTATATTATTATATTATTATATTATTATATTATTATATTATTATATTATTATATTATTATATTATTATATTATTATATTATTATATTATTATATTATTATATTATTATATTATTATATTATTATATTATTATATTATTATATTATTATATTATTATATTATTATATTATTATATTATTATATTATTATATTATTATATTATTATATTATTATATTATTATATTATTATATTATTATATTATTATATTATTATATTATTATATTATTATATTATTATATTATTATATTATTATATTATTATATTATTATATTATTATATTATTATATTATTATATTATTATATTATTATATTATTATATTATTATATTATTATATTATTATATTATTATATTATTATATTATTATATTATTATATTATTATATTATTATATTATTATATTATTATATTATTATATTATTATATTATTATATTATTATATTATTATATTATTATATTATTATATTATTATATTATTATATTATTATATTATTATATTATTATATTATTATATTATTATATTATTATATTATTATATTATTATATTATTATATTATTATATTATTATATTATTATATTATTATATTATTATATTATTATATTATTATATTATTATATTATTATATTATTATATTATTATATTATTATATTATTATATTATTATATTATTATATGTTAGAATTAACAATTGTACACTTAATTTGTAAGTTTCAGGTGAAAACAATTTCTATTTATTAGAGCCAGGGCATTGGAGTAATTATTTCATTAATAGATTTTTTTTAAAAATATGGTTATCAATTTACTCGATTGTTATTCAAAATTACTAATACTACCTAATAATCTAACATAATGAAATATAACCCTAAAATAATGAATCATAATGTAACATTTTTCAGAATATAGCAGTACATAAATATAAATGAACAGCAATAAATAATTAATTTGAATATGTGTATAAAATTTCTAAACTGATATGAAATTGGATATATGTTATATACATCTGTCAGCTATATGTTTTTATAAATAAAAAAAGATACAAATTTGTAGAATTTAATGCAGATTTACATACCAGATACATGTTATGAAATAATGCTTCAACTAATGTTAATGTGCATGACTTATTCGAAAAATGTATATATGATTGAAATGAAATGGGGTACGCCAGTTCTATTATGGCACTATGAATTAATAAGACATCAGAAAAAGTGGTATATATTAATGTATGTTTCTCTCAACTGTGTGCATTCTTCTTCACTAAATTTTTAAGATGTTCTTGCAAAGTTCTTATACATATTTTTGAATTTTGGTCTACACTAATTGAACACCTGGATCTTGCCATCTTTTTTCTGATGTCCACAATGCTAGAGTGGTTTTCAGTTGACATAAAAACGGGTTATCCATTTTTTCGTTACAGCTTCTTAATTCCGGCGAACATCATTTCAGTTCTTCCAAAATTGTTGTTCTCTTCACACTTCCCGTCTGCTTCCTGATAGTCTAACAGTTTGTGTGATATTCAAAAAATTAAGAATTTGTTTTGAAACTTTACAACTGTTTCCAAAATCGATTATATATAGCTTCTCTCAATGATTATTTACTCGTATGATTGTTGCTAACTGTAACGATGGCATACAACTTGTACAACATACCCTTTTGGATATGAAAATATCTGGTCAGCCTAAATTTTCATTTGATGGAGAGTTATTTCCGCTTACTTGCTGCTTTTTCGTTTCATTTTAACAAAAAAACAATTAAAATATTTTCAAAATCTAAACAATTTGATGACACTTAACCCATTAATATATTTGTTTTAAAAATTTGACTGACATTTTAATTTAAATTCGAGTACTTATTTTATTATCGCTGTTCGTTTTAATATTATTATCTTTTGCATACAGTATGATCTACAAAACACTTTATAGGCGAGCCATAGAAACTTCCGCAAATTATATTGTTCCGGCTTGTGAAATGATTTCAAAGAATTTAGTCCTTTTAATGTTATCATTTTAGGGTTTTAGTACACATTTAATTCTGAATACAGCATTGATGAGCTTGACTAGAGCTTTCTCAGAAATTTGCATTGTTGGTCTTTTATTTTTTATTTTTTGGATGCGTTCCAAAGTGAATAATCAGCTTGCATATTTGCTAAAGACGCCACGGTTCCGCCATGGGCCAAAAAATATAAATTAAATAATTACATCTTGTACTGGTGACCAAAATGTATGCAAATCAACATTCGTTAAGCTGACTCCCTATACAACGTTTGCCAATTTGTTTAACAAGTGGTTTAAAAGGTCTCTTTACAGGAGCGATAAGGAACGTTTACCGCCTATATACCTTAGCCTTATACCAACCTCTTCTTTCTATGACGGAATGTTCACCTTCACATTCCATGTATATAAAAAATAAATGTAGGATCTATCAATTTCCAAGATTGGATATTCCGAGAGTACTATGTTTATATACCGCTTTCACAATAGTCTATATTCCACTCGGCCATCCTGCTTCATCAGATGTCCCAGCTGATTTGTCATCGATCTCGTCACTTTCTTCATTCGTCAGCAAACCATCATAATACGGTTTCAAAAACATGGCTCCCATTGAAGTAGTATGCGGCCCATCACCATCCCCGATCTTCTCAACATCATACCGATCCCCTCTCTTACTCTTTGTTACACGATATGGACTCAGATATTTTGGAAGAAGTTTTGACCCAGAGTATTGGACCCCTATCATAACGGGTTGCTTCGTTTCGATTGTGGTTATAGGATTTTTGGTTCTCATTATGTATTTTACCGATTTGTTCCTTTGCTTTTTGCCTATCTCATATCGTTCTGGGCAGAAATTCTGAGCAATTTCTTGCTCTATCGCCTCCACCACAAGTAAATCCTCGACGTATCTCATTTTAACCCCCATAATAAATCCAAACGGCGTCATGTTGATCGAACGTTGGTACGTGTTATTTAGATAACGTTGCAGGTTGTCGACATACTTATACCATTCTCCATGGTCATCAGATGATAATTTTGCCAAAGCAAAATTGATACAAGAACTCACTTGCCGGACCAAATTAGGGATGAAAAAATCTCGCTGTAATAGTTCTTGTACCTTCCTAGCTCCAAAATGTCCTAGCTCGTAGTAGTACCGTATAACCTCTCTTAAAATTCTCCTGGTGTTAAACAAAATACCATAATTAGTTATGATATCATTATACGTACCTACATTTTCCAGGATGTGGAAAATAGGTTTTAAGACCTGGTCGTTCTTCTGTACAACCTTTCATCTTGTCATCAATTCGTGCTCAACCAACAAGACTTTATGGGATTTCAGCTTAATGAATCAAGTCGCATTTAAGCTCCCGGTCGATGTTCTAACCGAAAATCGAATTCCTATAGCTACAACACTCAGCTAGATATCCGAGCTGTCAACTCCTTTTTTAAACTTAAATGCATCGCAATCCATAACTATCACAAACTTGAGACCAAGACGGTAAACTCTAAATTAAACTCTAATTCTAAAGAACCCTAACGATTGCCAATACTTCTAACTGATAACTGCTGTAGCGCTCTTCACAAGGTGATGTTTTCTTGCTAAAGTAAAAAACAGAGTGGAAATTTTGGTTCTCACCCGACTTTTGAAGCACAATAGCAATAATTCCTATCTGTATGCAACTCTGTTTCTGGAGTCAATGAGAACATACGAAGAACAGGTTGACTTGCAAATGCTTTGGATACATTTTCTGCTCGACACCAAAACTGAAAGAGCAATCTTTTCGAAGTAAATTGTTAACGGGCCGCGAGCGATCATTGCTTAGTTTTTAACAAATTTCCGGAAATATCCGGTCAGACTATAAAAAAACTGTGAATTGATTTTACTGATAGAGGTTCCGGAAACTCCTTAATTGCAGTCCGCTTTCTTATTGGCGGCTTGACACATTCCTTGGAAACGTCGTACCCCAAATATTCAATATCTTTCGTAATGAAATGCTTTTACCCCGTTCCAGCCTTCCAGCCACGTTTTACTTCAGCAAACCTCATCAGCAGCTTAGCGTCTTGCTCTGTGTGTCTCTTAGCATAGAAGGATTTATTCAAATCAGACCAACCCGACAACTCAGCTGTTTCCTCGAAATCTTTCACTTCTCCACACGGAAGTCGTCTTCTCTGTTGAAACTAACTAATGCTAAAGTCACATCTTGGAAATTATAGCAAGGTTGATTCAAGTCACACGCATTCTTATACCTAAGAGCCGCCGAATTTAATTAAAAACATTTGAAACAAAAACATTTTCGTTAAAATTTTGAATTTATTTGTCAAATAACGTATAAATTTACGATAAAACGACATCTTTAGATTTGCCCAGGAACTTGTTTTAACGAAAATATGTTAGTGCGCAAGTTTACTATGAAAAGTACAACCGATTCCCATAATCGAGAACGAATCTAATTAAAATTACAATGAAGGTTATATCGATGAAGTAATACCTGTTACAAATTATTTTTTATTTGACACATATTTTCATGTGATTCGCCTCGATGTATGCATTATTAAAAACCAACAATCTGATGAATACAAATAACTTGGGATATGAGCTTTAGAAAGGCATTCAGGCGAATTTTTGCTGTATAAATTATGTTTTTTTTCTTAATTATAATATATGTGGTGATTAATTATGTTAATTAAATTAATAGCCACTGTTTTTTTACGCAAAATTTGACATTGGAATTGGTTCGATCACTTAAGACATTCTTTCACTGTCATAATAAAATGCTTGAATCAAAAGTTTGCGAAGCGGCTTCCTCCGCTTCCTATTGACGTCAATGTGAAAATATTGCAAATGAGGTCTTAAAATTAAAGATCAACCTAAGCAATCGAAAATTTTAAATAAATTAATGCCTATATTTAACGAGAAAAAAGGATTTTTTAAACATGCTGAGTTAAATGTTATCACAGGAACATGAACTTCAGTGCAGAAACTGTGTAGATTTACTTAATACTTAACTAGTATTAGTTAATACTTAACTAGCAACTGTTTTATGCCCTACAAATGTTTGAAATGTGTCGATATCTATTTGCCTAAAGAGTGTCCGAGGAATAGCAAACCAGATAATCCAGTTAAAGGTGTCAACTGTAGATGATAAAACGTGTCGTTGGCTAGGAAAGCAAAGCAAATTAGTGATATTCTAGATATTCTAGCATGCAAGATTTTTACAATCATTCGAGTCATTCTTTGAACAGCATTCCAGTGGGATAATCGATTATACGGTAATTTGTAATATCTGGTTGCGGTATGGTGGTTATCGGATGGCCAGTTAAAAATGCGCTGGGCTTAAAGGATCACATTCCTCATCTGAAAGCGCACATAATGGTCGAGAATTAATTATTTCCGGCCACTCTTTCTAAATGGGTTTTTGCAGCTTTGACGCTTGCCTCCCAAATTCCCCCAAAGTGGGGTGCTTGTGGTGGGATGAAATGCCAGGTACATTGATAATTTTTAAAAATAGAATTAGTGCTAATCACTAATTCTATTTTTAAAAATTACCAATGTACCTAGCGTGATTTTTAATAAATAAATTTAATTCCTTTAATTTGTGACTTGCGCCACGGAAATTAGTTCCGTTATCAGAAAAATGTCTGTACTGACACCCCTTCTCGCAAAACATCAGCTCAGCGCGGCCAGAGTGCTGTCAGTGGTTAAATCTCCTACGAGCTCCAGATGTATCGCCTTGGTACTTAAACAAATTATTACGCAAATACAGATTTTGGTGACTCATTGTCCTCGTCCGCTTTTAAAATATGTTTTTATGGGACTGGCAAAGTCAATACCAATTTTTAGTAACGGTCAGATTAGTTCTACTCGTTCCGTCGATAAGTTTCCCATTATTTGGTTTTCGGTCCGCGGGCGTTGTTTGATACAGTGTAGACAATTAATTACGATGAATTTTACCGTGTTTCGGGCGTGTACGATCCAAAATTTTCTTCTGACAATGCTTAACAATAACGCTGGACCACAATGTAAATTACTTTTATGGTATTTGCGAACTAATTTGGTTGTAGTTTTAGATTTTGAAGGCAAAATTATTGGATGGATGGTGTCATAAGGTGCAATAGCCCTTTCTTTACGGCCACATACTCGTAAAAGTCCTCGATGTTCCAGAAATGGATTTAATAATTTAATAATGCTCTTCTGTGATACAGTGTTGCTGTTCGCAAGGATTTGAATTTCTTCCTTGAAATATTGTTGCTGAGTAAATCTCAATAGTTCACAATGAATTTTCTGACAATAGTCCAGATACTAACGATTTTATCATAACTGGAGTACTTGTTGATTAATTCTTCGACTATGGAGTTCGACAGGGCGGAACAGATGGTGGTCATCACTTGCAGGTTCTTCCGCCGTTCTAGATTGTTCGTAGTTTCTTGCTTTCGATGAATTAGCCAATGCTCGGGTTCGGATCTTAAAAAAGAAGGTCGATTCCACCACAGTAGGTGAGTTTTTAATTCGTTTGGTTCCAAGCTCCACGTTGGACAACCGGCTGGATTAAGTTTAGATTTTATGTGGCGCAATTTGTCTCGTTGCACAACTTTTATATTTCGCTGGTATGATTTGCCTCCATCCATGTCTTCCATCTACATGGGGGTTCTGACAACCAATTCAGCACAATGCTAAAGAGAAAAAACTCTTTATTTTGACGGCGAATGGTGCGAGCGGGCCGAGGGGATCAAAGATCCGACTAGCTTCGAAAAATATCGCTCTTTTAGTGGTTGGTACTGCATCTTTGATAGTGCCATGATACGTAAATGTATCGGAAGTTGGCTGCTATTGTAACCCTAACACCTTCACTTCCAATATTTCTTCGGACAATGATTTTGACATGAAATGATAGGATACAACAGTGTTCAAGTTGGAAAGCAGTTCAGGAGAATTGGAAGATCATTTTCGGAGATTAAACCAAGATTGAAACATTAACTTGGAAATTTGATGAGCTAATTTGACTGCTTCAGGTGCGTTCTTTGCTCCCAATCATAAATCATCAACGTACATATCTTTACGTAATATCAACAGCATGCAGTCGTTTGATAGCAATGCTTAACGATTCCTCCTTCAACGGTTTCTTTTCTGATTTAAATGGTAACTTCAAGATTAAATGATTATCAGATAGTTTTATGATAGTGGTTTGGAACAGCTCCTCACAAATCTAATCGCCCAGTAGTACTGGTGGATTATCAAAAACTTCTTCAGATTCCCAGAATTGTCTCAGGGTTTTATCTAAGTTGCTATTATCAGCAAGCATATTGCATTGGCTGGATTCATTGGTAGATGATAAATTGCCAGTCAGTCTCCATCCGAAATGCGTGTTCTTGGCGTATATCATGTTCGTAGAATCCTTCAATTGCTCTGGTAGCAAGATTTCGAAAAACTTGTCGAGCCCAATCAGTAAGTCTATTTTTGATGCTGATTTGTGATTTATGTCAGTTAACGAACATGTTGAAATGCACTGGTATCTGGTAAAATCAGATTTTTGAATTGGTTTCACCGTGGTGATAAAAAGTACCACGTGTGCAGCGATTTCGGAAGTGAACAAGATTATGTCGACTATGCCTCGTGTAGTTACAAGCTTTTGATTTACAAGGCTTTGGATTGAAATTCTGCCATTTCAACGTTCTAGCCCTAACTTTTGGATGAATGCTTCAGTAATAAATGAGCTTTGGGAACCAGAGTCGAGTAATACTCGACATAATTGATGTTGGCCGTATTTATCTTGTACCTTTACTGTTGCGGTAGGCAATAGTGGTGGTTGATGACTGGAATCCATGCACGTTGAGTTTTGTATTGGACAGTCTGGTACTACCTTGCTATTTGGATGTAAATCGTTGGAGGGCCCTTGTTGGTGTATTGCTGCCTTTTAGTGGACAAAAAATTAACATTCATTGATTAACATATAAGTGTAGCAATGAATCATGATTTATTTTACATATGTGGCATCTTCCCTTGCTCCGGGAGTGGCATTGCAATTTTGCATATTTGTCATATTTGCTTTTTTTAACACGATAACTTTCCATGTATTTTTTTCAGGTAATTTTTGTAAACAAATTATTTATGCAAAAAATTATTTTAATTGCAACATTTTTTAACGATTTTATGTTTATACTTGAACTTGTTTTTGAAGGTTCATGGTGGATATTGGAGACGATTTTTTTTTACGTAAACAAGTTAAATAAATTAAAGCTAATCTCACAGAACAATAAGGTATTAGGTTGCTTTATAAAAATCGTTACAAAGAAACATCCCACATCAGAAACTAATCTTTAAATAAAGCGTCTGTTATTAAGTATATCTTTTCTTATTTGATTTTTAATATGTCAGCCAATGTTAATAGTTTTCAACGTGATGTTGTTTCTCGTCATCCACTGACCACATGATTTGATGTGAAAAACGTGGTTGAGCCAGCGCACCAACCACTAAATTCCTGATCTCGTGGTTGAATAAAATTCGGTAAGGGTCGTCATCGTCGCGTTTGAGGCAGTAAAATTCGCGTTATTTTTCTCCCGAATGTCATTAACTATCTCTCAATGGGTCTGATCAACACCTTGTACAATTTCAGTTTGTCTGCAATTGCAAAGTATGTAACTTGCACATTTTTACAATGGTCCGTTTTAGTAATAATATTGAGGTCTTTATTGTTACAACTCGGTCTAGCTCTTTGTTGAAGATTATAGGGTATTCCAGGCTAAATTTTTTCCAAAAAGCTTTAACTTGTTGTAGAAATTGCCTTCTGGAAATTCTACCAACAGGTACGCCTTCATTAATTTATTCTTCGAGGATGTAAAAGTTTACAGAACAAATTAAAAATTGTGCTGGTGTTAATACACCGAGTAGACGTGAATTTAAAATTACTTCAACTTAGTGCTTCATATCTCAAGTGTGTGTTTGATACACATTTCAAAAGATGGGATTTCAAAGAATTGACAGTCGCCTCCCATAAACCACCAAAATGAATATCTGATTTGGAAAAATGCTCTGCAACTAAAGAATTATAATAATTGCTTGAAATAACTTGATACGAGTCACTTAGTTTTCGTTTTGCTCCAATAAAATTGAAACCATTGTCGCTGTACATCTGGGCTGGTACTCCTCGTCTCAAATCAAATATTTTAAAAGCCGCGATGCAGGCTTCGGTTGAAAGATCGCTAACAACTTCTATTTGGATGAAAATTCTATTCTGGAAATTCTATTTTGCTGCTACCTCCGACAATCGGGGGCCCATTTTTCAATATATGATACGTTTACGAAAGTATAATATTCGTATTGGATCTTAAATGAGAATCGTATGAATCTTATTCAAATCAAATATGAATCTTGTACTTTCGAATGCTTATCGTATACAGAAATAGAGGCCTAGAACTAATAAGGTAGCAGGTGAAACGTGAGCGTTGCACTTTAAAATGTAGTTTTTGTATACATGTATATAATTCGCAAGCGAATCAAATACCCCAAATATTCTGAGATGGCTTGCCGCTTTGTGTTTACTGGGATTCCCTCTAGAGGTAGCTTGAAAGAAAATAAATCTGCTACATCATTCCACTAAAGCCCTAATATTTTTGCTTTGGTTAGGAAATTGTGAAACATCGAGATTGATTCCGTGGCTTCTTCACCGCGACATTTGGTACATTAGATTTCCACTTTCTCATTCTAAAACCTCCAGTTTTATCGTCAAGTATAAAAATTGTTGAGGATATATGGGACCATGTTCGAATATTCTTGTTCGTTGTCGTATGCTATCTGATGCAAGCTTCTGATTGCTAAAAAAGATGAACTGGTAAGCCCGAAAGTCAACTTGTAATATTGAATCCCATTTAATATTTCGTTTCTCCTTTATAGGATTCTTTGAAACTGTGTATATTCTGATCGTACTAGAACTTGGTTGTACATTTTCTCAATGTCACCAGTCAATGCAATTTTATGCTTCCGAAATCTTATCTTTTTACCATAATCGTTGGTTCTACTAGCATTGTTTCATTGAGTGCAATTTCAGAAGTAGATTTCGCTGAACCATCAAATAAAAATACTTCGTCTTTGCAACTTTTAGGTCAGTCTCATTAACCGGTGCCATAGACACAAGCATCAGAATTAATGCGTCGTCCATCTATTGAAAATATCAATCGACCCATCATTGTACTAAGGATTAGCTAATTTTAGGTCTGAAAAAAACTTGTATCCTAGAATTTCAATTCAAAACTCGGAAGCCTCGTTGGAACTTGACTGATTACAAGAACGTCAATTTGAATTTCTTCGTTTATAGGTTGTACAGATTTTAAAATAATAGACACTACACCTCTAGTAGCTCTTTTACCAAATGCTAAACCTGTAATGCTACAGTAATGTACTAACCCTGTAATGCTAAACCTGTAAGACACTACACCTCTAGTAGCTCTTTTGATCGGGATAAGTTTAGTCGCTGCATGCATGTTTCCTTTATAAAGGAATCCTGCGATTCAGAATCAACAAGCACTCGGTATTTTTGCAAGTTTCCAGATTTGTCTGCTAATTTAACGGTGGCCGTTAGTAATAATAACTGAAAGCACCGTCTAGTTACAGCATTAGTCTAAACATTGTTTGGTTGATCGTAATCGATAATGTTTGTGCTGTTCTTCACATTCTTCTCATGTTTTGAGCTTGTTTCTTTTTTAGGATGTAAATATATGGTGCTTCCTATTACATTTATGGCTCTTATATCTGGTCTTGCAAACCACAGACTGATGCGTTGATTTAACGAAAGAAATTCGATCTCAACTGTTTCACGAGTCTAAGTTTCTTTCAACTCGTTGTATAATTTATTTAGAAAAATATGAATTAGAACTCTCTTAACAGAGAATACACCACGTGTTTCCGCTTATCGTATCTGGATTTAATTTTATCCCACGCTTCATCATAATATCACGCTTCCATGACTGTTAAATGCTTAATTATTTTGAAGCTTTTACACTCTCGATATATACTGATATTGTGAATCGATGCTTCAAACAGATTTCAAAATAACGAGAATTCTGAATATTTGTGACTGAATTCCAACAACTGAAAAAGGCCTAGGCTTAGTTACCCGATCAGCGGGTAAATCACCCATGATTTGATGATGCAGTTTAGGCATGTTTCTAAAACAAGGAACACATTTTTCATATATGTGTCTACATAAATTTCGACCTCCTACGATCCAGTACTGCGACCTTAGACTGAATAACAACGTTTGAGGACCACAATGTAGAAGCCGAATATGTTCAGATCTAATTAATAATAAAGAAAAAATGTGCCTGCTTGGTAAAATGACGGGATATTGGTTCGAAGAGTCTAATTCTGAGTTACGAAGGCATCCTCCAACGCAAACGATTCCATTCTTATCAATAAATAGATGTAATAATTTTAATTTGCTGGAATTTCGGACGTTTCCATGTTTCCTAATATATTGTAAGTCATTGCTGAATTCGATCTTTGAAAATTTTAGCAGTTAAAACCATAGGTGCACATAGGCCCAAGGGATCAAACAATTGACAGATCTCAGATAATATGTTTCTTTTAGTGCAACTTGTCTCTAAGGAGAGCTTAGAAAAGTTCACCTCGAACTCATCAGACGATGTGTTCCAAGATAAACCGAGAACTAATGAAACGTTCGAAGTATTCGATGTAGCATCCGATGATTTAAGGAAAAGTTGAAATCCACCTCTTTCTAACAGTTTGATTAGGTCTAGCTTTGATGTTACGGCTTTTTGAAGTGTAGCAGTACCTGTCAATACGTCATTCACATAAAAATCATTCGTCAATATTTGGGACGCTAAAGGAAACAAGATAGTTTCATCGAAAGCCAATTGATTAAAGGTGCGAGTTGCCATATACGGAGCACTTTTCGTTCCGTAAGTTACTGTGGTCAACTTGAAGCAATTTATATTTTCTGATAGATTTTCTCTCCACCAAATTCGCTTTAGGTCCTGCTGGTCTTCATCAATCTTTATTTGCCTGTACATTTTTACAATATCAGCCGTAAAGGCACCTAGATGTTTCCGAAACCTAAGTATAATAGACAATAAATCTTGTTGCACTGATGGACCTTTAAATAAACAGTCATTTAATGATATTTTCGAAGATGATTTGAATGAGCCGTTAAATACTACTCGAAGTTGCGTTGTTGTAGTACTTGCTTTTATAACGAAATTTTGAGGTATAAGTGATACGTTCTGTGTACGAAACGATTTTTTAGATTGGAATCTAGAATTAATACCATGTGTCCTAAAGATAAATATGTCGGCATGAAATCTTGATATTTACTATACATTTCTGGACGACCACTCAATTTTCTTTCGATTGAGTAAAATTGCTTGAGAGAGGATATATTAGAAAATCCAAGCTGATTAATATTTTCGTTAATTGGCAGTGAGACGGAATATTGTCCAGAGGGAAGACGACGATGGGTTTTTACGTAATGATCCTCGCAATATTTTTCCTCTAGTGAATACTGATTCTTAACTGGGATTGTCTCCAATTCCCAAAATCTCGTCATGTAGGATGTCGAGGGTGCATAATGCTTTTATGGAACGGTCTTCACAGCTATGATTCATCAATAATCGGCCGCTTATAATATAGCCAATTTATTCAAAAGATTGATAGATCTCCCGTTAAATAATGAATTATATACCTCAGCGCCAAGTATTTATCTGGCACATGAATGTACGGATCAGCCAGTTTAATTTCAATGGGTATTAAACTTAAATCAACTGCCACTGGCTGTGAGGGTAGACAATTAGTAATTTTCGGGATCACAAATAATTCTAAATTGGTTGAGTAATCGGTTACTCGCGTGATGATAATGCTAAATAAACTTTAGTCCTTATTGTAGTTTCCTTGGTGCCTATACCAGAAATAATTTTATTTGCTGAGAATCTTTGCACATTTAGCACTTATACCAGGTGTTCAATGATAAAGTTATGTGATCCGCTATCTAATGAGGCTCGACATAACGTACTTGTGGCAGACTCAGATGTCACTTTAATTAATGATGTGCCAATTAATATCTGTTTGAATTCACTCGAAGAAGCATGTTTTCAAATTATCCTTTGATTTGATATATTCGATGATGGTTCAGAAGTGCAATGAATGTTTGATTTAACAATATCCTCTCCGCAGTTGAAAGAATTGAAGAATCAACTAAATTCATAGAGGTGAGCTTGTAATTCGGTTTACTAGATTGAAATTTAGAAATTGACCCAAAATGTAGCAATGTATGATGCTTTAAGTGACAAACTGTACACGATGGTTTAGAACATTCGCCGGCCTTATGACTTTCCAGTAAGCAGTTGCTACACAATTGCTTATTACGAATGAAGTTAAACCGCATTTGTGGTGTAATTTTAATGTCACACAATGATGGGCAATTAGTAACCGAATGAATTTCACCACAATAGACACACTGTCTGTTAGGTGATATTAGAGATGAAGGTTTATGTTGATAATAATTGATTTTTTTTTACATTATCTGATGGTTTTGAAGTCGAAGATGGTTTGATAGCTTCCAATAATCGAACACGATATTTTTAAACATTTATGAAGTTATACTAAGCTTAGCAATTTGTTTTTGTTTGATTATTTAATATTTTAGAAGAAGTATCGAGCCTATCAGTCAGATGATGGATCAACATCCAATCCCATATATCAACTAGACGAGAACTAGACGAATTTTCTTGTGGAGATTTGATCTCATATATTTGATTCATATGAGTTTTCTGAATTTGAATATCATTATCATATCGATCGCAAAGAGTTTTCCATGCCACTTCATAATTTTCTGATGTGACAGGTACATTTTCAATTAACTCTATCAAATATACAAATTTTACAGTAGCATCGATGCTAGGTTTATTATGGATAAGACCCCTGAAGACGTCTTGAAATAATAGCCAATCATTTTCATATCTGCTAAAGGAAGGTAACTTTAGCTCAGGTAATTTAACCATCACAGATGGAATATTTTGATCGATCTGAGTACTATTAGTAGCAGACGACTCAACGTGAATAACATCCTTTGCATGCGCTTCTGCCTTTCGAAGTTCATTGGGCTTATTTAGAAGATAGCTCCCAACGTACTCATATTCTTCTTCAAATGTTATACGATCTGCGGATGCTGTATTATCTTGAAGTTCAATTTTCAATTGAATACGATGTTACTTATCGTACTCCAACCGTGGTAAGGGAGGTAAGTTTATTTTTAAACTGAGTCAGTTGACCCTTGAATGCACTCCGTTGACGTTTAAGAGAATCTAGCACTGGTTTATGATCGCTTTCAAAATCAGACGTCGTGAATGTTCAATTCTACCGATTATATAAATAAAATACTCACTTATTCTGCCACCGTCCACAGTCAATAATGATTCACAATTTTAAATTCTAATTTGACCAACGTCACACTTTGAGTTATGTACTTAGTTAAATATGGTATTTTGGCGATGATCCTATACGTCACACTTTGCTTCAATATGTCAGGTATATGTGATTAAAAATTGTATTATGTACACTGATTATGTACACTAGATAATTTATACGCACATCAGCACATGCCTTCAGTGGCCGAAGAATTGTTAATAACGTGTGGAATTGTTAAAAAACGCATGGAGTATATCAAAATGGTGTATCTATATGATATCTCGACGGTATTTTTTGCCGATCCGGCTCGAAGGACCAAACTTATAGAGATAGTTTAAATTTGAAAATGGATCTCTCATAAAGAAAATAAAAATGTAACACAATTTATTTTTATTATATTTTACTTTATATAACTTTTATTAACTTAGGAGACGTTCATTATTCTCACTGAAATTTTTGGCTGATTAGATCTACTAATATTCCCCGTACGTAGCAACCTTTTTTAACATTAGTTGGTTCTTCTATTACTTCCTACAGGGTCGCCGCAATTTTTCACTTCTCTGGTAACGGTCTCTCGGCTGCGTCATCGGTCAAATTTGGCAATACTGCTAATTTTGGTCTGATAACGTCTAGCTCAATGTCTCCGTTGAAGATACTGGTGCGAGCGAGAACAACATCATCTACCTCTTGTCGCAGAGTCTGTTCGCTTTTTATCTATTGTGTTGTCTAATTAGTGTTACTCATTTCTAGCGAAATTCCACTTCTAACACCAATTGTTACGAAAAATTACGTTGACCATAATTCATAACATTATAACATTAAATTATAAATATTATAAAAACATGCGTTCTATATAATCGATTTTAGTCCTTAAAAGTGCTCATATGTGTGCTCTACATTAAAAATGACACCGGTTTGTATTTAAACATATTCCACTTTCAAATACATTGGTGTATTCTTATGTAATAAATTGCATTAGAAAACATATGACCCACAATTTGCCAAATTCACAAACACATTATTATTTTCAATACTTTGCTGATTTACAAAAGGACTGATCTGTTAAAGCCGCGGTAATTAAAAGACAATTGCAACTCAAAAAAATTAATTATGTTCCACAAGTTTTATAATGTGTATTATTTCAATGATGTTTTTCATCTTATATCTATGATTTCTATAAATGGTATATTACTCTTGTGGAACATGTTTCATATTATAAAATTGAACAAAATTGAACTAAAATTCCTTGGAATCAGAAAAAATATAAGCTAGATAAAAGTTCCATATTGATTTGATTTTTGTAAAACAAAAAAATCAAATAATTTAAAAATGATAAAAAACTGCAGTTCAATAAAAATACATATTCCACATCAAAAGTACAAAAAATTTATTGTATTTAAAAGAATTTTCACTTAAAACCAGGTTTATTTATTTTATTGTAATAAATTCTATTAAATAAATTATGTTCCACAGCTTGTCACGTTCATCACGCAACCAAAGTTATGACTATAAAATCGCACAAGCACAGTAAATTTGTTAAAAATTTGAGAAAATGCATTAAAATAAATTATGTTCCACAATTTTGTTTAGTTAAACAAATAAAGTGAAAATAATGTTAACCTTAAAAGTTTTAAACACATAAAATTACTGATCCTATAAACTAATGGTAGCATAGTCACTGAAATGCTACCTTCTATTGATTAAACCATATTCCACAAATTTTACAAAGCAATTATTTAGAAATATATAATACATAGGTTCCACAGTTAAATTCATAACTACATATAAAGCTAGAATTTAGTTTTAATACTAATTATTGCTTCTGGCAATAATTGGCAATAACTGTAAATGCATGTTGTGATTCATATATCTATAATTACTAGGCAAAGAAACTAGGTAAATATTAATTATCGGATTAGGACGGTATATCAAACAATTTGCGCTTAGCAAATTTGCACATGAAGTGTTAAGTTATGATCGATCTATTTAACTTTTATTTGAATAACAGTAAACGGTCATTTCGATTTAAAAATTAAAACTATTTTAATTTTGATCGTATTCAATATGTTGTCCAATCAGATTATTGATGTAAGTTAATTAATTGTTGGATCGAATGGAATTTGTTGATCCAATGGACATATTTATTTTATTCTAGTCGAAAATGTATCGCATGAAGGCAAATGATGCATTGTACCCATACACGCTCGATCCAACTGTTGCTCCGTCTACGGAAATTTGTTCTTTCCTTTTCATCATCTGTAACTACAGAATCCACGCAGTAATATACTTTCTCTTCTCTTTCTAATATTTTGCTCTATTGGCAAAATATTTAGATTCCACAGCAGTAAACGTTTTTGCAAATATTTCATCTATTAAATTTTTGATTTATAATTAATATAGTTTTATTATAAGAGTCAACTATAGTTGTTGAAGATTGTATAACCAAAATTGAAGTGCCCAAATTAATTGTAAAAATATATAATTACAAAATTGTACGTATACATATAAAAATTAAGTATATAACGAAACCAGTTTTAAAGTATATAATAACATACTAATATCTAGAAATATGCAAGATACATAACATATTAGATACATAAATTTGCAACTGTGATGCGCACCACGATGAGTGAACAGTATCTTTGTATTATTTTAACATCAATGATTAGTGTTCCGCAGAATCCATAAAACCGATCTCTGAAGAGACTGGATTTCCCTAAGTATCAGGAAGCCAGTACTTGGGATAATTTCTTCCTTATTCGGTTCATTCACTGCGTTTTTATATTACTTTGTTGTCCGAATGTTACCACTTGGCGTTATATTATAGAAACATTTGGTGGTTTCTACATAGTTACAAAGTTAGAATATAAACCATGATAGTCATGGCTAAATTCAATCAATCCCTACTATGTTAAGACACACCCATAACATTCTAATCACTCAAAGAGAAAAAAACATATGTAGAACTAAATATTTTACAAGTAAATTTAAGCATTTTTCTTTATAGACATTCACTAAATAGTACAAGGAGACAAAAACTGTTTAAAATAAATGTTTTTAATATTTGAATTGAATAATATTTTTTGTTAAAATAAGGAATAGTTTTTTTTAAAACAAAAAAATTAATTTATTTAAAAATAAGAATTTTTAGTTTTTGTTTTAATAAAAAAATAAACATTATTTTAAGAGTTTAAAACGTTTAAATTAACAATGAAATTTTCATTTTAAACAATCGAGGTTGCTTAATATTAATACTAACCGTAGTAATTTTTAAAATAATAGTGCTTGTTTTATACTCATTAACTACAAATAAATTCGTAATAAAAGATTTAATTTTAATTGCTACAACTTTTTTAATTTAATTTAATTTTATTTATTTTATATTTACATGTTGTTTATAAAAATAGTTATAAATTTAATTGATTTACATAGTTTTATTTCTCATATAAAATATAAATTAAATTAAAACAATTTGAATTTCCATATTAAATTTTATAAAATTGCTTTCTTCTTATTACTTTTCTTTTGTCGTGAATGTAATAAGTATGAATTGGTGGTCCTTCAAATTCAATAATATTACATATATACATCCATGGTAACGCACTTCCTACTAAGTAAGATATGTAGTGGGGTAAATCTGTTAATTCATATTGTTCATGACATTCATCATCTCTCACGACAATGTCCAATATTTCATATAAATTTAATTTATCATTTAATTGTTTAGTAAGAAAATAACCAACTTTAAAATCAAAGTGTGCAACTGTTTTAAGTGTTAAAATGATCCGATTTAATATGATGAGGTGAGATTGGGACACTGACATTTCTAATTTCTGATTCGCCATATGCAAACATTTGCTTTCTGTAATTTAAATTATCCAAAGTGAAATATTTTTTTTGAAAAATAAAATAAGAAAGTGAATGATGCAAATTATATTTATAAGTGCCTAAAAATATACCGTGCATCATATCAGAACTAACATTATTTGTAACATGAAAGTATTTGATTTCATTAATTATAGAGTTTTCTCTAATTCCGGTTTCAGACACGTTATCTAAACATAAATTAGATGCGTAATTTTCAATATTTCTTAATCTGTCCAAAAATTCAATATTATTATTTTGCATTTCTATTTTGTTACGTAAACACATTCTACATGATGGATGAGCATTAAATGAATTAGAATAACCTAATATTGTATTTAGTCCTAAATTGTCTCCTAACAACTAGACAAACATGAAATACAGTTTTGTAGAAGAATCTTGAACCTGCACATCCAATTCATTTTCAATTAGTATATTTATTTCTGTAATTAAAGGACGTAAAACTACTCTATTGCCGAACTCTTTGACGTCTTTAGATTTAACAAATCCAGCTACAAAAATATTGTTAATTTTTGAAAATTGCGATGGTGGAATTATTGGAAAGAAATAATAAATTCCTCTAGAACTGAACTTTTTCCAGAACGTGATCCCAGAGGTTCATTTATTTCAAAATCGTCTGTATAAAAATGAATTGGAATTACAATCTTTGCTAATTGGAACCGTTAACAAAGTTTTTTATTTTTGTCTGAGATTCTAAATATTTCATAATTTCATATGATTCAAAGTTTCTTCCAAAATATTTCCAATTTCAAAATATTTTTTAATTTGGAAAGACAGATTTAATAAACATCCTTGAGCTTTGGAATTATCCAAAGTTGGAGTATAATTAATTACGGTTTCCGCGATTTCATTGTTTATTATATATGTGGTTGGTGGCGAATAAATATTTAATTCTTCAATGTGTTTAAAATATTGATATTCATTTCGAATGTTTTGAAATGGATTAGACAATTAAGCTAAAATTGCATCAAACTCATTACGTTTGGTTTCATTTGAAATATAATGTGAAAAACTTGAAAGTAAATTGGAAATAGGGTTGGTAATTAAGTTTTTTATGGTATCTTGAACTGAAAACACCATTTTGCGACTACATGATGAACCATGTAGATCAACTGAAAAATTTGTAAATTTTCATTGGTGTCTATTTGAAGTTCTTGACATGAGGTCTTTATAATAGTTGAAGAAACAGAAAAACATAAATCTCCATGTGGTGAACTTAGGCTTGTAGTTGAAGATGCAATGGAATTTTGTAAAGAAAACATATTATTAGACAAATTAGAAGTTTCATTTGGAATCGTTGTGCTGGGTAACTGGTGTTTTTTAAATGTCTTTCAAACCCGTAAATTGTTGATGTTCTACTAAATTAAAAATTGTTGGATTTTTACTGTCAATGTTAAAAAAATAATGTTGTAAAAATAACCATACCTGTTGACTTATGACCGAATAATTTAAATTATAAACAAAAATTAACTTAATTAAAATATCTACAAATTTTCGAAACGATGGGAGCTTATATTTTATACCATCACAGTAGAAAAAAAACTGTTTTATTTGTCCGGGTTCATTTTCAACTATTATGATGCGTGGTTGCATCGTTGATTTATTGGCATAAAATTTGTTATCTAATCTTTCGATAGAAATTTGTAAATCATTTATATTATTTAGTTTTAAATCAAAATTGTTTTGTAGCTTTGTTGTAAAAATTCAAAATAAAAATAAATAATAAACTCGTGTAAAACTATAGCTTTAACAATGCTTTAAGGTAATATAATGTTAAATTAATAGTTCATTTACCTTTTAAATCGAGAGAATTCAATTTATCTAATAAAAGCTTAGAATTTTTATCCTTAACTTCTCTTTTAAATCAAATATGACATTTTTCGATGAAAATATCAAATTTGTCAATTAGTACAGTTGTTTTACCTGGAAACATTGTCATGAAGTCAATTTCAATCTCAAAACAATTAATGTTAATACTCAATTTTAATATTTGAATATTTTATTTATATTTACCAATTGGAAACCGTAAAAATCATTATATCTGGGCCATTCGCTACATAATCGATGTAAATTTATTTCTTTTGAATTTTTAATTTCAAGTACTCTTTCAATTGATGTGCTTTTCCAATATTATATAACAGTGTCCCATGGGCCTATATTTTCATCTAGCCATTTCTTTTTTTCAATGAAATCACTGCAGTTTGGACGGTAGGTTCATTTATTGGCGAAGAGCCCACATTTTGATCTAATTTATTTTTTTTTAGATATTTGGTTGAATGGCACATACTAGTGTGCCGTACTAGTGTTGTTACATTATTTTAATATTATGCTCAGTACAATAGTCAATCAAAATTTGAGATAAATGTTTTTGAGAAACTTTGTTTAAAATTCTATTCTTCTCGTAAAATTCAATAATATCTCGTCCTTTAATGGAATCTTTTAAAATATTTTTAATATATTTAGAATCAAGGGGATACCTAAAAAATAGTAACATTATAGATAAGACTAAATGTAATATAAAATAAAGTTTTATAAAATTCAATGGTGATTATGTTATTTAGTAAAATTTAAAGTATCGCCTCCAGAAAAATTTTCAAAAAATATAGCTACGTGAAATGGCATTGCCAATTTTTTATGTAAGATTTTTAACCGAATTGAACTGGAAGATTCGTAGCACTTTTAGAAGTACTCGTACTTGGTGTTGGACTTGCTGGTGTGCTGCATGAAGTTAAACTTTTTGGTCTAAAAAATATACTTACTATTAAATCTCTCCATGCCTTTAGCCCAGTTTTAAACAAAACTTCTTGCCCGAAAGCCCCTTTAATTTTAATAAAAAGGTGAACAATATCTTCTCTATCCATTTTAAGAAGGACATCGGCGGTGATTTCCTCTTGTGATAGCAGATCAATTGTAAATTTGGTTAACCCCCCACGATAAAAATAGCTCCTGCACATTACAACTAATACTAACTACGTTAGCATTGCTGATATCCACCGCCAATGTTCCATTTTCTTGAAAAAAATCCGTCGACATTTTTATCACTTTATAATTATTTAACAATTTTTAAGAATTAAAATTAAAACTCACACGATATGAACACTCAAATTATGAAAAATAGTCTGTATTAAATTGTAAACCACGTGTTGTCACTTGCACTCGATAAATTATTTTACTTTTTATAAAATAATTATTTTGTTTCACCACTTTTTTATTACAACTAGAATGTGATGCTTATCGTAAATTCAAATTCAGATCAAAATGAATTTATTTTAAAAAATAACTGTATCCTAGAAGCAAAAATGTAAATTCAATGTTTTTTTCTCTTTATTTTGTTATAAATGAAATTGTTTACTCTTGATTTGAAAGTTGTTATATTTAAAATTTCAACTCTTTTAAATTAAAAAGTAAAAGTAATAAAGAAAAATGTTAAACGGAATACTGATAGTTGGTCAAATTAAAAGGTTTTATTATTTAATAAACAGAAAAACACAATGTTTATATGAAAAATGAAAAATATTTAAAATGAAATGTACGTAACATTTTAAAATTATAGAAAACATTGTAAAAATTAAGTTTTTTCGGTTAAAATAAATGGTTTTACTGCTTAATTGCACAATTTTACAAAATATTAAAAATAAGTAGTTCAGTTTCTTAAATTAAATGTTGGGTTTTTTTCTCAATGCTAAATGAATTTTCTATCGTTTATTTAATTTTATCCACATCACACACTACATTACTAAATAATGTCCTTATAGTATACAAATTAACGACACCCATTGTTTATAGTCAGTTGGTTTTCTATCGTAGATTTCTCTAGAAATTCGTTTCACCTAAAGGGGATTTAATTTCTTTACATTTTAAAGCTTATAAATTAGTTTTTCATTTTCGGTAAATTTCTTGCAATTGTTTTCAATTGAAATTTGTTACTTTAGTTTCTAAATCAAAAAAAAAAAATTTTTTTTTATATTTTTGCTTACAAAGCGCGGAAGCGGAACACCATTATATTTCTGTTATATAACCGCAACTATGCTAAAGTTTTTTTTCCCCAATGCATTTTCAGAGATCTTAATGTTTTCTTTATGTTCTAGATATTATCATTTTTTTGCTACTCACACATCCATTGTATAACGTATACTAAAATAATAACAGTGTAGAGTGGTTAAGTTTTTGTTATACATTCTTGAAGATGTTGCAATTTGATTTATGTTCTATATAAATATTTATGTTTTGTGCTCGTTCATATACGACATATTATAGTTCATCTCAATGTTGAATTTTATTTTATATCAAAACTAGGCGGGCTACATCTTTATAGTATTTATGATGTCTAGGTCTTAACATGAATTAACACTTTCCTTATAATTAAAAAAGTTTTTAATGAATTTATGTTCTTTTTCACAGCCGAAGAAATGACACCAATCTTACTACAACAACAGTTAAAATTGTTGTTACCAAATGAAAAAAGTGAGTGGTAATTTATCTCTTCAATTGCACATTCTGCACATTATTTTAATGTTGTCTTATGACATAAAGTCTTCTTTGCAATTTTCTGGTCATATATAACCACTGCCACATTATTGCACAGATCTGCACAATTTTCACATGCCCTTTAATTTTTATTTATTTTGCGCTTATCAAACGATAGCTCTTCTCTCAGAGAACGTGACCAATCTGTCGAACCCGCCGTCCTTTTGCTGTAGTTAACTTTTAATTGATTGATTGATTTGGAGTGTACGACCAAGTATTAGGCAAGATTTCCTGGAATGTCTGCATATATCCAATTTTAAACGATCGACACCCGTTAACGACACTTTCTTTAATAAAAAAATGTATTATTCATTTTCATTATATATATATATATATATATATATATATATATATATATATATATATATATATATATATATATATATATTTTTAGATTAACACATTGTCTAAGGACAATACCTTTAATGACTTACGCCATGGCAACAAGGTGGGCTAAAACGCTTTATTAAAATTAATTGAAAGACCGAATAAATGTACAACCATCACGTATGTAGCCGGTTTAAATTTATTTTCTCAGATTTCTACAACGCATTGATTTTGTTTTTAAGGTGAATAACGCTCACGAAAATACAACGACCGATACATCAAAACCAATTTTAACAATGCACTATTGTCAGGGAAAACTACATAAAACCCTGACCGAGAAAATATTACAAGTAAATATAAAACAGTATTTAATCTTCTCGGGTTGCTTGTTTCTTTAAGTAGGCGTGTAGGTTCCTCTTGAACACCTGTAAATTAAATATTGTAGGAAAGACCGACGAATCTATTTGATTCCAAAGAGAGGTGACTCTATAAAGAAAAATGAAGATTTAAAATGGTTAGTTCTACATCTGGTTATATCTAAGGCGAAGCTATGTTGCTTTGAACCGAAACGAGTGGCAGCCCTGGGGTCAAACGCCGCTGGTATTAGAGATTTAATTTCGGAAGAACAGTGACCAAAATAATATTTTTATCATTAATCATGTAAATAACTCTATTTTGAATTCTATCAAAACATTTAAGATTTGATTTTGGAGCACCACCCCAGAAAAATGAATTAAATTCCATAATGGGCCTAACATAAGCCTTGCATAATTTAAGAACTTCTATGGGGTTAAATACAAGTTACACCGTCTAATGAAACCCAGATACTGAGTAGCTTTTTTTGCAATAGAATATATATGTTCTTTCCAAGAAAGATCACTCGAAATGTCTAAGCCCAACATTCTAAGAGAGGATTAATTTGAATGCGGTTTATTATGGGTGGAACATAATTTTGATTTTTTTTTGTTAAAAAAGACACGATTGGAATTTCTGTGGATTAAATTTGCCCCATTCAATGACCTTGTCAATGCAAGTCAGAAGTGAACTATTTATAATTTGACGAGAGCAAGTTAAATGGGTATTGCAGTCCTTTTATTAAACTCAATAGAAACAGACACTGTAGTATCACCAGCAAAAGAATGGATCAAAAATAAGGTAGGCAACAAAAATGAACCTTGCGGTACACCAGCATTGATTTCATACGAGTCGGATGAAATGCCGTCTAATACTACCTTGATCGATCGTCCCATTTAATAACTCTCTATCCATTGAATTAGAGAACCATCAAGATTGAGTGAACGAATTTTAATGATCAAACATTGATGCCATACTCTATCAAATGGTTTTGAAATATCTAGAGACACTTGACTCACCATATTTTTCAATAGTTTTACCCCACAAATGAGTTAAATAAGCAATAAAATCACCTGAAGAGCGATTCTTACAAAACCCATATTGAAAATCTGATAAAAGCACATGCCTTCTTAGGAACCGGTTAAATATTTGATGTTTCCCAAATAGAGGGAAAAATGCCAGAGTTTACTGATAATTTAAACAGTTTGACAAGAGGTTTAGCTAGGGAAACAGCATTTTAGAACAATTGATGGTAATCCATCAGGCCCAGTTGCTTTGTATTGACTCAGATTTCTATCGGTAAGATCCCAAATATTTAGCAAGTAGTTTTAATCCTGCGCCAAATTGTGTACGCTTTATCGCGACTAAAGCACCTTCTTTATTCTCCTCAGCTTTTTTACGTCTCTTGTTATACGTTTTGTTATTTTCGTCCTGTATTTTCATAATTTGCATCTTGGCCTCTTTTCTCAACTCTTCTCTTTGTTCAGTGTAACTATTCATTAATTCTTCTACAATAAGTTGTTGAACCTCTAAATCACTCTTCAGACGCATTTTCTTACCGATCATAACTTCGAATGGTGATCTGTATATATGAACTATCTTTTCTTTCTCACAATAAGCCGTCAATTCTTCAGCTGTGAACACAGTTCTTCTATCTGATATTATTTCGCGTGGATTTCCAAACACTGATTGAATAATTTTCAATTTCCCGACTGTTTCAGTGCTGGTGACGGTTTTTGTTGGAAATAACCAGACGAATTTATTAAATCCATCGATTACCACAAATACGTATTTATAATTTTTCGATGTTGAGGGTAGTGGGCTTAAATAATCGACGTGAAATGCCACTCGAAACATCTATCGATTTTCTTGCCACTAAAATGTCCTATTTCATGATTAGACTTGATTATATCAGGTTGCATTTTCCTTGGAAACATTAGAAGTTTTTCGCCGTTTTCGATTTTATACACTAAATTATTTTCCTTATAAAAATCCTTGTATGGTTCCTTGTCTAATATTCTTGATATTAACTGAATCTCTTCTTCATTTCCTTGGGCTTTTTTTAAACTTATGGTCATCTCCAAAACCCATCGTGCTACCCTGGGCAGTAACTCTTTCTTCTACAGCGTTTTTTCGAATGCTTGACAATCAGTGATAATTTTAAATTTCATCCCAAGCAAATATACTCTGAATTTTTTTAATGCGTTAATTTATGCTATTATCTCAAGCTCATAGCTTGTTTACTTCGATTCTGATTCAATCGTTTTTCTGCTAAAGTAATACACTGGATGCCACTTTAAATCTTCAAACTGGTTTTGTAACAGCATGACTCCATAACCAAAACTGGAGGCTTCAGTATGTAGTTTGGTTTCTAAATTCAGGTTAAATATCTCTAAAAATGCGATTTTTAAATGATTAAATGCCTTCTCTTCTTCCGTCCCGAAATAAAATCCCTTATTTTTCTTTAATAATTTCGTTAACGATTTTGCTTTAAATGGGTAATTTTCTATAAATTGACGAAAATATCCTGTCAAACCAAGAAACTGCTGGACTTCTTTCAGATTTTTTGGCATTGGGAATCTTCTTATAGCTTCAGTTTTCCGTTCACTTAGACTCATTTTATTATCTTGGATTATGTATCCCAAATATTCAATTTTTATTTGTAAGAAATGACATTTCTTCCAATTTATGTCTAATCCATACTCTGCTGCCGTTTCCAAAACTCTTTCTAAATTCTTTAACGCTTCCTTTTCCTTTTCCCCTGGAACAATCAGATCGTTCAAATAAGTCAGAACAATGTCTTCAGCAATCACCTCTCTAAATATGCTATTAATAAAACGTTGAAATATTGACGGACTATTGCAAGGCCAAATGGAGTTTTTTTGAATTCATATTGACCTTTGGGTGAAACGAATGCAGTATACTTTTTACTGTCCTCCTCTACTGGTACATGGAAGAAACCATTTCTCAGATCGATAGTACTAAAGATTTTCTTACCCTGAAGTTTATCTACTTGGTCTTGTATTAAAGTCCAGGGATATCTATCTCTTACTGTAACCTTGTTAATTTTACGATAGTCTATACATAACCTTGATGAACTATCCTTTTTACGAACTAATACTATTGGACTAGCGAATTCGGAATTACTTGGTCTAATGATTCCTGTCTGCAACCAATTATCAATAATACTTTCAGCCCCTTTTTGTTCTTGTATCGCGAGTCTTCTTGGGCTAGTATAGATAGGAGTCTCATCCTTTAGAATTATTTTAGTTTTTATCTGAGTACTTTTCGTTGATTTGGGCGAATAATTATTTACCAAAAATTTTACTTTTTCTCGATAGACTTTTATCGGTTATGTTACAGTGTCAACTAATCCAATCAATTTCGTTCCGGCTATTTCAACTTCTTTATTTAAACTTTTGTAATCTGATACGCAAACATTAAATTTTTTTAAAATCTTTTTCAATGCTTTTATTTTCACTTTTAATTTTTGCTGGGCAGTTTGGAGCAATATGCCCTAACTCGTTGCAAGAAAAATATTTTGGAGATATAGAACGACAAAAATTTGTAGTATGATTTATCATCCCGCATTTACCGCAATTTTGACGGTTTACCTTACCTTTTTGATTGATATTAGATCGTTGTGCATTATCGGTTTTACTCGATGAACTGAATTGGTCGGACTTAAATTTGTAATAATTCTTTTTCTCCGACTTTATTTTTTCATATGTTTCATAATTTTCCTTAAGTTGTTTTATAGTTTTGGATGCATATAAACAGGCCTTATTCGATGGTTCATCAACTACTCCATTAACCATATTAGAATTAGGTCAATTCTATTTTCACTCCATAATTAATTAATTATTTCCTTTATAATTAAAATGTTTTGTTGAAAACTTTTGGTAAGTTTCATTTTTCGATTTTCTAACAGCCGATGAATTTGAATCGGACTAATAACTTTTCCAAATTCTTCCGTAAACTTAGATTTTAATTCATCCCAACTTTTGATACTACTCGCTGTTCTTAAGAAAAGTTTCGCTGTACCTCGCATTAATCTTTTACCGTAAATAAACTTTTCTAAGGCTAACCATCCCATAATTTCTGCCATTTCTTCGAAATCCAAAATAAATTTATGAATCGGGTAATCGTCATATTAAATGTATTTAAAGACTCCTCGACATCTTTGAACGTAAACATTGTTATTTTCCGACGATGCACTTTACTTCCAGTCGTACTAGCTGAAGTTCCGCCATCGGTATCTTCAGAAGAACTTGCATGTTCATTTTCGTCACTTAAATTTAAAGCCACTAACAATCTTTCTTGTAGTTCGGTCTTCGAACCCCTAGTTAGAAGACCCTTGTTTTGTAACTCATTGCTTAGATCGGCACTAGACAACTTTAAAATTGTACTGCAATCCATTTGTTAAAATTATTTAATTTATCTTTATAAAGTGACTTTTAATTAAACTTATATAACAAATGACAAGCTTTAGCTTTTGATTTGAACAAAATCTTGAACACAATTATCAAATGAGTTTATATAACTTTAAATTTTAACTTGTTTATCCCAAAATAAATACTTTCTAAATTATCCGAAATACTTTCCGAATCAAAACTTCCAACTCCAAACCTTTCATTAAATTATACCTGACAATTATAATAATTGACAGACGCTTTGAAACCCAGAGTGACACTTTGCTTTAAAAAACAACTCACGACGTGAATTTACTTAACTTCAACTTACTTAAACTCACTCTGAATCTTACTTCAACTTAAATCTTGATTGGGGATTCAACATAAATATTTTGGAACAAAACCAATCCTTAAAATAACTTAAAATTACCAAATCTACTTATTTAAAAATAACATAAGCTGATTGTTATGTGATAATGTTGACTGCCAATTTTCGAATCCTTGGTATAAACACAAAGCAGCTATAATTTGATTTGTGTCTTCGCTACGTATATTTTCTCTCCACTGAATTTCAAAAAAATTGTTCTTCTCGCCTTATCCTTTACTTTAAATCTTTTTGTTTTTATTGCACAACAAATGTACTAAATGGGGGGTCGATCGATGATCGTTGAAGAGATCGGATGTGTTTTTTTCCGATCTCCTCAATTTTAAAATTAGTTTTTTTTATTTATATTTCTTTTGTTTTTGTTGTGTTATTTTTTGTGTTTTTTTTGTGTTTTGGTAGCTTTGTGCGTGTGTGGTTTTGAAGTGCTAAAGTGGATCTTGTACTCTGTCGTTTTCCCAGAGATCAGGTATCAGTGCATCATTTTTAATGTGCATTTTTTATTTTTATTTTTAAGTAAATTGATGTAGGTACATAAGTACCGTTGGTGATTTTTTTTATATTAAATAAATAGTTATACTAGAAATTTCTCTAAAAAAACGGAAAACGATAGAGAACGAAGGAGAAAAATAAATAAAAATTAAAAATTTCTATATACATTTCTCCCGTTTTTGTTTTAAATTGTATTAGTATATGAAATTTTATTTAATTCTCTGACCTTCTTGCATGTAATTTATATTTCGTTATTATATTTGTTGAGGTTTTTGTTTTTGTTATTTTGATTTTATTTTGTTGATGCGCTTCATTTAACGGGTGATAACCAAGTTGCGTCGTCGATGCATTGATAAAATTGGAAAATAAAATGTTTAATAATATTTTATTAATTTTTTTTTAATTTGTAGAAAAACGTTGATTTTATTGTTAAAAAAAAACAAAAAAAATCATATATGGTAACACAAATACAGTCGTGGTTGGGATTATTTGTATCGAGCAGAGATGGTGTGGTTTGTTCTGCGGAAGTTGTCATTAGGAATATGAGCTTGATGGAACAACTACAGGGACAATTTTTTTTGTATAGTCATGATTAGTTGTTGATTTTGCTTTTGGTGAGACGGAGGATTGGGAGTCTTTGTAGTTCGTGATTCTTTGTACCTCATGATAAAGTTGACTAAAAATTACAAAACTAATCCAAATTTATTCACTTTTTCCCGTAAACGGGGAAGTAGGAGGTACTGCCACCGTTGTTATTAACAACTTCAAGGTAATGCTGCATGGATTGGAACAGGTTTTCTACAATTTGGTTAAGGATTTCATCCCAAATGAGTTTTATTTCGTTAAACATTTGCATTGTGCGTTTTTTCAATAGTTGTTGTTATTTTTGTCTAATGTAATGCCATAGATTCTCTATAGGATTAAGTTCAGTGATTTGTGGTGGCCTGTATAAAGTTTTTTTGGTCCACATCTTTAGGAAATTTAGTTATAAATTTACTCTTGTGGATTGGAGTTCTTATCATTTTACATCCGAAAACTACTGCATATTCATTAAGGGCCTCCAAATATGTGCTTGAAGTAACTTTTTCGTTCAGCATTGTGAGATCTCCTATGCCATTATAGCTAAAACACTCTCAAGCCGTTACTTTGCCTCTTCTACTATGCCGAATTAGCATTGTTATATTACAAAACTTTCTTTATTGAGGTGTCGAATAAAAATAATATTTTCCGTTGCTTCCTTCTAAAGAGATGCACGATTTCTAAGTCACAAAATATAAAAATTGGAATATAGGTGACAGGGTAGTCAATAAGATTGAATGATTTTGTTGCGTAGCATCTTTGCAATATTGTTGAAGTTGTTGTTAGTTTTTATGCAATGCCATATATTCTCTATAGGATAAAGATCGGATATTTATGGTGACCAGTATATCGTTACTTGACCCAAATATTCAATAAATTTAGTTATAAATTTACTTTTGTAGATTGGAGGATTATTTTGCTGTAATAAGTGTGTTCTTATCAATTTGCGATTTAATGTTAGTACATTGAACGTGTTGTTCCGGCCAATGGTTTATGGACAGTATATTTTGGTTACGAATCATAATCAAGGTTTTGTTTTGTAATTCTATCGATGTTTCGGGCTAGCTGCTCATCTTCAGGATTTTTTGCTGGTTATAGGGAGGAGGGAGAGTAGGGGTTGTTCAAACAAGAATGGAAGACTTAGCTTGATGTATGGAACATTGGATGGATAAAACTTACATGGGGGTTTGTATGTGAGTGTGGATGGCACAAGGTGGGGTTATGCAGACGACGTATTGGGAAATAATTGATTTGTTTTATACATCACAGGGGTGGATGGGGGTAGTTGGCATCGGTTGCATTGAGTTGTCTGCATATGAATGGAAAGATTGTTTACTTCGGAAAAACAAGTTAAGAATTCGCGCCGTAATTTTGAGTGTGTAGCGGGGTGAAGGATTGATGCAGGATCATATGAGCGTAGATGTGTGGTGTACACTGACATTGCTAGCGGGTGGATCATGGAAGATGGATTACAGTATATTGTCCTCATAAATACGCCGGTGCGGGCCATAGTGAAGTTATCATATGTTTTGTGACCTATATAGTATTGTTTCAGTTATCTAAAATATTGTACATGTGTGGTTTAGGCGGGAACACGTGGGCAGTGCTGTTGTGCCGGGAGGGTTCTTACTATTGTTGATAAGCTATCAGTGGTATATATCAATAACGGTCGGAACTTTTTTAGTGCAGCTGCATTGTTCATGTGTTATCGTTTGTATAGGGTATGTGCAGTGTTTTGGATGATTGAGGTATAGTGTTGTATGGGTTATGAAGTGTATGATCGCGTCATTGTGGTTTTGCATTGGTGTGTGTGTGTGTGTGTGTGTGTGTGTTTGTGTGTGTGTGTGTGTGTGTGTGTGTGTGTGTGTGTGTGTGTGTGTGTGTGTGTGTGTGTGTGTGTGTGTGTGTGTGTGTGTGTGTGTGTGTGTGTGTGTGTGTGTGTGTGTGTGTGTGTGTGTGTGTGTGTGTGTGTGTGTGTGTGTGTGTGTGTGTGTGTGTGTGTGTGTGTGTGTGTGAGTACGGGGCATTGTTGTTTATTTTTTGTGATCCATTTGTTGGCAGTGTTGGTGTGCAGTGTTTATTTGTGTTCGTGTGGTTTTGTATGGGTTTTTTGTTTCGTTGTATACTTGGGATTGTGGCGTGGGTTTTTGGCTTGTTCTTTGGGAGAGTGTTCTTTTATTCATGTGCGGACGTCTCGGTACAACTGATGTTAATTATATTTGTTTGTTTTTGTGATGTATGGGAAAAATTTGTTTGTTTTTTAGTGTGTTTTCTGCATAACTATATTTTGTGTTATTTGTATTTATATACAGTTTTTTATGTGGGTTTTTGTTTCGTGTTTTATATGTTAAAGTTGGGTTTTTAATCTTGGTCTGTATAATTTTTGTTTTTTATTTTCTTTCTGATAATTAGGGGGTCTTGAGGATGGGCAGTTGGCCCGAGGTATCGATATAGTAGTAGGACAGGATTTTGATTGTGATTGGTGGCTGAATTTTGTGGTTTATAAATTGTTGGCTGGAGTATCATGTTTGATGAATTGATATTAAATTACAAATAGCCACCAGCCTTTACATGAAAAAAAAATGTATTAACTTATCAATTAACACCCGGAAACCATTGCATATTCATTAAGGGCCACCAAATATGTGCTTGAAGTAACTTTTCCCGGCAGCACTGTTAGATCTTCTATGTCATTATAGCTAAAACACCCCAAACCATTACTTCGCCTCCTCCGCTGTGCCGAGTTGACGAAAGTCTCTTTATTGAGGTGTCGAATAAAAAATATTTCTTTCCGTAGCTTCCATCTGAAGAAAAGAATGATTAGTTGTTTCATAATATTATTCGCCAGAACTCAGCAGGTTTCGCTAAAACGAGCAACGTTTAGCCGGTTTTTTTATTCTTTTTATTTTTATTTTTTATTTTTTATTTTTTTTATTTTTTTTTATTTTTTTATTTTTTATTATTCTTCTGGCTTATAAATGACTTCTTTTAACAATCGCTTCACAAAGTCGTCTATGTACAGTTTTGACTCTAATTTTTATTTCTCTTACTCTGCTTATCTCACTTAGAACAGATTTTCCTGTACTCAGAGGGTCTCTTTGCACAAGCGTAGTCTTCCTTAGAAATTTTATTTCTTTTACGCAGCCTTCCTTTAGGCATTTTAGGATTTTAAATTTCTAAATTTGGTTCATCACCATATTTCTGAGGCAGTTTATACTTTACCTGTATTATTAATATATTATTTTCTTATTATATTATAAGGTATATTTATATTTATAAGATGTATAAATTAGGTTTTCAGTGATTATATGACGTATTGGTTGTAAAGCGGTTAATCCAATTGATTTGTAATATTTAATCAAATTTATAAAATCTAATTTATATTATTTTATAATTTTTATAATTTCATATTTTTATAAATGTAAAAAAATTAATTAATTGTAAATTTCAGGCAAAAACTAACCCAATTTATTACAGCCTGTGGCTTGCAGAAATAATATTATTATATAATGAATTAATAAATAATTAATAATTAGTTTCAGAGTAATTATTAATTTTCGGGCAAAAACTAACAATTTATTGCCAGCATATTAGGAATTATATTATTATGTAATTATGTTATTATATTAAGAATTAATGAATTTGTAATTTCAGATTAAAAATTAATTCAATTTATTACAGCCTACGGCTAAGACCAATTAGTTAATTAATAGATTCTGTTTTCAGGGTACCATTGCAGATTACAGAAGAATGGCGGCATACTGGAGTTGCTGATAAGAGATGGCAGAATGCAGAGCAGTACAACAAAAATGTGATTGTCTTACACTAACAGTAGTTTGAATATTGGCTACCGAGAAATCGGACCAATTATGTCATAACTAACAGACTTTTCTTTTCCCTAACCCACAAAAATTTACTAACTATTGGCCGCCAAGGTGTCTGTAACCGGGTCGATCTCAATAATTTAACTAGTATCCTTCCATATCCTTCCAAGTAAATGTAAAAACGGGTGTACTGTGGGCCCGGCGCTTTCCGGGATATCCTGCTTAATGCTTGGCAGTACATTCAAAATCAATCAATCAATCAAATCAATTGCACAACAAATGTACTAAATTATGTTGCGTACTTCCACATTGATTTTATTTTATTTATGTATGTATAATTATTTGCTTCCAGTTGAAACGTGGTATTAGTATATATAGTCAATATTATTTTGTAGTTATTGATTCGATGATTTGGGAATAATATTTGACATATTCATTAAATAAATCAATTTTGAGATATTAATTTATAAGGAAAATTGTTTTTGACGGTACATTTTAATTTATATATCGTAAGTTGTTCATTCTAATTAAAGAATTATGTCTAGACAAAAAAATCAATTATATAATATTTTAATGAAAATCATTCTAATTTTATAATTATTCGACTCGTAAATAAATAAATTAGATAGAAAAAATGTACTGAAACGAAAGTAATATAATAAAGCAAGAATGAGGTGGCTCATTTACGCATTCCACTTCAAGCAAAAGTTTGAGAATTTGTGCGTTTTAGGAATTTTAGTCTAAGAATTTAAATTAATTTAAACTTATTCAGTTGGAAAATACCAAGCTACGAAGATAATGGTAAACAATCGTTACTTTTGCTAAACGAGCAAATTTTAAATAATCGCGAAATATCTCTCTTTTGCACGGCACACAGATTACTATCGTTATTCGTTATGTTTTTGTCTATTCCGGGTTCGTATCACTAGGTTCCGAATAAATTCCACTAATATTTATTTTCCTCAAATATCCCTGGTAAGTGCTATACACTGATCTGTTTTACTCTTTCGCGTTTAAAATATAAAATATAATGACATTTAAAATAGTATGACAGCCATCATTTGGCAGGCGCAGACGTCGCTGTAGGCGACGATAGATTGTCGGATGTAGAGAACAACTTGTCTTCTTTGGGTTGTCTAGAACAATACGAAGAGCAAGCTTGGGTTCGAATGTGATGAATCCAGACTGTTGATTAGGTACGGTCCCGCAATGGTCTGTAAAAATGGTTTTATTACAGTAATTCCCTGATATCACGTCGAGAAGCGTTCCAAAATAAAACGACGCAAAAAAAAAACGTAAATCGAGAAGACCAAAGAAACTGAAAATGTTTATAAAATTAAGAGGGCTACTCAAAAAATTTAAACTTTTGTTAAAATATTACTTTAATTTGATCGTTCGCTTCATCCAAATTAACTGGGTGACCAGGGGCATTATCGATAAGTATACCGTATACTTATATAAGTATATAACGCTTCATGATTTAACTGCCGGACAAAAATATTTGTTAAACCATTCGGAAAAAATACCAGCCGTTACCAAAACCTTTTTATTAAATCGCCAAATTACCGGAAAAGTTTCATTGGATATATTTTTTGTTTCTGATTTTTATATTAATAACGGCTTAAGCTTAAAATTACCAGATCCGTTACTCCCAAGAAGGAGCGTTAACCTATCCTTAGCCATTTTCTGTCCAGGTACAGCATTTTTTCGTTTGGAAATAAATGTTATTGTCGGCATACGTTTCCAAAGTAGCCCTGTCTCATCAACGTTAAAAATTTGTTGAGGAGTATATCCTCTTTCAGTTACTATTTCTTTAAGTTTGTTTGGAAATTCTGCAGCTGCTTTCAGATCAGCACTTTCAGATTCGCCGGTAATTTTTACATTATGTTACTGCATTCTGTTTTTAAATCTATCGAACCATCCGGAACTAGCGTTAAAGCTGAGGTTCTTATCACCCTCAGTATCCATTTTTTAAATGATTAAATAAACTGGTCGAGAAATACAACAAACAATTGAAAAGAAATTCGATAAATCGAGAACAAAAAATGAAGGACGTAAATCGATAAGAAAGATATCAAACTTTTCTGCGACGCAAATCGAAACGACGTTAATTGAGAGAAAGTACATTAAAGCATTACTTCTCATTTCAATCCACCTCATCCACCTCATTTTGGCACCGCTAAGTCATTCAAATACTTCTTGCAACATGTGACGAATGCAGACGTTTCTTCGAGAAAAATACTTCTTAGTAATTTATTTTGGAATATATGAAGTCGTTGAAGTCGTTCTTATCAAGAAAGAAATCTATGGAAATTTCAGATTCAGATAATTTTGAAGTCAATTGAAGCATGGGACATATTTGGACCTCGGGCGATTCAGAGGCAATGTGGAAAAGGCTAACCAATATATATGAACAAAAATCAAAATCTACAATCCACAATTTACAGCAAAAGTGTTTTAGATTGGCTAAAGATTCTTCACATGATATTGCAGCACATATCTTAAAAATTGAAGATATATCTAATAGACTACAGGCAATGGGAGAGAAAATTGAAGATAAGGGAGTAATGATCAAAATTCTCATAACTTTACCACCAAGTTTTTACCATTTTATCAGTGCCTGGGCATCAACGGCTACCAAAAATAGAACGTTAGCCAAACTAACCTCAAAATTAATAATTGAAGAGATGAGACAAAGTCAAAAAGGAGTAGAAGTAAATGCACTTGCTTCTAATGTAAGAATAAGTAGTAAGAATCATTTTTCCAAGAATAATATTGGTAACAAAAAAACTCAGTATATTAAGAATAAAAACGATGACCAAAAAAATACCAGACGAAAACCTGGAAAATGTAATATCTGTAAATCCTGGACATTGGGCAGCAGAATGTTAGAATAATCCAGAAAATATACAATATAAATTTAAAAATTCCAAAGTTTCAGGAGAAGAGAGAGGTGAAGCTCTTATAAGCGAAGCATTTGCCTCAGTACAAAAGACAGCGAAAACTACAATCGAGGCCTGGTAAATGGACACTGAAGCGAGCGATGACATAACTCATAAACTAGAGTGGCTCATAAACTACACACCAATGAAAGATGGCATCAAAATAAAAATTGAAAATCTTGAGTTACTTAAACGATTATCTGATTCAGAAAAAGTACGCCAGAAGCCGAAAGGAGTACAGGAATGCAACTAAGAGATCGATCCAAATATTAAATAAACCCGCAAGAAATTAGAAGATTCCGAAGTAGATTTAGATAATGTATGTGATTATTGCATTGTAAACCCAGAAGAACCGCTGACTTTTCAACAAGCAGTAAATGGTACGAATGCACAAGAGTGAGTAGAAATAAGCTAAGGAGGAGGAAATGAATTCCTTAAAAACCAGCAAAGTGTGGGAGCTCGTTGAAGTACCAAAGAACTCGACCATAGTCGAAAATAAGTGGGTTTATAAATTAAAAACTGATACGAATGGAAATATACAAAAATTTAAAGCCAGATTAGTAGCTAAAGGTTTCTCTCATCGTAAAGAAATAGACTTCAACGAAACCTTTAGCCCTGCTTTTTTAAATGGTGATATAGAGAAGGTTTTATACATAAAGCAGCCAACAGGATCCAACGATGGTACAACAAGAGTATATGTAAACTACTAAAAAGTTTATATGGTTTATGTCAATCGTCTAGATGTTGGAACCAAAGAATAAAAGTTTTTCTAACAAACTATGGACTCAAACAATCAAAAGCTGATCCTTGTATATACAATCAAAAATAATCTGATAATACTCCTAGTGATCATCTATATAGTAGCTAGAATCGACGAAGAGACTGTGAATGATTTCTTGTGTGCACTTGAGAAAGAATTTGATATCACTTCTGACGATGCTGATAATTACCTTGGTTTACAGAGTGAAAGACAAAACGATGGCTCTATTCTCTCACGTCAAAGTGCCTACACAAGAAAAATTCACAATAAATTTAATTTAGAGGAAGCAAATGCTCTTGCAATACCAGCCGATCCACATCAACAGTTGAATGTAAATTTAAATGATGATGAAAATACTGAGTTAACAACTGCTCCCTATTGAGTAGCTGTGGGCAGCTTGTTATATTTATTAAAAGGTACGAGACCAGATATATCCTTTTTGGTTATAGTATGGTTAGTCGATATATGGAAAAACCAACGAAATTGCATTGGAATACAGTCAAGAGAAAAATGAAGTATTTTAAGAAGCAGAAAAAATTATCCTAGTGCAGATTTTGCAGGAGATATTGAAACACGCAAATCAACTACAGGATTTATAGTCATTTAGATTTATAGTCTGGTGTACATCTTTAGTTATAATTTGTAACTGTGGAATTGTGATGATGTGTAAGCTTGTTTGAGCTGGTAATGAATTGTCGCATGCTACTAACCAGCCAAGTTTTGATGACTGCAATACTGGAAAACCATCAATTTTATGTTTTTCGGGTTGTAGTACTTTAAAAAATGTATCTGCTCTAAGAAGTACATCTATTTTACTAGGTATATAAAACTCCGGATCTGCTAGCTCCAGCTGTATTGCTGACTTGTCAAACTTTATTGGTGTCGTTGGTAATAATGTGGTAATTGTTTTTATAATATGAGCCGTAACTTTTAAATGGTAATTTTTATTAGTTTGTGAGGTTATAGAAATATCGATTGTTCGTCTAGTTTTTCCAGCTGAAGTTGACGATAGATCATAAATCGATAAGAAAGCGTGATTGCGCTTAAGACCTAGGGTCTGCGCACAAGCTTCTGTGACAAAAGATTGATATATATCAATGCCGTTGGTAGTACCGTGGGTGTGGTGGAAGATGACATGAGGAATACTGAAGGTGGTTGGCAGTCAGTGGTAGTTTGTTGTGTAGCTTTAGAAGAATGCTGTACACTTGAAACTGCCCAGGTTGGTTATTTTGGTGAAGTTGGAATGGGAGTTTCAATGTTAGGTGTGTGGTGAGATGTTGTAGATTGGTTTGATTTTGGCTCAGGTTGCGCTGGGTGAAGCAGTGAATGTTGTCGTTTATTGTACATGAGGCATGAAAATTCGGAAAAACATTTTTCGCTTATATGACCTTGCTTTAGACAATTTCAACATAGATTTAATTCTCCGACTTGCTTTAATCTTGCTTCTACATCTAGGTTTTTGAATACAGGACAGCGGAATAATGGATGTGCCTGATCACAAATAGTGCATTTTATTTGGACACTATTATTAGACGTGATAAATGATTTTGAGACAGATTTTGATTTATAGATTTTATTTGTTGCATTGCAGATCTCTAACGCGTCACACCTTATATTTAGAAATTTTAAAAGGTTCCAAAATAGTATCAAAATAGTTTTGATTCCAGCTCATTGAAATCACCGTATTTTGAGTTTAAGCCTTCGAGTCGTGCAGTTATCTATCATTTGATTATGAGCTCGATCCATATTGATCCATATTGACCAATATGATCCATATTGGTCTATCGGCCATATTGATAATTATGCACTCACTTTTACTTGAAATTTACACTTTGAGGCAGTTTTTTTATTTCTTTATCAACCCAACTTTTAACACGGTAAATTTTGATTTTCACCTTCGTGTGTAACTCTCGTAAAATGTGGATAGTAATTATTTTTTGCTATCTTGATTATAACTAATATAAAAGTTATACTTATCTTAGTTTAGCTGCAGTAGGAAATAGTTCCCGGGTTTCGGCACCAAAATGTTTAAGAGAGTTATCCACCGTAATATGAATTCACTTGGGTTATTTTTAATGTTGTTTTATTTTACTAAGTATCTTAAACTTTGATATTGATTTGACAATTGTACAACATAATTTTTACTCGTTAACAAAAAACTGAGAAAACAATATTACTACAGTGATATAAAAATGATTTGTGTAAAATATTGCTACAACTCTCTATATTGACAATCAAATTGCGCTTGAATTGATTAAAAATACTGTTCTTCACAAACGAAGTAAACATATTGACGTACAATATCACTACATCCGAGAACAGTATATGACAAGAAAGAACTCAAATACATCAACACCAAGGAAAGCCAACAGATTAATTCACCAAATCCTTGGAAAGAAGAATCTTCGAATTTCATCGCAACAGAATATGCTACAATCTTGAAAAGGATTCTGATATTCCATAAAACAGTGGGAGCGTGAGAATTTTTGTTTTTTAAATAGTGTTTTATGGATATCACTTGCTCTTTATTTCCTAGATGGCAAAACTATTTTTAGTTTATAGTACACATGAATATCTTTTATTTAATCTATCTATCAAAGAGTTCTAAGAATTTCATTATAAATTATATTATAAAAAAACAATAAAAATCCTTTTGATCCTTATACATCTGAAATTATTTTACCCATAATTCCACATATATAACGACAGTATCCATTATTCTTCAAAGCCACTGCTCCAGTTTCCGTAAAAGGAAAGTATCTATACATTTTTATTTTAAGTCACATATATTGATCGATCAATCGACTCGAGTTAAAATTTGTTAGTTGAACCTAGAAAATGGTAGTATTTTGATGTATCTTGTCTTTGAATGTTGAAGCAAATAATTCTATGCAATTATTTTACATCAACTTAATTCTAAGAAAAAAACCGTGTTTTTGCATAAATCTTTTTTATGTTTGAATACATTTTTATTTATATATTATATAATCTCCTCTGCCAACACGATTTATGAATAATAAACCAAAAAATTGTAAATTAAATTGTTTAAAAACGTTTTTTATAAAACTTGTCAATGTTATCAACGGTAGCCTTACCCATAATAATAAAAGTTATATAATGCTTTCAAAAATTTTTTATAATATTGCCTTTATTATTATTATAAAAATAATTGGCTAGAAATTCGAATAATGGTTGCTATTCGTAACGTGTTACTTCTTTTCTAATATTCAGTATATTTGCCGCGTGCTAATTTCATTAATATTCTTAACATATTAAGCATGCTTGAAGAAATATAAATAATTGTGCAATTTTTCTATATAAAAGCTCGTTAAATAGGCATAATTAATGCTAGGAAATAATTAACCAAAAAACCTATATAAATAAGTTGAATGAAACCTTCTGAAAGGATGGACCAAACATAATTCGAAATTAGATAATTTTTTTGCTCGATTAAATAACAGTAAAAATATATCAGTGCCCGCGTGGGCTTATTTATTTTTATCACTTTAATCACCAATAAATAGATACATCGCTATTCGTTGTTTTTACGTGAAATGTATGTGTTTGCTAATACTTCTATATAAACTTTTAATTAGTTTTTGGTCCGATTTAAATCGACAGCACCAGCATTACAGGCCAAAATTCACTGAAAATATCTACCGGAATTTGTCCATTTCCGATTCTCAGCAGTACTTTGGAGAAAACTTCTGCGGTTTTATCATGTTACAGGAACACACTCATATCCATACTTAATGGAATGGTTTTCACGTATCGCCACAAATACGACGACAATATATCCCTAGTTTGACGATTTCGCGCTAGCATATGAATTTTAGTCAATAGTTTCCATTCATAAGCAAACACAAATCTTCAATCAGCACTAACGGTTCATTGTAGTTGTAATCGTTTATTTGCAATTCGAAATTCCCTGTCGTGACTCGAAAGCGATGCAAAATGTATTCCGCGATTTCACCTCTGTACGTATTCCATAATTGACTTGGGTCAATTATGGACATGTCAAAATGATTATAGCAAAAATTGTACAAACTTGATTGACAAGCGAAGAAGCTATTGCATAGTCTAGCGATTGATTCCAGCGATTGTCATGTTCGATCATGATTTTGTCTACCGGAATCTCTGCTATGTGGGTTTGATAGTTGCTACACCATTTACTTAATTCCATTTTCCCCTTAAGAAGTAGCTTTACTAGTTGGGATTGCAATTGTTGAGTTTCTTCAACGGTGTCAGCATCCGTTAGGACATCATCTACATACAAATCTCTTTTCAGAATGCGACTCGCTTCTAGATGTTGAGCGAACTCTACCTCAGCTAGTTGATGTAGTGTCCGAATGGCGAGGTAAGGTGCGGTGGATGTCCCATACGTAACGGTAGTGAGTTGGTACTCTTGCAACGGTTGATGTTTATTTTCTCTCCAAATGACGGTTTGATAACTCTGACGTTCTCTCTAAAACACTATCCGATGTAGTCTCCATCTCAGAAGTATGGTCCACAAGTTATTTTGTAGTGGAGGCTCGATATGCATTACGTCATTTAGACCCGAATTTTTGCAGTATCTGTATTTTTCAATACCGCATGGTGAGGTAGATAATAATTCCCTTTATTGGATTTAACCGGCCTCATATTCAATTTGATGTACGAGGTCATGAAAGTCGCATATCGCTTCTTTAACATTGAAACAGTGGAGTGCTCGATGTCTAGAATGTCTCAAAAGGTCTATTTGATGTTCTTTAAATGGAATTTCGACAATATATCTCCCACTCTGGTCTCGGCTGGTTGTCTGCGAGAAAATCTGTTTACATTCGTGTTCGATCTACGGCCTATCGCCGATTATTGGAACTTCCTCGATTTTCCAAAATCTTTCCATATCTTTCTCGTTTTTGCTACCGATATGGACTGCAGCATTTTGTATAGATCTTTATAGATTGGAGTTGGGCCGGAAATAAGCCAACCGAAGCTAGTTATTATCGCGCTAGGTTTACCCTTGATGATTTGGGTGCGAAAGAAGTCGCTGTACAAATCTGCTCCTAGCAGAAGATCGATGGGAGCTGAAAGCTGATATTCCAGATCAGCCAAAACTAATTTACTCCACCTATCGTTTTGGCTTCGTGTTATTGGTTGTTCTGATACATCCATTTGTAATTTTTGGCAACGAAATTTGCCGTATTTGTATTATTAGCCTCAATTCCTGATATATTCAGCTTGGTTTGTTGTAGTGGTATACCAAGACATTGAACCGCAGATTCTGTGATCAAAGAAACTTGTGATCCTGGGTCTATTAACGATCGTACATTGGTTGGAACGCCACAACTGGAATTAATTGTTAAACGGCTGTTGCCAATAATGTTGTTTGAGTACCCTTTAATGTACCAATAGATACCCTTTTTTCCGATTGTTGATCTGGTTCGTGTAAAATCTGATGGTGTTTGTTTTTGCAGGTGGCACTTACAGGTTTTTCGTCACATACTGAACCCTTGTCATGCAACAAGCAACTGGTGCAGATTCCCGCTCTGTTGATGAAATCAATTTGTCTTTTTATGCTAATATTGCGAAAGTGGTGACACCGCGTGATGAGATGCTCATTAAGAACTCTAAGCAGTTCTTTAACAGTGCTACTTCGCGTGGGCAATGGAGACTGTTCGGCCGTTCTAAAGTGTCAAAGTCTACCTTCTGCATTAAAAGAACCGCAATGATTGCTTCAAATGGGTTTTCCAACTGATGATTTTTGATGTTGTGCAGCATCTCGCTGATGGTGTCGTACAGGTTTCTGATACTCGCGGCTGATGGATGTTGTATGTTGTGTAGGGAGGTTATCACGTTGAAGAACGACGAGGATAACATTCGCTTGTTATTATACCTCGTCTGTAGAATTTGCCACGCTGCCTCGTAATTTTCTCCAATGGTTGGTAGATGAGCGATTAATTGTGCCGCTTGTTGTTGGAGATGTGATTTTAAATACGTCAACTTTAATGTGTTTGAAAGTTGAGTATTTTGATGTAACAGCCGGGTGAAGATGCCATGAAACGTGGGTATTCCCACTTTTGGTAGTTTTACGGGCGATGTTGAGGTGGATTGCATAGTTAGCTCTTGCTCCATTTTGATTACTAGGGACTCTACTTCGGATGTTATAATTCCATAGCAATCGTCGGTGAAGTATTTGTATTGATCTTCCTCGTTAATTTTCCTGAGGATACTTCGGTACAGCCGATCTATTTCCTTCATCTGGGAGTTCAGTTAATTAATTTTTAATTGGAGGTACTCGTCTAAGAACTCTCTTGATGTAAGCTTTGTATTAATTGCGTGCATTTTTCGATACATTAAACGCATTCCGATGTCTTGTTGACGGAGTAGTTTTTGTACCGGGATTGGACCTTCCTCTGTTGATCTGTAATCACTTGAACTTTGATGTTTGGGCTGCTGCAATAGTTCCGTGAATGTTTTTTGTGCTGCATCGGACCTTGGAGGTAATGTTTCTCTATTACTGGTGAATGATGGTTTAGTACCAAGGATGTTGGGTTTGTAGACTTGTTGATTTTCTTTTCAAGCTGGCTCATGTCCTCTTCACGAACGTGGATGTCGCTCATCGCTTTTGTGTACACCCGTTTTATTTCCTGGCGCTCGTCCAAATAGGAATGTGTTTTGGATAATGTTCCAAGTTTGACATTCTGTTTATCGTTTTTGCAATAATTTGCATAATGTACTTCTATATTTCTCTTGAGAGTGTCGTAGAAGCCCCTGGTGATCGGTCGGCCGTCATCGCTTTATTTTTACGATTTGTTGAAGCAGCTCTTCACTAACGTCCGATTTCATTGAACTAATGTTCTTCCTTGTACGACGACTGTATAATGTTATGCGACTATAACGCGACGGGATTAGATGATGTCCGGTCGTGATGTTGTTAACGACTATAGCGCCAAACTTTACTTTTGTTATGTCTATGTTTTAGCCTAGACAACGTTTGAAGTCTCCGTATTGATGTTTTTTTACGGATAGGTAAAAAACCTCTTTCGCGCTTAATTTTTAACGCCCTACCTTACGCCGTCACCAGTCAAATCATGGACGCACGAACACAGGTTCGATTTTAAATCCATCTGCACATTGCATTGCTCCAGCCAGCCTGTACTGACATGGACGATGGTTTGGCCCATGAATTCTGCACAAATATCCCTTCTTTATGTAGAGTTTATTATGTTTACATTTTAAGCTAAATTTTGAATTTCATACTTTTGCATATTCTGCGAAGCTTAAAAGTTCCAAGTTACACCATAATATTTTGAGTTACTAGCTCTTCGGGCGAATTGCCTTCTATTTTAGATTTAATTGCTCTCAGTTCTTTCTCGTGTTAAGATAATTAATGTTTTAGGATATTTATCTTCTACTTGCAGTTTACTTAGAAATTGAGACATATCTCGAATAAAAAAACTTATCTGCGTGCTTGAGAGATGTTCATTTGGTTGTAGATCTTAACCGAAAGCGTCCAATATGATTTTTCCTACAAGAAACTAAATATTCTAATTGGTAACTAAGTTTTCAACGGTTAAATTATGAACTTACCAGCCAGTGGAGTTATTGTTAGATATTATATTGCTAACATTCGTCTTACCTTAAATAATATGCATAACAACTCTAAACTCTAATTGCTCTAAAACGTTTTAAAAATACATAGTTTACCATACACAAGAACTACATTTCAAATAATAATATGTAAAACAAAAATAATAAAATACTTTTTCAGTCACAAGATCTTTTTGACTAAAACAAAAACAATCGTGATTCACGTTATAACATGAAACAATTTAAATCGACTACTAGATGAAAATAATGACTTATTTTTTTTGCCGTAACTGTTTTTTTTAGTAATATGCAGATAAAATCAATGATGTCGAGATTATAGGAGAGGGAATATTTATTTACCGTTACCCAGTATAATAATATGATTCTCTAATCAGTGTAATTTCCGAATCTCCTAATATAATATCCACACTAATTATTTATTCAAAACAAAATAATGAATCTGTCAATAATAATTAATTTAATTTAATTTAGGTTATTCAATTATGTACAACCGTGTAATTTACGATTCATAATTGTATATAATATAATTGTGTCAGGTCAAATAAAAATAAATGGCTCTTAGCGTATTAATTTGCTGAATATATAGGCAAAAATGTAAATATTTATTTTTGTATCGTTCTACTCGGTATCACTTGAAATTGTTCAAATTTGATTTGAATTTTTTGCTCTCGCTCATAATCGGGACGGTTTATCAGTAACAAAATACGTTTTTTTTTCTGTTAATTGAATTTATTATGATTAATGGTACGCACGCATATAATGATTGATGATTTGTTGGCGGCGTACACAAGGATATCACTGTTAAAATAGCTTCGCGTTTCTTTACGCAAAATACATATTAAATCGAACGTTTGCTAGACAAACTTTTTGTGGTTGTTCTTGTTGTTGTCGTCGTCTAATGTACTATTAGATAAGAAACATATAATAATTATGGGAGTTAGCTCACATAAAAAATGTAGACATATATACCAGGGCCATATAATAGCATAATGGTGAAATGCTGGAAAATATTATCTTGTGATATAATTACAAACACAAAAAATAATTAATTGCAAAAAAAAATCGGCAGCAACAAAAAAAAAATGTTTTCTCCACAGATTATATAATCAATAGTTCATAAATATTTTATGTCTGAATGATGATAAAAAATGTGTTTTTTGAGATTATAAATAATTTAACTATAGCTATAGAATCAAGCGAATAGAGATTCTTGCTATAGATATCATTTTTAATTTTTGCTTTTGTTGGAGAAAGACCTTCTTTCATTTAAGTTACTGCATAAGCTAGTGGTCTTTCGTTGTTTGAATACAGACTTACACCTATTATATCAATATTGCTTCTCGTTTTTGTCGTTTAATAACAGAAACATTCGGTAAAATCAAATCTTTTAAAAAGCTTCTTCTCCAGCTAAGCGCACATATTATTTTTAGCTCATTTTAATATTTTAAAAGGGCTACTGTAAAAAGGGTTTTAACCTGTTCTTATTATATCAAATCTCACAAAGGTGAATTCGTTGCAGCTTTTCCGGAACCAAAACTGATTGCTAGGATTGTCGCGGCTACCTAAACTTGACTTTTTTTTTGTTCTCTCAGGATTTAAACAAAACTGCTGGAATCGAGTGATGCTTACAAAGATTCTGACAAACATTTGGTTATTCATTTTCTGATTGTTAAAAATTGAAGATTAGATGTGAAACATTTGTTCTACGAAGGATTGAATGACAATCTGCAATAAAATCGTTATTACCACTGATGCGGCCTATATTGTAGATGAGCATTCGCCAATGGTTTAAGATTCGTGAAAACTGTAAATTCTCTTTCTTTGATAAATTATCTGAAATGCTTTAACGTTTAACAAATTTTGATGGAATAAATTCAGTTTCTTTAATATATAACTCCACTTTCGCAATTAGAGTAATGATTGTTAACCAAAGAGAACATACATACCTACATGTTTTGTTTGTTGTTATTATTTTGTAATTTCCATTTTTTCATTAACAACTACGTCTGTTTTTAGCTTTGTCACAATGGGTGGTCATTTTATGATTTTAATTGTTTTTTTTATGATTTGTTACATTAATCACACAGTTTATAGACTAAATTCTCAATCGATTCCTAGCAGGCCATTTAAATGTTTGTTTTTACCATATTGTCAAATAAGTTTTTTTTTTTTTTTTTTTAAAGAACAACAGAATTCTTAAAACAGTTTTAGTAAATGTGCAACAGCAGTTGTGCGTATTCGTATAATCATAGATAATAAATAACATAATAAAGATAGCCCATATAGACGCAACAAAAATTCATATTGAGAAATAATAATAGAGAAGGTAAAAATATAAAGAAGAAACCATTTTTTTTCGTTACTGTATAATGAAGGTTTGTAAATATGCATTCGACAATGACATAATAAAAAATAAAACCAAGCAGCCTTTTTATGTAAAGAAATCTTTCTTTGTAGTTGAAAAATATGCTCTTAAATTTTTTATTCAAACTAGTGGTAACCGACAGCATATTCGATGTACCCGTGACTTAGTTTTATTTTTTGTTCTAATTGGATCATCTTTTTATATTTTAATCTATGGTATAATATATTAAAAATAAATAAATACTGATTTATCTTGGTAATCCATCCTACAGTACAAATTATTAGTTCCTGGAATGTAAGGTATAATTAATTATACATATTTCAACAGTAACCACCATAATATTATAGAAATTATTTAAAAATACTTTTACATATTTTCAATTTGAATTTAAAAATACCACCAGGCATCAGAACATACACAAAACATCATCAGTTTACTCTTTGCTGAAAATTTTCTATGATATATTTTTCGCTCTAAAAATGTTTGTGAAATTCTTAAATATTGTGACGTTAATTATCACAGTTGCGTCGCACAAGTACACCTAGCGGAAAATGATGAAATTTCTCTTGTTACACTCATTTGACGTCTATCAATTTTGTTTAACAAGTTCTATAGCAAATTGTTTAAAGTCGAATTTTCACTCCTCTCTGGTCGAATATACTCATTTTTCCATCAAACGGACATGATCAGAGTAAAAAGAGTACTCTTTTTGCACTCAGTGCAATTTTTACTCTTCCAACGAAATCGTCATTAATCGTCATTAATTTATCTGGTTGTAAATATTAATATTTGTATATATTAATTAATTTGGTCCCTGTGGTCAGATAGAATAAAAATTATTTGCGTAAATTGTTAAAATTGTTACAAACCCAATTGTTAAAATTATCAACAAAAATAAATATGGATACGGCCAAAATACGTTAACGGACTCGCGGTGTAGAATTGGCACGTGCTGTCACTTATACCGAACGTCGACGAATACAATTGTTTGTGATGCTCGATTCATACGGTTATACGGTCGGATAATCTGAGATAAAAATATCGATTCCGCGTTGTGATGAACAACTAAAAATGTTATTTTCTAGTACTTATCTAACCGTTAGTGATTTTGTGTCAGCAAGTGATGCAAATAAAGCTGTTCCAGTTATTGTAGCAGCGGATCTATAGGATTGGTGCCAAACAGTTTGTCAAATGTAACTGATTCAGCTCTTGTCTTTCCCTCAGATAACGATTCGATTTTCGAAGAAAATATATGACTTCTAAATTTAAAAATATCAGTGCTCTAAAAAGCAATCGTTTGCCTAAAAATACTTCTGCTCAGCATTCAACTTTCTTCGTTAAGAAACCTATATTTGAAGATTCTGTGAATAATTTTGTAATTGGCACTGGGAGTGACATTGACGGCTTATTACCTACTGTTGCACCTCGTAAACAAGTTTTTGTCTCTAGGTTGCATATAGATGTGAGTAAATCTAGTATTAGCCAATATCCGCAAAACAAATTTAATGTAACTGATGCTGTGGTTCATCGGTTTAAACATAAAGTACGAGATAATTATAAGCAGGATTACTCGTCATTTAAAATAAGGGTTTCTGATACCGATTTTGAAAAGTTAATGCTCCAACTTCATGGCCAGCTGGGGAACTTGTAAAAGTATTCCAAAATAAAACCGTCTTTCTTCATGTTTCCTTGCATTTTTTTTAAATTTCTTTTAAAGTTCCTTAGTACCATGTTCTGAAACCTTTGTATGATATTGACGTTGCTGGGTTTTGTGCAACCCCAAAGTTCAATACCATAAGTCCATATTGGTTTCATTATTTGCCAATGCATTTTTCTAGATACTCCGTGAAACATTGAACCTCTATTCATATTGGAGGGTTCTGCATTATTGGTCTTTTAATTTTTTTGGACAGTTACTGATAGAATCATCTTTTACTTTTTGGATTTCCCTTCTTAACTGTTGAGTTAAGTTGTTTAACTTAGTTTTATATTGAGGGGCTTTTATTTTCTGCCATATTCTTCTCGATCTTCTTTTTTTTTGCCAAGAGTTCTCTAATTTCTTTACGGTAGTTGTTTCCTTTTATTTTATCAATTATCTTTTCTATTTTACATGTGATATGATGAGGTTTTTAGCCATCACTCTGATTGGTCTAGTTTGTTTGTCTTCAAACGTGTGCCAATAGTGCTTTTCTTCATTGGGCATTTTTGTTATTTGTCGGTAACTTTTACTATCTTTCAAGTTTGTTTTGATGTTGTTTCCATTCATCACCTTTGCATTAAACTGATCTGTTGCAGTTATTGTTTTTATTTTTTCATATAGTAAATCATAATCTTTGATTTAATTTATTACTATTGGTAATCCTTTTGTTCCTTCGATTTACTCCGTTTCCCTAGCTAGTTCTTCTTTATTTGTATGGTACTCTTGCACAGCTGTTGTTATTATATTAGTATTTTCCTAGAGACTAGGAAATGCTGAATTTGTGGAATCAACTAATGCACTATTGGCTTTTGCACAATTCACTGTTCAGTTTTTTCTCAGTTAAAGAGCGATTGCAGTTCTCTTTCAACAGTTCGATTTCGAGTTTTCGTTATTTTTCAAGACGATTTGCTCCTTTTGTACTAATTTGATGTTGCCTTTCTGACGATTACGACTCCTAGCTTTTTCAGGGTGTCGTTTCCGATGATTCCATCGATTAAAGTGCTGGTAAAATAAAAATCTTAAATTTTTGTGAATCCCGATGCTTTAAAATAATGGTGCGTTGATTTTTTCCTTAATCTTTATGCTTCCACCATCTAATCTTATGTTGAATTTTAACCGTTTAGCGCCGATCGTTGATAATTGAAAAACGCCTACTTCTGGTACGATACACTCACGGTTTTAGTTAGTTTATCACTAAACATTCACTACTATTTTGTAAAAAAAAAATTTGATAAATGTCTGTTTTCGGCGCCTGTAACCATAGTTCGGAGAGTTTAAAAAAATAAAATGTATTCTTCAAATTTTAAATTATTGTACTTTTTTAACTAATTGTTAAAATAATTGAAACTAATTTAACATTTCGTCTTTTTTATATCAACTTTCAACTTTTTTTCATTGTCGTTGTAATAAAGACTTAAGTCTAGGACATTGACTAGTTAAAATACGTTCCGTTGATGCAGCTTGTGGTATATGGCATGTTACTACACAAAAATAGGTTTTTAAATTATGTCTGGGAATTTAGTTGATGTTGCGTTTCTAGTGCTTCGCTTGTTGCTAATATATATATATATATATATATATATATATATATATATATATATATATATATATATATACAGTGAAACCTCCCAATCTGACCACCCCTTCATTCTGACCACCTCTTTAAATAGGCCACTTTTTTACAGTCACAACACATTAACCATACAAATTTGTTCTAAAAGTTCCCTTTAACCGGACCACCTCCCTATTCTGTTTAGCGACCAGTATTTGTGGTTATGAGAAATTAATCAACTCCTTTAATATGACCAAAATTTTTTTTTTAATGTAAACAGAGAAATATGTACATATTCTGATTCTTTTTTTACTCGTTAGTCTCTTCTCTCCACATGTTATTCAAATCGTCATTGAATACGCTTGTCCTGACTTACGTCGTATTTTTTCTTTACACGGATACTAATACTACCACATATCCACCTTCATAGTAATGTAGCTTGGTTACTTTCTCACATTACATATTACATATCCGTTTCATTCTTGTTTCACCTACTCGTATTCATTATTTAGTTTTATACAATGCTGAAAGTAATAAGAGTAAAATAGCAAGCAATTCTATGGATATTAATTATTATTGGTGTTGCCCCGACTGTAAATTTTGATTGTAGTGTGTGTATATGTACAATTTTTATAAAATAGTAATTCACCATTATGATGATGTTTTATTGTTTTGATTATAACATCCTCGCATAGGCATTTTATTTTAAACGATTACAAAGTAAAGTTAGTAAATTTTTTATTTGACTGTATAGTACATATGTATTGTCTTATGTATAAGGTAAATTAATATTTTTTATATAAAACTTTAGAAAAATGTTTTAATTATTTACCACAATTTCGTATGTTAATATCTACATCGTTTTGGCGGCCAAAACGATTTATAAGGAACTTAATTTAGAAGACAAAGTGAAATTGATACGTTACTCAGAAAATCACAGCGAAAGGTTAACTGCCGACCGTTTTGGAGTCAGTAAGACAACAGTCAACACTTTAAAAAAGCGAAAAAGTGAATACCTTGCAAGATTTGAAACCGAAAATATTTCAGCAAAGAGGAAGTTAAAAAAAACTTTGTATCAGGATGTCAATAACGCAACTTTAATGTGGTTTAAAAAACAACGTAGCATAAATGCACGAATATCGGGTCCAATGATTAAAGAAATTGCACTTCAGTTTTCCAAAGAATTTAATTGCCCAGATTTTAAGGCATCTAATGGATGGTTGAGCAAATTTAATACACGAAATGACATTTCACAAAAAGTATTATCTGGGGAATCGATTGACGTGTGTCAGGAAACCATCGAAGATTTTAAGAGACGATTTAAAGATTTTGCTGGTAAATATAATGAGGGTGATATTTTTAATGCCGATGAGTGTGGCCTTTTTTACAAAGCTATGCCAGACAAGAGTTTGGTATTTAAAGGAGATCCATGTAAAAGTGGTAAAATGTCTAAGGAACGCCTTACAGTACTATTGTGTGCAAGTATGCAAGGGGAAAAACTTAAACCTCTAGTAATTGGTAAAGCGCAAAAACCACGGGCATTTAAAAACATTAAAATCGATCAGTTACCGGTAATCTGGAGATTTAATCGAAAATCTTGGATGACAAGCGTAATTTTTGAGGAATGGCTCACAATGATTAATAATCAAATGAAAAAAAGTAAGAGACACATTTTGTTAACAGTGGATAACTGCCCAGCTCATACAAAAATTAAACTCTCAAACACTAATTTGAAATTCTTACCACCAAACACCACTTCTCAGATACAACCATTGGATCAAGGGATCATCAAGAATTTTAAGACATACTACAGAAAATCTTTAATGGCAGCTGTTGTATCACAAACTTTAATAAACAACACATCCATCTTCGCGTCAAAAATAAATGTGCTAGATAGCGTATACTGGATAGCGTTATCCTGGACATCAGTTAAACCGGAAACAATACAGAATTGTTTCCGAAAAGCTGGCTTTTCAATAAATGCCGAACTTGATAATGTTGAGTCAAACTCAGTTGAGGTAAGTGCTGGTGATACAATTATAATCATACCATCGCTGTCGGAAAACGAAACTGAGAACTTTGTTGTAATGGATGAATCACTGGATATATGTGAGCCACCAGATACAGATGACATTTTTCATGCTATTGTTAATGAAGTGAGAGCCGAAAATTCAGACCCGCTTGTGGTAGGTAGTTCTGAGGAAAGTGATGAAGAACCGTTAGAAAATGAAAAACCTCTGCCAACATATTCTGAAATCGCCAACAGTTTAGCAACTTTAAAACATTTTGCAGCAAATAAGTGTCCTCAAATGATAACATCAATTGCTCAAACAGAAAATATTTTTCAGTCATATTTAGGTGAGAAAAAAACGCATCAATCAACTCTGGATTCGTTTATAAAAAAGAATTAAGCAAATAAGTTATTATTATTATTTTTTTGTACTATGAAGATATAGTAAATTTGTACGTGCTTACATACTTCATTGTGTATTTTTGAATGGATAGTTAATACACATACATATTTTAATTTTTAGGTTTAGTATAGTGAATTGTTATGTTATGTGAATTATGTAATTCCGTATTTTTCTTTGATTGGTTTTAAATTAATGTGAAATGTAAATATATACATGCATATATTTGTTTTATTTACCATTATTTGTCAAAACTTCTATAAAAAGACCAAACCCCAGAAATATAATTTTGGTCACTATTCAGAGAAGTTTCTTCATACCGACCACCTCCGTAAAATGACCAGAAATTTACAGTCCCTTAAGTGGTCGCTTTCTGGAGGTTTCACTGTATATATATATATATATATATATATATATATATATATATATATATATATATATATATATATATATATATATATATATATAATGTGGTAAACCATTGAACAGTAAACATTAAAATTTTTATATTATTGTGAAAAAAATAAAAAAAAATTACTGTAAAGTGCGGTGTAAACAAAAATTGTGAACATTATAAAATGCTAATGACCTAGTTTTTAGGGCATTGTACATTAAAATGTTTGAGTTTGAAAAAAAATTCAAAAACTCACCGAACTCCGCCAGGTAGTTTGTTTCAAGCGACATAATTTGATTTTGATTTAAAATCAATGGAAATGCCGCCTCATAGTCAAAAATTAATTCTCCGTCAACACCCGAAAAAAAGAATTCCACTAAAATGGCAAATTCTGTCAGAATCGGAACCATCTAATTATTCTAGTATTCCAAATGTCCTGACGCCTTCCTTATCTATGCTTGGATATGAAAAAGGGTGAACAACAGCTAGCAAAATGGGTAAAGCCATGAGTCCTCTATCACCTATCAAAAGGCTCATTAGTTAGCTCAACCTACAGTGCTTTTATCGATGCGGTTTAATTGTAACCAACAATAATATAAGCGCCTCCAACTATCTTGTTAAAGGAATATACAAACGAAAAATTTGACCTAAAAGTAATGGGAACTAGCCAGGTTAAAATTCTGGTAAAAAATACTGAGGCATACCCAGCGGTCATTAAAGCCCTAGCGGAACGAAACACTGAATTCCATTCGTTCCAACAAAAGATGAACAAAACCTACCAGGGGTTATATGAAACTTATAACCGTCTATTAACACTGACAAATTGAAAAGTGACTTAATTGGTTTGGGCCAGGATGTCGGCAACATGAGGCAAAGTGGTGCGAAAAAATCACTCCCACTCTTTAAAGTCGAGCTTCAAATAAATGAAACTAAAAAGACATACATTCGATCAGTACACTACTTTGCAAAGGTACGGGCATACTAAAACGTACTGCAATCATCGACCAAGATGTGTAAAATGTGTACAGGTGAATATCTCACAAATGATTGTGAAAAGAAAAAGTGGGGTTCAGAGGTTAAATGTTTTCCCCGTCTAAAAGAAAAAAGTAGTTTTCCCCGTCTAAAAGAAAAAAGAGCGGAGAAGTCGCAGCTATCCAATCCGAACCCATCTAATCAGCTTGTTATTGGAACAACATATGCGCAGAAACTCAAAGATTCAATTAAAAATCGTACTTCGGAAGGAAATCATACCAAAAATAAAATCAGCCAACGGAAAGTTTACAAACACATAACCTGAGCAGTCTTCCACACAACGGTTGGAAAATATGATGGAAAAATTAATGATAAAAATGGATACCATCCTTAACCTTCTAACGACAATTGTCTCCAAATCATTCAATTTCTGAAACCCTTAAATTAGCAATCTGGAATGCCAACGGCTTGTCACAATATGGACAAGAAGTAAAAAGTTGTTTGATAGATCAAGAAATTGATGTCATGCTAATATCCGAAACGCATAACATCAGCAGATATTTTCTAAAAATACCAAGATATACCATTTATGACACAAACCATCCTGATGGAACAGCACATGGTGGCGGCAGTTATAATCAAAAACATAATAAAACACCATGAAATAAAAAAGTATGAAAAGGAGCATCTACAAGCAACTACTGTAGTAGTAGAATATTGGCTAGGTCCTATAACAATTTCGACCATTTCCTTCCAACCAAAACATAAAATGGAACAATTTGAGGATCATCGCTTTAAAGCAGGGAATGATCATAATGCAAAACACCAAGAGTGAGGATTAAGATTGACTACAACGAGGCCGCGAGCGTTACTTAAATCAATTTAAAAAAAAAAAGCTTACTCATGTGTCAACCTGTAAACTTACCTACTGGCCTAGTGATAGAAGAAAAATCCCAGACGTCATAGGTTTCTGCGTCACCAAAGGAATCGCAAGTAATTACATTAAAGGTATGCTATGTTTAATCACTCTGGCTACAAAGATTAGGAACAAAAGGAAACAACCGATGTTAAGCAACAAAATAATGACTGGAACCAACTCAGATATAAGATAACCGAGAATCTAAACACAAAAATGAAATTAAAGACGAAGTGTGATATAGAACAAGCAGTGGAACATCTCAATGAATATATTAAGTCGGCAGCCTGGAAGTCCACTCCAGTAAAAAATGAGAAAGAAAAAATGGGGAATATTCAAATCTTGTCAAGATTTGATCAAGCAATGATTAGGGACTAAAGAAATTAAGACAACAATGGCAACGATATATACCAACAGAAGATAAATGCAAGTTAAACAAGGCGGTTAACAGTTAAAGAAACTGCTGCTCAATGAAACAAATCAGTCAATTCAAGAATATTTGTCGCAAGTCTCACCAACAGAAAATACAAATTATTCACTGTGTAAAACGACTAAGAAGCTAAAACAATCACAATGTTATATTCCGCCAATATGTAAAAGTAACGGCCAGTGGGCGAGAAGGAATGAAGAAAAGGCTGATGGTTTTGCAGACTATTTCGAAAGAGTATTTCAACCTTACCCATCAGAAACTACGGACGAAGAGAACAACAACATTCAAATGCATTTAGAATTGCCATAGCAAATGAATCATACAATCACGAAATGTTCTATCTTTGAAGTAAAAACTGTGATACAGAGAGAGTGAAATCCTAAAAAGGCGCCAGGATATGATCTTATCACAGGAAAGGTTTTGCAAAAGCTACCAGATAAGGATATTCGATTTTGTACCTACTTATTCAAAGCAGTACTTAGAACTGGATACTTTCCAATAGAACCAGGTACAACCTTATCAAAACCACCGAAACCTCCAGACTAAGTAACACCGTACAGACCTATAAACTTGCTACCAATTATGTCTAAGTTGTTTGAAAAAACTACTATTTAAGCGGCTAAAGCCTATATTGCTGGAAAGAAGCTAATTTTGGACTATCAGTTTGGATTTAGGCCTGAGTACTCAACGATAGAACAAGTACACAGAACAGTTCAAGTAATTCAAGAAGCTCTGAGAGAAAAAAGACATAGCGACAATAGCGGACATAGCGCAAGCTTTTGATAAGGTGTGGCATGTGGGATTAAAATATAAAATAAAGCAATGCTGACCACATGACTTTTATAGAATATTAACATCGTATTTAAGGGGCCGATATTTTATTACGACACAGTAGTGCTTTCATCACAGGAAGACACCATCAAAGCGACAGAAGTTTTGCAAAAGAATATTAACAGTATTCAAGTATGGAAGAAAAAATGGCGAATTAAAGTTAATTAAGCTAAGTCTAAACATGTTACCTTCATGATGCGAAGAGGAACATGTACAAATGAATAACCAGAATATACCTCAAACTGATGATGTAAAATATTTAGGTATTCACCTCGACAAACATCTAACATGGCGTAAACATATATGGACAAAAAGAAAGCAGTTGGGAATAAAACTGTCTAAAATGTATTGGCTCATATGCAGAAAATCAAGTTTAACGATTGAAAATAAAATACTGCTTTATAAAATGATAATAAAACGTGTCTGGACGTATGGTATACAGCTGTAGGGAATGGCCAGCAACTCAAATTTAGACATTCTTCAGCGGTTCCAATCTAAACTTCTAAGAATCATAGTAGATGCCCCATGGTTCGTGTCAAACGATATAATTCACAGAGACCTGCAGGTTCCATCAATACGGGAAGAAATTAGGAATTCTAGTGCCAGGTATCGTTTAAGATTGACAATTCATCCAAACGAACTAGTGAACAAACTTCTCACTACCACGACGAGAGAAAGATTGAAACGCCACAAAATTTTTGATTTGTCAATTAGGTCCTAGATACACTATAAACTCAAATTTTTAAAACCTCGAATGTATCGAATCAATAATAGTGAAATTTATGTGTTGCATCAATTTATACTAATTATATGTAAGTGAGATTTTATCAATGGATCAAAATACTCTAATCATGACAATGTAAAACGACAAAAAATTTACTGAATGTCTCTTAAGCAGATAGATTGTAAAATAAAGGAAAACAAAAAAAAATAAAAATATATATATATATATATATATATATATATATATATATATATATATATATATATATATATATATAACCGATGTGAAGCTAGCACGAAAAGTTAGCACGATTATTTTAAAATTGTACATAAGGTAATACACTTTTATCAAAGATTTAAACCAATATTTATAACTTATGGCATAAACAATTTAATCAAATCGAATTGTTGGCAAATAATTAAAAAATGTAAAGCTTTTTGATGTTTATTATTAAACTTTACTAATTCAATTAAAAGTTTAAATAATTTGTTTAATCATAATAATTAAATATGCATGTAATTCTGTGTACTAAAAAATGTTGGTTGGAGTATTAGATAGAGATAGCACGAAAAAAAAAACATAAAGATTATAAATGGAAATTAAAACTAATAAAAAAACAGAACAGCAATATGCGATTTGCATAATTTTTACAAACGATTCACTGATGAGCACTAAAATAACGTTTTAATTGTAATTTATAAAAAATAAAATATAAATACTTATATCGAAATTAACAAAATTAATAAGCATTAACAAAATTTTAGTGAAAACCTAATGACTATCGATTCGCGCTGGACACTTCCAAACATTTGTCGGGCATGGAATCAGTTTTATATGAGAGTAGAATCTACAGCGAACTTATCACAAAAATATCAAAATATTTGTATGGGTCAGAGAGGAGTACTAACACTTCGTGCTAGACCCTTCCAATCATTTGTCGGATATGAAATCAGTTTTATATCCGACAAATGATTGGAAGGGTCTAGCACGAAGTGTTAGTACTCCTCTCTGACCCATACGAATATTTTGATATTTCTGTGATAAGTTTGCTGTAGATTCTACTCTCATATAAAACTGATTTCATATCCGACAAATGATTGGAAGGGTCTAGCACGAAATGTTAGTACTCTTCTCTGACCCATACGAATATTTTGATATTTTTATGATAAGTTCGCTGTAGATTGTACTTTCTTATCAAATTAATTTCATTTATTTCTTATCAAACCAATTCCATTTAAATGTAATTATCTTTTTTTTCGTGCTAACTTTTATTTTCATATGTTATTTGAAGTATTTTTCGTGCTAGTTTGTACTAAAAATGGGTTATCTAAGATCCACACCATTAGTGTTACCATAGTTTTTTTCGTGCTAACTTTTCGTGCTAGCTTCACAGACATATATATATATATATATATATATATATATATATATATATATATATATATATATATATATATATATATATATATATATATATATATATATATATATATATATATATATATATATATATATATATATATATATATCCAATAGATAATCAATGTAAAAGTAGATTTTCAAACTTAATTTCCATCGGCAACGAGAACGAACACAACTATATATGACCTCCTGTTGTGATTAAAAATAAATAAAAAAGCAGTCCTCGTTCCAACCATTATACTGTACAATTTGTTCAATCTGCCTTATTTATATGGTTTTTTGGAATTACAAAATAAAAATATAAATTTTATTTATTTTTGAGCAATTTAAAAAATCAAATTTAAAAATGTACACATTAAACTACAAATCGAAAAAATTAAAATATAAATTATTAAATTTTTTTTTTTAATTAATATTTGTTTCCGTCCAATAAACCAATTTTATATTTGTTATTAATTTCATTACTGGTTTTGTTGGAAAATATCCTCTCGCCTAATTAATAATTTCTCAAAGATAATTTATAGAGTGAGTAAGGTCAACGTTGGATGACATCGAGAATTCTGACTTTTTTGTAAGTACAGGAATGCTGGAAACAAAAAAAATGCAGATAAATAATGAAAACGTAATTGTAATCTTGTATCCTCAATTTTGAGGATACAAGATTACAGTTACGTTTTAACTAACTGTAATCTTGTATCCTCAAAATTGAGGATACAAGATTACGACGTCGTCGGGCGACGACGTACAGTAGAATGTAAAATGTAAACTACCAAATGATTGGGAACTTCTGCCCAGAAAAGATTGCATCTTATAAAACATTAAAAAAACAATTTCGGTACATAATATAAAAGCGTGTACACAATAACTGTACTTTAAGGTTATATATCTTCATATATTCTGTTATATCATGGTTCTAGAGAAAACGAAAATAATGAAGATATTATGTTTTACAACGATTTATCATCAGATAAATACTTACCACCTGTTATACAGCATGGTTCGTGTAATATGAATAGCATAAGTGTGAGAGATAATCAAAACAGACCAAGAAATGGTCTGTTAAGTATACTGAAAGCATTGAAATAAAGCAAAAAAAAAGCACTCGTCGAGGGAAATTAACCAAACAGAATCGAATACAGACGAAAATTGAAATTGATAAAGACAAATGGTTACTTAATTTCAATGAAACTGAAAATATTATCAATTAATTTAGCTTGATTCTTGTAATCTACAAAATATAAATCATAATGGATAAAATAATCTCCCTTTCTAATGTATATTATGTCTATCAGTAGTGTCTGTGTGAAATTAGTTTTGTATTCCATCAGTTTTAAACTGTTTGACTACCAAAATTTCAAGCGGCTTTTAATCACAAATATTGTGTTGATAATGAATTTAGTTGAAAATTAAATAAAGACAATGAATCAAGGGTGTACAGCTTCACACCTCACTATACAATTTTAATAATTTAATTGGTGTTTTAATCTGTGTAAATTTTTTAAAATTATCACCATAGTGGAATATCCTTTAAATCTCACACCTTTCTCCAATTTGATAATTTTAATTAATATTTTGATACAAAAAGTAATTAGAATATTTCTTTTGTTTTAACTGGCTGGCTACACGTTTTACTTTCTTGAAGCTTGTTATCACGCAGGTTGAAGGGAAATGGGAATTTAATACGATAAACACCCAATTTGCGTCAGTCAAATTTACTTTCTATACTTGAGACTGATTTTTTTATTGGCATATTTTGAGAAGCGGTGGTTATGATTTGTTGGTTTGGAGCATGATGTTAGCATTACGATTATACGTTTAATGTTAGAGCTATCTTATATGAACAAATAGGTACATTGATCTGATACTATTTATCGATCGATAAGGTGGGAATGGATGATGTACTTTATGGACGCCCGGGACCTCATAGTGGCCAACACTATGAGCAGTTGGTAAGTGTTTGGTCACCGAGCAATATCATATCTTTAATCTTGAACTTGTTGAGAGAAGCCACTTACTCTTGCGACCACTGCATTTAGAATCCCGCCAGAAGTTGTTGTATGAGCTGCCATCTATCTGCTTAAATGAGATAATTTCAACATTTTAAAATTTGATTCTGGCAGCATAGTGATTGGTTGAAATATCAAAAAATGAAGAATGTGGAGGCATTAATGGAGCCCTATCATCATTTTGTGCATCTACTAATGACCTTGAATTCAGCAACGGCTTAATTTGTCATTTTGAGGGTTATGATCGAATAACCCTCTAAATTTAGTGGTATCTGGAGGAATAAAGTACCCCCTGATTTTGTTATCAGAAAACCAAGCCTTTATTTGAATTTCCTGCGCTTCGTTAAGGTATTGATCGTAAAAAAATTAAGTTATCGTTTAGCTCCCACCAGGTTTGTATCTAACCTATAGGTTACTATACTGTTGGGTCTTATATCGTTCACAAACGAAACATATATGTATAGTACGCCGCATTAGATTCTTAGCTCACAGTATAGAAAATCTTTGATGGCACGAAATGTCTTATTTTTCTGGCACCCAAAGTTCTATAATGCGTTTCTATAACTATTCTCTCGGTGATAAGATAGTTACTTGGTAATAATATAGGATGCTTAGTATCCAGGTCCATCCTAGCATACCTCAAACGTCCTTTCACTCGAAGAACACTGCTATCATCGATAACCGTATCAAAATTTAAAAATAGAACACTTGAAAATTAAGGTACTAATCAGTTTAAAACTAGATTAAACATTTGCAAAGTTGCACCATTGTGTTAGAATACTATTACTTTAATTGGAGTAATTCTCATCTTTGTAACTATTAGGCTGGAATAAATGTTATTACTAGGTGTTTAAATGACTACGGCATTGGCAAACCCATGTAGCTTCACTTGTTGTTCGGTGATATGCATACCATCTGGAAAACTTGGCTAGCTATTTGAATTATAATTTGAAGGTATCGGTCCAATATATGCTGTGGTCGCGCATCATCCCAAGTAATGCCATGCAGCTAAAGAGATTGGAATAATATCTTTAATCATATAGTATCAGGTAACAGTAATCCCAATGGATCATAAATTCTGGCGATTTGTGACAAAAAGGATCTGTTAGAGAATTGGTTTACTAACGACAAATTGATTTTGAAGAAGAAATAATCCTGTTTTGATGATGACAATTTGCAGTTTCCATAATTTGTATATTTTCTAGTAATTGTGAATGATTAGCGAACCACTTTCGATTGTTAAAACCTCTAAATTTCATAAACCTAATTAAATTCCGTTGTACTGTAAGTGCGAATACTAAATCCCCTGCCCCAGACATTAAACCAGCCATATAGAAGTATGATTTTAGGATTTTGCTTGCTTTTGGTAGTTAATCACTAAACTTTTCGGCTTAATTATGTAGAACAGCACTCGCCAGATATGGTGTTAAATGAACGAGTCGAGCCTTAATGAACACATGAATTGCCGTATGAATTGCGGGTGATACATTTTCCGAAGTTCTATCAACTTCGTAGAAAGATAAATATACAAGGTTGTTGACTGTTATAGATGTGCCCGATACAAGATGAAGTAAGGTGTTATATCGTGTTGGGCACTTACGAGTTACGATAAAGTTTGGTAACACTGCAGTTTATTACAATATGCCCTTTCGCGGGCAATTCTGAGACCGGTTGGCTTTAACGATGAAATCTCTTCGTTTCGTAACAGAAAACGATTGCAATTTCGGACATCGGCTCGATAATGGCCACACACCGTTGCATTGTGCATATCAACTTGAACACGAGTTGGATATATGTGAACTGCTACATTAAGACCAAATTTGCCACTGGCCTCTGTTAACTACTTTGACAGCAGTCGCTCAAAACGTGACGCCTTCATTTCGCTAACTCTAAGGGGACTTGATAGGGTGGCAAATTTTTTTGTCATTTCAGCAAGACTGAACAGTCTCTAAAATTGAATTTTTGGCAAGAAACCAGTGCTAATTCTGGAAGTACCATCTTTATACATTTTGTTTTGGCCATTCAACTTCTGGTTTCAGTAATCACTGTGGGCCATTCCATCATAAACTACGGCTAACTAGTTCCTCGGGAAAACCTCGTGACGCGCAATCTGATGTATTGTCGTTAGACTGTACATGTCGCCATTGACTGTGGTTGGCGTGTTGCATTACATATGATACCCAGTTCGCTACGTATACGATTGCCATCTTTTTAAATTCATATCGTCCAATCTAAAAAGATTTGATTTTAAAATTGGATAGCTTTCATTGATTGAATCTGGTATAGCCACTCGTCCCAATCAACTCTTTAAATCGTAATCTGATACTAGTTGATTTAATATTTGTGTGGCCAGGAATGGAGGTGACGCTGTGCCATATGTAACAATTAGCAGCTTGTAGGATTTCTGCTCTTCGTGTGGTTTCTTTCTCCAGATAATCTTTTGGTAATCACAGTCTTTTGAATTGACCCAGATTTGTTTAAACATGTCTGCGGTAAATACTATTTTATGTCTAGGAAATCTGATCCTACTGCTAACTGCTCACTAAGTGACTTCTTTGAGTACGTCTGGCTGATTCATCAAATACAACACGCAATTTAGTTGTACATCTATCTTTTATAACTCCAAGATGTGGCAAGTAATATCCACCAATATCAGTATCACTCGAGACTTCCATATGTTTCAGGTATAAATATTCCTCTAGGAACTCAGCATACTTCCTTTTGAATGAACCATTTCTTGCAAATCTTCTTTTTAAATTGCCAAATTTCTTGACTGTCATCAGCTTGGGATTTCCCAAGCATTTCCTATTTTAAATGAAGGTCTTACACCTTTCATCTGCCGATCTTCTAACGGCTTTTTTATAGTGGTACATACAAAAATTCTCTTTTTCGCTACAAGGAACGACTTCTTCAATTTCCTCAATTTCCCAAAACCTTTTAAGGGTAAGGTCGATATCTGTATGTAGATTAACCGAACTTTGTTTGTTGAAATCTTTACACTCAATTGTCCTACCTGCAACCATCCATCCTCTCTTTGTGTTGAGTGCCACCAGCTTAGTCCTCGGAATGCATTGTTTACCGTCACCTATTATGTCGAAAAATAAATCGCTACCCAAAATCACTTTAATTTTGGTATTCGCATAAAAAGCCGGGTCAGCTAACTTGAATTTCGATAGCTCTTGAAAGCTATCAAATTCATAACTTGCGAGTTGATGCGATGAGATTTTAGGAACGTTCAACATATTTGCCTTTGTTTCGTAAATATCATTTGGAAATCTGGATTTGATACGCAATATATGTAGCTACCCCGTTAGAAACTCCCAAATTTACATCGTTGAGGTCTTGTATCCATACTCTGCCCTTCGTTTTCTTCAACCCGAGTCAGCAGAGCTCTACAAATTTGCCACTCACCATTATACCGTTCTTCCAAAATTTGTGCTGTTGGCAGAATTGTAGTTGCCAACAAATTGGCGTGTGCACAGGTATAGTTATATTTGGAGAACTGGTGGAAAACTTTAAGTGCAGGATGACATGGTGCTTCTCTTGATATAAACTACATTTTAGTTTTGACTTGCACATGAAGACCATATATGAGTGTCACTCAAGCAGTTATAGCATCTTAAGTATTTCCTCATGTAATCCCTACGTTGTGGAAAATCTAACGCTAGAAATTCATTACAGTCATGCTCTTCGTATTCGTCTACGACAGCACTTTCCTCATTTTTGCCAGTGAACGTTGTTCAGGCTTTCGAGTGTTCCAGAATAAAAAGTTTCCTGAAATTTACCGAAAGGACAGTTGCCAAAGTGAAAGATGCACTCAGATGCTGGTGATTCCGCCATTTCTGATGTACTCTTCTGAGCTTGGTAGAACGGTTCGAGTTTATTGGTATGGCCTGCCAGGAAATTCGAAATGACATGTCTCAGAATTATTCTTATGGCATATGTATGCATGTGACGATGCAATTTACTTCGCTTCACAAGGTTTTGTAGTTCTGAATCATTTCGTTGAGATGACAAGCGAGAGAAAATGGCTGAGTCAATGAAGTTCACTCTTTGCGCGCCTTCCCCTGTTCTGGAACTCAATTGGAGATCAGTTAGTTAAAACTGTACCATCAAGAAGCCTGTCATTATTTTTGATTACCTTCATAGAGGGATCGACTTGTCGAGAAAAGTGTCGGCTAAGAACCACTTTAAATCTCAACTGGGCGTTAAGATTCACCAACTTTAACTTGGCTAACATTTTTGTGGTCTTCCATCTGCAATGAATAATGTTTATTGCAGGCCAAGCCAATTAATGCCACTGCAGCACATGGTGATGAACCAGGTAAGTCAGAACCTGTACAACGAATGAATGCAATCAATTCGTTATGACATTTATGCCAGGATGCCGCAGCTCCTCTTTTGAATTTCTGGCATAACCAATCTTAACATTTCTTTTCGATGCCACGGATTCTGTTAGAGACATCCAAGATTTTCCATTCTATAGGACGGCTGTCGGCTGTTTACTGTTTTGAATAAAATTATATTAACTATTACGGAACTAAAAAATATCTCAAAAACCAAATAGTTGATAAACAATGGTTTAGATTAAGAGCTGCATGGCTTTTTCGATGCGTCAGAATATGCATTTTCTGCAGTTATATATTCTCACAAACTAAAATAAAGGATGGAACCTAGGAAACAAGAATCATTCCCAGGACAAAGTTATGTGCTGCTCTTCTATTCACCTGGCTGATGAAAATCGTTATAATCTCATTGCGATGCCCAAATGTGGCAGTTTCGCCTGGACAGATTCCACCAACGTGTTAGGGAGGCAGAGACCGCACTTCTTGATCAAATTGACGCTATGTTTTGACAAAAAAAAATTCAGATGATTGAACTTGCCGTGGCAAATCACCTTCCATGCTGAAATGATAAATACAGCATTGAAATATGTATACAATTAGTTAGCCTTCAAAACTATACGAAAATTATGCAATAAAACACGAACTAATGACCCGATTTTGATCGTTGTGTTTATTATCTCCACACTAAGAAGATGCAGCAACTCCAGCATATTTTCTATATTGGACAACCATTGACCATGATACCTTATTCAGACTTGAAACTCATCAAACAAATCCGAATATCTTGGTGGCAACTCATAAAACAGATGGTACAGTACTTTTGGGCCCGTTTGCATAACACAACCAATGATAACACAAACACAAAACCTAACAATTGATGAAATTGTACTTATTCAAGAGAAAAATTGGCCGTACTTGGGGAAAAATCATTGACATACATTCCGGTACTAAAAAACGCGTACGAATAAAATAAAATACCGGATTATAGCTTAAAATTATAACCTTATTTTAAGTAGTTTGTTTACAATAATCTATCAGCTTTAACTAATAACTACTTTATTATAAATTGTAAGGGCAATACTTAGTATGTTCTAAAAACATTTTAGAGGAAAACGTGCAATGAACTTTATAAGCGGTTTCTCTATCAATTTTGGTCGATACGACAAAACGGTTTTTTGGTCCTGTTCCCTCGACAAACATAAAAAATTTATTTTAATAGAAATTTTATATCTTTAAAATGTAAATTTTAACGACAAATGCAAATTTTTGGCACCAAACTGTAATATTACATTTTTACCGTACCAACAATTTTTGTATGTATATATTTAAGCTATTTCCCTCCCATTTCTGCAAATTTCCTCTGTTTCTTTATTAAAAAAAAAAAAAAAAAAAAAATTAATTCAGATTTTATGATTTATGGTTCCTGTTAATTAAAATGTACACAAAAATTTTAATAATTAAGAAAAAACAAAAGAAAAATATAGATTTTCTCTTGGTAAATTATTATCACTATCGTTTACCTCGTTTTTGCTCTAGCAGTATGGGAAAATTTTTTAAAACTATTATTAAAATTATTTGTATTTTCTTGTGTCCTTATATTCAAATAATTCGAAGAATTTAAGGTTCTTCTAATGGGAAAAATTAAATATTTAACAATACATTATATCATTTTCGAATTTTCCAATATCTAAGAAAACCGATTAAAAAAATGTGTTTGAATAGATTAAACCGGTTCTGTTGAACGCACAACCATCAATATTGACAATATTATAATAAATAAATGTAAATTGGCCAGAATTTTCATCCCTTATTCTTTCTTACTCAAAAAAAGGCTACTGCAACAGCAATTCCCTAACTAATTTATCAACACCAACCTTATAGTCTTATCATCCAATTTAATTGGTTTAAACGTAACTTGTTTTGAGTTTCATCAACCACATGAACCTAGGATTAACACTTTGGAGTAAATCTAAAATGTATACAAGTAATGAATCCAAAACATATCAAAAAACGAAATTGAAAATAATTTAGATAATTTATTAAATTAATCAATTTATCGAGATTTTCAATCTATCCAAATTTACAAAAGGAAGTGACGTTGATTTCAATATGTCAAAAAACCAAAATAAAAAAATTTCTGGTGTCATATCAACACAGATATTCGTAGCCGATATACTGATTGATTTTTTTTTAAAGGAAATCCACACGAGTAGTCATTTTCAACAAAAAACCGCACGCACAGAAATTTGTTAGGACGAAATTTAAATTATTGTCGAATTCGATTTATTTTTTCCGGATCAATGAAAAATTGTGTCAAAAAATAGAAACAAAATTGATGCGTTTTCTTGTTTCTTTTAAATTTTTATTGGTGATAGATAATAAACTGTACAAGAACCAAGCGCAAATTTTAGCGAAAAAATACTCGATATAATTTTATGTAGTTTTGCTGGAAAACAAGTTTTTTTTATAAATTTAAAATTCTATTCTACCTTTAGAGCAAGTTTTATGGAGGTTAACCTTATAATCAAGTAGTGATAGCTGCAGGAGATTTTAGTGCTAAGTACCGTACTTGAAATTGCACTATACCCAACAGCTCTAAATTTTAAATCAGTATACGCGAACATCCATGAACCCAATAAAATATCTTTAAATCAGCTAAATGCCAATCAGCCTAAGAAAAATCTTTGAACAAACTACTCTCACTACATTTACACATAACAGATAAAGAAATACCTCCCCCACCATCTATCATAGTAGATAATGTTAAAAATTATCACGTATTCTATGATATAATTAAGGCGAGTGTTTTAGAAGAATCATTCATCACTAAATTGATGAATCAAACTAAAATAAGCATCAACGTAAATAGCGTCTGGAAAAAAGGTTCATAATAGGTGCCAACTGACCCTGGAAAATTGGCCAACTGACCCTGGAAAAATACTTGACCTGATTGATTTTTTTATAACCGAAAATATTTCTAATAATTTTATGGAAATCGAAGAAAGCCTAAATATGAGCTCAGATCATTCTCGAATAGTCCCAACTGTGTAAGCAAGTATATCATCCAAAAAGGGAATAATCCAGTATTAACCAACAAATATACGGACTGGAAAAGTTTCAAAGTATACCTTGAACAAAAAATACTTTTGAAAGTTCCGTTAAAAACTATGGATCAACTGGACATAGAAGTAGAAAGGTGCATTACGGATATTCAACAAACAGCATGGCAAAGAACTCAAGAAATCAAATCAAGGCTAAAAGGAATTCAATAGAGATTAGAAATCTCCTTAGGGATAAACGCAAGTCCAGAAAAAAGTGGCACCAAACTAGAGCTCTACAAGACAAAAAAACACTAAACAACTTAAGTAAGTTGACGAATGACAGTAATACGGATTATTCGCTCTGGAAAGCATCTAAAACTCTGAAAAGGTCAGTAATGCCAATCCATCCCGTCAGAAAAATGGATGAAACATGTGCAAAGAAAAACAAAGAAAAAGCAGAAGGATTTGCTAATCATCTTGAAAATATATTTCAACCTCATGAATGCCAATTACGAGAAACATTGGATGAAAACATAATACAATTGCCGGAGAAATAATAAAGCAATTACCGAGAAAAGCTACGTTAAAGTTAACTAACATCATAAATGCTGCATTTAGGTTAAAATATGTCCCAACACTTTGGAAAGTGGCTGAGGTTATCATGATTCCCAAACCAGGAAAACCGCCACATCTAATATCATCATATAGGCCTATATCGTTGCTGCCGATAATGTCTAAACTCTTTGACGAGTTACTATTAAAACGACTCAAGCTAATAATTGCAAAAATAACCTAATTCCGAATCACTAATTTGGTTTTCGTAGTGAGCACTCAACTATTGATCAAGTGCATAGAATAACCAGTATCATTGAAAAAAACTTTAGAAGAGAAAAAATTCTTAATACTGCGGAACAGACTTTTTGATGTAGCGCAGGCCTTTGACAAGGTTTGGCACGAAGGATTAATCTACAAACTCAAATTAATCCTACCTAAACAGTACAGCATAATACTGGAATCATATATAACAGAAAGATTTTTCAGGCTTAAGCAAAAAGATGAATATTCTGAGTTTAAGGAAATAAGAGCAGGTGTTCCACAAAGCAGTGTACTTGGGCCACTTCTATATTTACTATAAACCTGAGATGTTCCAGTCCCACAAAACAACATGATAGCCACTTTCGCCGTGTTAAAATTCTAATTTTTATCAAAAGTGAATTTTATTTAATATCCTAAAGATTGTTGGCATCCAATCAGAGCAACGGACAATAAATATGGTGTACTTTTGACTGCCAGTCCATTTCCATATATATATATATATTCCAAATAAAACATAGGATTTGTAGATTTATTAGTGGTTTTTAGTGGTGTTAATGGTTGCAAGTGCCGACAAGCTAAAGTTTATCAGACGTTTAATAATTTCTTAGCTGCTAAGACCAAATTGTAACTTACTTACATCAAATGATTTATCTCTTTAGACTCTTATATCTGCTTCAGTCTATATACTATAGACAAGAAAATGTACCTACTCGAATGTTTGAATTATATGTACATACAATAATGCTTTGGTCCTATCCAAAATGTTTATTCAGCATCTACCTAAAATATTTTATCTTAACATTAGTAACGTGTCAAGGACATATACCAAATATTTGTTTGTTTTGGTACTGTAGTCTCATTCACCTTCATAGAATATTATTATTTCACTCCAATCCATATACTTACTAATCAAACAATTTCAAATAACTGCCGAACTAATACACATAATGGGTAACACTTATTGCCATCGTTATTTTCAAACATTTTCATTGTATTACGATGCTATCGATACCCACCCAGTAAGTAGTAAAAAAAAATTAAATTTTATATACTTCAGCGATTTATATGATTTTTTTTTGTTCAAATGTGAGAGAGTACCTTTATAAATTAAACGAAGATAAAAATGGTAAAGTCATTCATTGTCATCGCACACGAAACCACAAAAAAATGTCGTATATACTTTATGATGTAATCAACCGTCGTTGTCACCACGTTATACGATAAATTACCTTTTTTTTTTTTTAATTTATTCGTCGTTTGTTTTACCAATTTATACACAACATTATTATTACACCGGAGAAATTTATAATTTGTGATTTGAAAAGATTTTTAGTTCAATTTATAACCGATACGTTATAACTATGACATGTGCTGGAGGTTTCATTTCCAAATTTTTTTCGTTTTAATTTTTTTTTTATGGTAAAAATAGATATATTATATACTGCTGGCGTAGCTATAGGAATAAGAGTTGTTTTCATCCTGGAAACGTAAAACCATTATGTGTACAATTTATATATTATTTGATATATTAACTCTATGGTAACGATTGTATAGATGTAAGGGGAACTTCAACTTATATAAAGACCATTGCTGACCTATACTATATCAGCAATCCCGATCCGTATTGTTCTTCTTTTCCCGCCAAAAAAATGCTCCTCTTTCATGTTTCAATAAAGCATTCGTTTGGGACCAAAGATGTAATATTAAGAGAAACTTTTTATCAACGAAATAATTTAATCGGTGACTAACCCACTTTAACGAAATCTTTCTTGATTCATAAAGTAAGCTTTGATCTGTCAAGATTTGATTAAATGCCGGGTTCCACCTTACACCCGTATTACATATAACACAACCGAAGGATTGGATAGGAATGTTCGTTTTGGCAGACTTAACCCGGTCATTGGCACCTAAGCGAACGATGTTTTTTTTTGTTTTGTGGGGAAAGCAGAAGAAAGATGTGTCAGTAATGCAAAATTGATCCGGCTTCGCAGTAGCCAATATCCAAAGTGCTTTTAGCAAGAGACAATCACATTTATAATATAATAATATAATAATATAATAATATAATAATATAATAATATAATAATATAATAATATAATAATATAATAATATAATAATATAATAATATAATAATATAATAATATAATAATATAATAATATAATAATATAATAATATAATAATATAATAATATAATAATATAATAATATAATAATATAATAATATAATAATATATTAATATAATAATATAATAATATAATAATATAATAATATAATAATATAATAATATAATAATATAATAATATAATAATATAATAATATAATAATATAATAATATAATAATATAATAATATAATAATATAATAATATAATAATATAATAATATAATAATATAATAATATAATAATATAATAATATAATAATATAATAATATAATAATATAATAATATAATAATATAATAATATAATAATATAATAATATAATAATATAATAATATAATAATATAATAATATAATAATATAATAATATAATAATATAATAATATAATAATATAATAATATAATAATATAATAATATAATAATATAATAATATAATAATATAATAATATAATAATATAATAATATAATAATATAATAATATAATAATATAATAATATAATAATATAATAATATAATAATATAATAATATAATAATATAATAATATAATAATATAATAATATAATAATATAATAATATAATAATATAATAATATAATAATATAATAATATAATAATATAATAATATAATAATATAATAATATAATAATATAATAATATAATAATATAATAATATAATAATATAATAATATAATAATATAATAATATAATAATATAATAATATAATAATATAATAATATAATAATATAATAATATAATAATATAATAATATAATAATATAATAATATAATAATATAATAATATAATAATATAATAATATAATAATATAATAATATAATAATATAATAATATAATAATATAATAATATAATAATATAATAATATAATAATATAATAATATAATAATATAATAATATAATAATATAATAATATAATAATATAATAATATAATAATATAATAATATAATAATATAATAATATAATAATATAATAATATAATAATATAATAATATAATAATATAATAATATAATAATATAATAATATAATAATATAATAATATAATAATATAATAATATAATAATATAATAATATAATAATATAATAATATAATAATATAATAATATAATAATATAATAATATAATAATATAATAATATAATAATATAATAATATAATAATATAATAATATAATAATATAATAATATAATAATATAATAATATAATAATATAATAATATAATAATATAATAATATAATAATATAATAATATAATAATATAATAATATAATAATATAATAATATAATAATATAATAATATAATAATATAATAATATAATAATATAATAATATAATAATATAATAATATAATAATATAATAATATAATAATATAATAATATAATAATATAATAATATAATAATATAATAATATAATAATATAATAATATAATAATATAATAATATAATAATATAATAATATAATAATATAATAATATAATAATATAATAATATAATAATATAATAATATAATAATATAATAATATAATAATATAATAATATAATAATATAATAATATAATAATATAATAATATAATAATATAATAATATAATAATATAATAATATAATAATATAATAATATAATAATATAATAATATAATAATATAATAATATAATAATATAATAATATAATAATATAATAATATAATAATATAATAATATAATAATATAATAATATAATAATATAATAATATAATAATATAATAATATAATAATATAATAATATAATAATATAATAATATAATAATATAATAATATAATAATATAATAATATAATAATATAATAATATAATAATATAATAATATAATAATATAATAATATAATAATATAATAATATAATAATATAATAATATAATAATATAATAATATAATAATATAATAATATAATAATATAATAATATAATAATATAATAATATAATAATATAATAATATAATAATATAATAATATAATAATATAATAATATAATAATATAATAATATAATAATATAATAATATAATAATATAATAATATAATAATATAATAATATAATAATATAATAATATAATAATATAATAATATAATAATATAATAATATAATAATATAATAATATAATAATATAATAATATAATAATATAATAATATAATAATATAATAATATAATAATATAATAATATAATAATATAATAATATAATAATATAATAATATAATAATATAATAATATAATAATATAATAATATAATAATATAATAATATAATAATATAATAATATAATAATATAATAATATAATAATATAATAATATAATAATATAATAATATAATAATATAATAATATAATAATATAATAATATAATAATATAATAATATAATAATATAATAATATAATAATATAATAATATAATAATATAATAATATAATAATATAATAATATAATAATATAATAATATAATAATATAATAATATAATAATATAATAATATAATAATATAATAATATAATAATATAATAATATAATAATATAATAATATAATAATATAATAATATAATAATATAATAATATAATAATATAATAATATAATAATATAATAATATAATAATATAATAATATAATAATATAATAATATAATAATATAATAATATAATAATATAATAATATAATAATATAATAATATAATAATATAATAATATAATAATATAATAATATAATAATATAATAATATAATAATATAATAATATAATAATATAATAATATAATAATATAATAATATAATAATATAATAATATAATAATATAATAATATAATAATATAATAATATAATAATATAATAATATAATAATATAATAATATAATAATATAATAATATAATAATATAATAATATAATAATATAATAATATAATAATATAATAATATAATAATATAATAATATAATAATATAATAATATAATAATATAATAATATAATAATATAATAATATAATAATATAATAATATAATAATATAATAATATAATAATATAATAATATAATAATATAATAATATAATAATATAATAATATAATAATATAATAATATAATAATATAATAATATAATAATATAATAATATAATAATATAATAATATAATAATATAATAATATAATAATATAATAATATAATAATATAATAATATAATAATATAATAATATAATAATATAATAATATAATAATATAATAATATAATAATATAATAATATAATAATATAATAATATAATAATATAATAATATAATAATATAATAATATAATAATATAATAATATAATAATATAATAATATAATAATATAATAATATAATAATATAATAATATAATAATATAATAATATAATAATATAATAATATAATAATATAATAATATAATAATATAATAATATAATAATATAATAATATAATAATATAATAATATAATAATATAATAATATAATAATATAATAATATAATAATATAATAATATAATAATATAATAATATAATAATATAATAATATAATAATATAATAATATAATAATATAATAATATAATAATATAATAATATAATAATATAATAATATAATAATATAATAATATAATAATATAATAATATAATAATATAATAATATAATAATATAATAATATAATAATATAATAATATAATAATATAATAATATAATAATATAATAATATAATAATATAATAATATAATAATATAATAATATAATAATATAATAATATAATAATATAATAATATAATAATATAATAATATAATAATATAATAATATAATAATATAATAATATAATAATATAATAATATAATAATATAATAATATAATAATATAATAATATAATAATATAATAATATAATAATATAATAATATAATAATATAATAATATAATAATATAATAATATAATAATATAATAATATAATAATATAATAATATAATAATATAATAATATAATAATATAATAATATAATAATATAATAATATAATAATATAATAATATAATAATATAATAATATAATAATATAATAATATAATAATATAATAATATAATAATATAATAATATAATAATATAATAATATAATAATATAATAATATAATAATATAATAATATAATAATATAATAATATAATAATATAATAATATAATAATATAATAATATAATAATATAATAATATAATAATATAATAATATAATAATATAATAATATAATAATATAATAATATAATAATATAATAATATAATAATATAATAATATAATAATATAATAATATAATAATATAATAATATAATAATATAATAATATAATAATATAATAATATAATAATATAATAATATAATAATATAATAATATAATAATATAATAATATAATAATATAATAATATAATAATATAATAATATAATAATATAATAATATAATAATATAATAATATAATAATATAATAATATAATAATATAATAATATAATAATATAATAATATAATAATATAATAATATAATAATATAATAATATAATAATATAATAATATAATAATATAATAATATAATAATATAATAATATAATAATATAATAATATAATAATATAATAATATAATAATATAATAATATAATAATATAATAATATAATAATATAATAATATAATAATATAATAATATAATAATATAATAATATAATAATATAATAATATAATAATATAATAATATAATAATATAATAATATAATAATATAATAATATAATAATATAATAATATAATAATATAATAATATAATAATATAATAATATAATAATATAATAATATAATAATATAATAATATAATAATATAATAATATAATAATATAATAATATAATAATATAGTAATATAGTAATATAATAATATAATAATATAATAATATAATAATATAATAATATAATAATATAATAATATAATAATATAATAATATAATAATATAATAATATAATAATATAATAATATAATAATATAATAATATAAACAAAAATTAAAAAAATTTAAAAAAAAATAAAAAATTTTATTTTATTTTATTTTAGATGTAATATTTTATAAAATTTTTAAAAAAAATTCCATAAATTATATTTTGTAAATAAAAATAAATTAATAAATTAATAATACGAATTCGATTTTATTATGGTTGACCGAATGCTTATATTGTGTAGTGATGTGTTCAGATAAAAAATGATTTGGCCACTGATTATTTTGCATATATTTCGACACCAAAATGTGACGTCTCGTTGGTTTTACGATTCAAACAAAAACAAGCATCCAAATTTTCTAGGAAAAAAAAAATATTTTATTATGATATGCATCTATATTTTGACCTATATAACACAGTTTTAGAATCTCGTTTCATAGAATATTTTGTTGAAAAATATTAATTCCTATATAGTTAAGCTCTCATCCTCCTCTACTACCAAAAATTAATTTTTAAATAAATAAATTTGAACTGACGCCACATTTAACTCACCAACATTGTTTCAATAATTTTGTTTGTGTAGTTTTTGTTTAAAATATGGAAAATAGCCAGAAAACTTAAAAACTATTAAATATGAATGATATGGTCTGCCCTACCGGATAAACTAATCGATAATCGAACAAAGAATTTCGATTTTCATTCTATTTAATCGAACGAACAGTATTTACACAACAATTTTGAAAGGGTATATAAGCATATAAGATTTATTTCTAAGAACTGTCGACAAAAGATTGTGGTCGCCATAAAATATATACAAACGATAGATAAATTAAAATCAAATTTTAGGAATTTTAAATTTTATAATTGAATTATGTTTTGCTATTAACCGCACTCAACGCTTAACCTTAATCAAAATAAAATATTTATTTTGGCTCCCTTAGTAGGAATGTTAAAAAATTTAGTACCTGGATCGATTATAGGTAGTACCTTTGGAAAAAACATCTTTTCAGTTGAAATTCGAGAAAAAAAATCATTTAACACAGAATCTAAATGAAATAACTGTTAAACTGGCAAAATAAGTAATTGCAATTTCAAAAAAAATCTAGTTTAGATATAGTCGTTTTAAATCTTAAATTTGTCTTCTTAAATTTTAATAGATTGGTTATCAGCACATCTGTTTAGAACTGATCAATAGAGTGGGATTATATCGGAATGATACGAGACTATCATTTTAACGATTTGAGTTCCCTATGGAAATCGATATGTTGCTCTCATCCATGGGTGAGAGGTTGAATCCTGAAATCTTTGGCATTGTTTAAAGTCAAACAGCCAATCATATTACCAACAAACCATCATGCTGAGGTCTGAAAAGAGACACTATTAAACTCCACAACCACTCTGGTGTAAATTCATTCGCAAGCGCCATCCGACAAAGATATTGGATAATAAGAGGCATAGTGCTAGTAATACTAAGCAAAGGTGTCAAGCACAACCCAAAAAACTCAAAATCAAGCACAACCCAAAAACTCAAAATCAAATCATGTGGAATCTGCCAACGAAAAAATTGAAATGCGCCCACCCGTTTCACCAGGTTGGTGTAGTTTATTGTAGGCCATTTTAAAATTTTATTATCGCTTTATTACGGAACCACGCATGCAACATTTACAAATAAAACGGAAAAATGCTTCTTTATCCGTAAGCGGTATAGTAGGGTCTTGTTCACTTATACCAAAGGGTACAGCAAACGTTATACAATCAAACCAGAATTGTATGCGCGAATGCAAGGTGCAAGCCCTCGTAATGCCAAAAATCACTAGCATATTACCTCATCAGAACTTGGAATTAAAGAAAAAACATTCTTGGCAAGAAATAGTATTACTATTTTTGGCCGGATACTATTTTACATAATACTATTTTTGGCCGGATAGGTTTCGAGAGACCGAATGACATCAGTTCAAATCAGCCTACAACTATATATGCATACAACAGCCCATGTGCCCGACGAACTGATGAATAGCGACAAAAGCTTAAGAAAATTCTAGGAGCTTGGTATCGTCAATGAACAAAATACCATTCTGTCTACAAAAGAAACTTTCTGTAAAATAAATTTTCAAGATCACTTACAGTGTGATCTCCAGCGGTGGTTCGTATTACGGCTTCCTTTCGAATAATTATTGATGGATTTTAGTTACCTCACCATGGTGTTTTCAAGTCAACAGAAATTCACACAAATCTCAAAAATGTATATAAATTACAGACTCAAAAAAAATTATTTAACACCAAAACCAAATGAAATAATCGTTTCACTGACACAATTATTTATTGTCATTATATCATTAATTGTATTATGATGGCTGTTTGAGTTTTTGAATTTAAAAGTTAAGCCGAATAAATCGGTTATTTACTAAACACTTGGTAGATTATAAAATTACAGCGCAGGAATATGGTTCATTCTTGCAGACAATCAAACGCATGGCAACTAATTCATTGTTGGCCTTTGTAACTTGGAACGAGATTTTTAATATATTCATCCAAAAATTAAATAGAACACACAATGCATTGCGGTAAACATACATTATGGAAAAAACATTGGTAAACATATTATTTGCATTACAAACGTTCAAATGTTTATTTTGATCCTTATTGCCAAGTTTTACTTTTCCCAAATCATATAAAAGTATTTTAATTATGTTTTATTTTTACAACAACAAAAAACGTTGCCACATTCCAAAACAAAAAATTAAATCGAAACAAAGGAATTTCAATTAAAATTTAAATATCTACAAAAAAAAAACATTAACTCAAATAACATAAAAATATGATGAAGTACATGTGTATGGCTGAAAGGATCTTGGTTGGTAACCGATAAAAAAAAGAAGGAATTATTATGAAAATTAGATGTCAGCTGTGTATAATCGTCATAATCTTTGAATGTATACGAGAAGATTAAAGTTTGATACACATATACCTTTTGAAAAAAAAGACCTAAATAATACCAAACCGAAAATCAAGGATAAAGATGTTTGTGATAAAGCACGGTTTAAATTCCTTATTAAAACCAATTTAACTAAAAAACAAAATGTGTTGTGATAATTATGGATTAGTCGTTCGTTGCTATACTATCGTCAATATAAAACATAAATGATCCAAGCAAAATATTATTTTTGGGCCCAAATCCAAGTTATTAATTTTTGTTTTTGGAATTATGCTTCGTATTTTGTTTTGTGGTCCATTAACTTACTTTCATTTTCATTGCAATTTACATATTCCGAAAAACATCTTTGGGCTATGTCAAAATAAGATAATAATAATAATTCTACGTTAGCTGGATATTTTGTTTGAAATCTTGTACCTGGACAATGTATATTACACATTTTTTTATGTAAATGATATTAGTCGGCCAACATGACATTTAATAAGTACCACAAAATTGTTCTAACGCAACAAGTAGGCGGGGTTATGAAATTTAAATGTTTTCTTTTCTACTTGATCAATTTTTTTGATGTGATAACCGTAAAAAACTTTTCAATTTTCTAAGAATGTAATACATTTAGGATAATGCCGTAAGGGAGATATGCATGATCAATCGACACATTTCAAATTTCATAAAAGTCTCTTTATTTCATACTCGAGTTAAAAAATATTTAATATGCTATATGTTGGTTGGTTATTGAAGTACTGGAAAATATGATACCCTCCGAGCTGGAAATTGTATAACTGAAGTGTGAAACAAGTAGGCGTGGAATTCAATCATCTCCCTATCAGCAAAATTCTGGGTTTATGATACAGCATAATAAAAAGATAAGCAAACCATTTAAAACTACAAAAGATCATATTTGAAGAAAAACGAAAGGCAGGACCTATTTACAACATAAAGAGATACGAAAGATTGAAATCAAGATGTTATCAAAAATAGGTACATTTCTATTCGAGCAAAGAACAAGTAGGCCGGGCTTATTAAAAAAATTAAAATTAGTTTGTTCCTATGACCTTACTCCAACAAAAATATTTTCAATCGGAACCTATCTTGCAACAATTAAGGCCTTAAGATATATGAAGGAAATATCAAACATGGACTAGTTCTTCTGTTTTCTTCTTCAGAACGGTGGTACGAGTAGATTAAGAAAGTTAAGAGTTGTATGCGATGAGTCCGCTAAAACAAGTTTCAGATATTCCCTCAGCGATATTCTATTCGTTGGTACAAAATAGTTTATATTCGTACAAAATAGTTTATATCAGGTGTTCTTAAAATTTTGAACGTTTCTATAGTTGTGATTACTTCAGTCATAACAGAAATATTTAGATAGATTCAAGAGGCAACATCTTCTTTGATAAGAGTCCAGCATTGCTTGGTTTGCGGAAGCTTCCAAACAAATAAGCTATGATATATATATATATATATATATATATACATATATATATATATATATATATATATATATATATATATATATATATATATATATATATATATATATATATATATATATATGTATATATATATATATATATATATATATATATATATATATATATATATATATATTTATATATATTAGAGGAAATAGTAAATAAATCATGGACGCTGTAGAGGGTAATCAAAGCCACTTAGCAAAACAGAGTGGGCTCTGTCTTACTAAAATTCACCTCCTTTACATAAATGCTGTCTTCCCGGATCAACCGTTAAATATTACTTCGAAGGGAAAAAGTCATTGAACCAAAATGTACCATCCCATTTTGATCACGCAGATAACTACCTCAACGTTGCCAGTTGACGTTTAAACAGTTGCAGCTGACTCTTAATTATTGGTGCTGTAAAATTTGCAACAGCACTCCATGCTTTTGAGGACGCTAACATTCTTTAAATCATATTTCCTGGGACTACTTCGTGATCGAAAACAGTTGCAAGCAGTTTCTAATTTCCTGTAATCGTACGCATGCGAAAAACACAAGTTCAGCATCTTCTACCGTATCTCTATAGGATGTAAAACTGGATAACTCATCGTGTCTGAATCAGTAGAGGTAAGATCGAAAGAACCCAAGGCCTATTAAAAACTGCGTCAAGTAGAAGTCGACCTCTTCATGCTTGTGATTTATCTCGGGGGCTATTAGTAAGTCGCTTCTATGAATGATTCCATCGCTGTTGTCATTTAATCAGAAGATCCACATTGTATGTTCTTCCAATTTTATAACAACAAGCACTATAGACACTCTTAGTGCTTAGTTGCGGTATATGGAGTTTACATTCTGTCTGTACGATTGCACCTGGAGCACTTGGGTCCATATAGGGGACGCATGTAGCATTTTTGACATTACTACTAGCAGCCTGCGTCGTTTTTGGCTTGGCCAAGTGACGTTCGGCATTACTCGGGGAAAAGCCTAACTTGCTTTGGCTGTTTTTTCGCTCGCATACTATGTGTGTTCTTTGAACGATAGCCTGGCGTCAATTAGAACTCCGAGATACTTTATTTAAGGTCGCGAGACAATCATGAACGTTCCAATTTGTATCGATATAGAGATTCTCTTACAAACGTTAGATCTATGACAGAACCATTAATGCCTCTGCTGAATGTGAATGTGTTACCGGTATTACACAGGATGATATTCTTAACAGACAAGGCATCCAGTAGAGTTTAACCTCTTTTATTTGTTTAGTTACTACCCCACTCAATAGCCCACGCATAGAACTCTCCAGAAATCACTGTAGGACTATGATCTCTAGCATCCAACATTAAACAGTCCAAAAAATGAATGTATCGTCTTTTGTCGTTGCGCACTTATCTCCGCTGGCAATGTGCTTTTCATCAGCTTTTCGAGCTCCCGGACATGCACTTATATAATCTTTTGTCTTTTGACCAGTTTTGCAACATTTGAAACAAAGAGGGAAAAAGTTGGTCGTACTCTTACATGAGTCCATCCTGTAACCAGGTTTCCAGCATTTATATAGCATATCACTGGACTTACTACTTCACAGATACGGCATCTAACCCAGTCTAGTTCTTCCAACCTAAATCCATGTTTGAGCTATTTTGGGAGTAGATCTTAGACTGCACATAAAGCATTTTTCAAGGGTGTTTTCTCCTTCGACTTTTTTAGCTATTGCGCTAAAGACTTTCTCTTTGGTAGTGACCTCATCTTTACCCCAGATCTCTAGGGTACTCTAATTAGAATCAAAAAGATTCGTTACCTCAAGTTTACCAGCAAGGTACGATTTGAGTTTACTTACGTACTCGATTTGCAGCAGCACGCTATCTCCAACACTCTCTAATGAGGGATCGGATTTAAATCCTTTCAAAACTTCCGCAAAAGAAGACGGACTCGTGGTTTTGTCATCAATGCTGTGAATTTTAATGGTACTTCAAAATGCTTCTTTCTTCTTGGCCTTTAGCTGTGTTTACTCTCTACGACCATAAGTTGTCCCGTTGGACTTTACTAGCGTCTTTACTATTTTGCCCTAATAAATAGGATTATAATTCGACTTTTTAAAGATGCTTGCCATCATCAAACGATTCATAGTTAACAATGAGTTAAGCCAAAGTCGCTCGGAAGTAAACATCCGAAAATATTGCCTTAAGCGCAAAATATTCGACATAATTGTTCAATATTGACACCTCCGCGAAATCATCATGCGTGGGCAGTCAATTTGCTCAAAACGAATACATATATAGTTTAAAAATAAAGTTGCTCATAATAAAAAATGAAGTTAGAAAATCAATTATTGGCTAATATGCTATATAGCAGTTATGTCGTTTTGTTTAATTTTAAATATTTGTTAATTTAAGAATTGCTCTTTTCATAAAGGTCATTGGATATACTTTCAAAAGCCTATATGTTTCATTACCATAACAGCTTTAAAAATATAAGATAAATTATTCAAATTTTTTATTTCAATTGATACTTCGAAATTCCTATGCGTGACTTTAGTCACTGATAAAATGTTTCTTCCTCCTATTACGTAAGACAGTAAAATAAAATCGCTGTATATGGTAAATTATAGTAAAAGCAGCACGATATTGCATGTTTAGAAAACTTAATTAATTTTTTTTGTAAGTAATTCTCTTATGAAAACATCGAATTCTATTTTCTATTGTTAATGTAGATGATGATTTTATGGTAAGAAGCTTAAAATTATGTTATGGTTCTGAATATTATAGATTAATTATTTTTCTGGTTAATACACCATAGATGGTTCCCATTTTTCTATAGTGATGTTTTTTTTACAAAAAGTCACAAAGTGGGAAAAGATATCGATCTGCTATCGTTACAGCGCTTAATCTACGGTAATCCCAGCTTGGATGCCAACTGCTGTCACGTTTATGCGCTTAATAAAGGGTGGATGGAAGAATTTGGTCTGTGTACTTAGTTGCATCAAATGTCCGATTTCCTTTCTATATATTATTATATTATTATATTATTATATTATTATATTATTATATTATTATATTATTATATTATTATATTATTATATTATTATATTATTATATTATTATATTATTATATTATTATATTATTATATTATTATATTATTATATTATTATATTATTATATTATTATATTATTATATTATTATATTATTATATTATTATATTATTATATTATTATATTATTATATTATTATATTATTATATTATTATATTATTATATTATTATATTATTATATTATTATATTATTATATTATTATATTATTATATTATTATATTATTATATTATTATATTATTATATTATTATATTATTATATTATTATATTATTATATTATTATATTATTATATTATTATATTATTATATTATTATATTATTATATTATTATATTATTATATTATTATATTATTATATTATTATATTATTATATTATTATATTATTATATTATTATATTATTATATTATTATATTATTATATTATTATATTATTATATTATTATATTATTATATTATTATATTATTATATTATTATATTATTATATTATTATATTATTATATTATTATATTATTATATTATTATATTATTATATTATTATATTATTATATTATTATATTATTATATTATTATATTATTATATTATTATATTATTATATTATTATATTATTATATTATTATATTATTATATTATTATATTATTATATTATTATATTATTATATTATTATATTATTATATTATTATATTATTATATTATTATATTATTATATTATTATATTATTATATTATTATATTATTATATTATTATATTATTATATTATTATATTATTATATTATTATATTATTATATTATTATATTATTATATTATTATATTATTATATTATTATATTATTATATTATTATATTATTATATTATTATATTATTATATTATTATATTATTATATTATTATATTATTATATTATTATATTATTATATTATTATATTATTATATTATTATATTATTATATTATTATATTATTATATTATTATATTATTATATTATTATATTATTATATTATTATATTATTATATTATTATATTATTATATTATTATATTATTATATTATTATATTATTATATTATTATATTATTATATTATTATATTATTATATTATTATATTATTATATTATTATATTATTATATTATTATATTATTATATTATTATATTATTATATTATTATATTATTATATTATTATATTATTATATTATTATATTATTATATTATTATATTATTATATTATTATATTATTATATTATTATATTATTATATTATTATATTATTATATTATTATATAATCTGTATATTGTCTACCGAGAAACCGGATCAATAATGTCTATACGGATATACATATCCTTTCCTTTTCTTCCTCCACAACAACAACTAACTAAGCTCGGCATTCTGGGAATTCCTATTTAATCCTTGCCCGTACACTCTAGTCGTTGAATCAATCAAAACTTTCTTACTTCACTTCTTCCGATAAGGCGTAGTCGATATCATTTCCACTGACTGTCATTTTCAAGCCTTTTTTGATAATATTGCACACGATTTTACTCAGATTTTCAGAATCCAACTGTACTCATACTTCAGTTTGTTAATTATTTGACACTTCGTAGAACCATTTATATAATTATGTGTAGTGTTAAATAAAATGTATCAAGATATCGAGTAGATTTTAGATCAGAAAAACTAAAAGCCTCGGAACAGACTACACGAATCTAAATCAATTATATTCGAAAACGGTTTTCTTTCGGTCATCTTCACAAAATAAGTCAATAATAAAGCAAAAACTGTCCTATCTTTTTAGTGTTTTCTTAGATTATAGCAATTCATCCATGAAATTCTACCTACTATTTGTATTCATATAGGCCAAAATCAATATTTTAGAATTACGAGGAGCAGCATACACACACACTCACAGAGACATAAATATCAAGTTTAAGAACTTTTTTATTTACCATACTTATAAATCTTAATAGAATCTAGCTGACATTTTATTTTTTTGTCGGAATCAAATATTCAGTCGGTTATATAGTACAGATGTAATTTAAAAATAATAAAAATGCCATCATCGATATTTTGGAATGAAAATGTGATAAAGATATTAACAATAAAATAACTTATATATTTAAAAATAAGCGGAAGATGAGGGGGAAACCGTCGTATGTAGACGTTTGCAATTTTTATATTTTTATACACAAAACATATCGATAAGCCTAATCAATGGTGTTATAACTTTTTTGGAAAACTGTGAAAACAATTTTTTTAACGACTTTCTTTAATGCATAATATATTGTAGTTTTATTAGAAAATATTAACGATTTTTAGACTTTTAACATTAATTAAATTTTAATGGATTTAGATAAAGTTTATTACCTTTTTCGTCTGGATCAAAATGAAAGTTACTTTTTTGTCTGGAAGAAGGTTAAAACTTATTTTTAAATAATCTTTTTAATCGATGCGATCTCTATTAATCTTTTTAATAATCTTTGTGAATCTTACCGTCCTCAAAAAAGTACGTTAGTCAAAAAAATAATTTTATGGGACAAAAGAATACTCTAATTTGGAAGATGCCTTGATAATTTGGAAATTTGTATAATTTCACAAAACTTTGATATCATAAAATTCCTCAAAACAATTGAATTGGTATTTGAACGATGATTTGGGAGTTCTGTGCATTTATAAAGCCATGTCACGAAATCGTTCACCTTCTTAACATATAAAAGAAAATACATGTGTAATAGGGTGGAAATTTATTTAAAATTTTATAATACGAGCCTATAATAGGCAAAACGTAACAATTGGTGACAGCGATGGGATTGTGAATAATAAAATAATAATGATTCTCTTTACGAATTTAAAGTTGTGGAATCGAAAAATGAATGAGCGTTAAAACTAGGAAAATATAATTTCGAAAACAAATAGATAAAAAAGATATGGTAAAAAAAAAAGAAAAAACACGATCGCGGGTTAAACGAATAGAAAACCATCCGGAAATTTTAATTTGTCAACATTAATGGTTGTCAACAACTGATTGCGTAGCAGCTTTTTATAAAAGTTATTTGCTCTCATATTTTGTATTTTTGTAATGTCTTTTGTTCTAATGACTTCTAATTACCTGGCGGTAATTTTGGATGATTACCTGGCGGCAAGGATGTGAAATTATTTGCACACCAAGCCTTACAAAAACTATTCATCATTTTTTGTACCGTGTTGCACATCTTCTGTTGCACACATCGGAGCTGTAGGCCAAGAATTTAAAAGACATTCTAGCTGATATAATAGTATCCAAAACTGCGGTCTAGATGTATTTTAATAGACTTGACAGCAGCTACCCACATACCAACAAAGTGAGGTGATGCCAGAGGAATAAAATGTCTGTCAATATGGTTGGTGGATACAAATAATCGTAAATCTTCCTTAGTGACTTTTGTGACTTTTTTGTGATCGTTTAATTCTGCCTTCCACACATACGAATCCACATTCTGAATAAATTCGGTTCGATAAGTCTCTACGTGCGATGAACCTATGATGTAGTGTAGTTAATTTGTAACTACAGCAGCTGATATATGATCTATTGATTTATCCCATTAATGATTAGCTCCGATTAACCAATGCATCTGCCGATGCAAGTAATCAATCTACTTTTGTAGATGTTCAACTAACCTTTTTGCAAATCGATGCTATTTGTCTATGATGATTTCATACTTTGAATCCTATGAGTAACACATACTTAGCCCGATTCGTCCCCCAATGCGTATAGCATGTTATGATCATCAATAAATGGTGCTTGTCATACTAAGTAACGTAGAAAACTAGATAATTCGGCAATGTCTTCTCCATACTTTTTGGCTTGAGACCACTTCAAACATAACATGGTGGCTGTGTTCATATTAATTATAGTTTAAACATTTCCAATGAATCGATCACATTAATCCAGAGTTTGAATTAGAAATGAAATGACAATGACTTTTCGAATAGCTGGAACATTTCGCCCAAGAAGCACATAATGAAAGTATTAGCTGTATAAATGCGTTTCGAGTATCTTCAAATTGCTCTTGAGACCATGTCTTCTGGATTCATTCCTGAGAGAACTTGGTTCCAAATATTTCTCGGCAGACAATCGAGTATAAATGAAGTTGTTTAACCGTATATTTGATCTTCTCGCTAAACCGATGATCAAATCTGCCTTTGAAATAATTAATTGTACATTGGGAATATCCGCAGCAACATTTGTTTTTTACCCAAAAGCTTGACCATCAACGCAGCTCCATTTAAATTAAGCCGAAGAATGCATACTTGTTTAAGTGGAGCTACCTTGTTTTTTGCTGCTACTAGCCAAATGATTGAAGGAATATCAGGTCTGATCGTACGTAGAGAAATAATGGTGGAATATAATACTTCTGAGTCGTCAGAAAAACCATGCAACTCGGGTTTCTTCGGTATCTTCGATATTTTCAAACATAATAAAATATAAGTATAATGTTTGCCATGTCACATCCAGTTTATATGGCCAATCATAATTTAAGCTAAATATCGTGCAAGGAAGTAGAAACCCGAGTGGATCGAAAACTCTGACTTCAGCTAATAGAAATTTTCTTTTTGTGTAAAAATTTTGCTCTTCATGAAGATTGTTCTTGAATCTGAGGTACTATAAGAAGTCCCTATAAATCTCTTCTAAGATAAATCTCCATTGTTAAATTCAATGAAAGTTTCCTGTTTTTCTTTTAAGACGAAACCCGTTTAGGGTTTGCTCGTGATTTAGCCAGCGTGTTTGCTGCCCTTTTATTTCATGAATTAGATAACCATCTCTTATACTCATCCATCAGGGTCCAGTTCTCACACCCATGCATGACAATGGATCTGATCAATACCTTGTACATTTTCAGCTTGTCGGAATTTGAAAGTATTTTGGCTTTAGCAGTAGACGTAGGCCATACAAGGCATGAGTTATCATGCACAGTTGAGTTAAGTGACCGGTTTGTCTCAATTTCACTGGAGTGTCGTGGCGCGAAATATTCGTTAGCCGCAATTAAACAAATCAGAATATATTTATTTTATATACCATAGCAGATTTATATTTCATTTTAGTAACTCACCCTGGTCTCTGCATAATAAAATTTGAACTACAAATTTATCGGTCAACGAGGAAAAAAACAATTAAAGTCGCAGGCACTCCATATTGGACTAAAACGTTCATTTACGCATGCGTTTATTTTGGCTGCAATGAACCGTCCAATTATTGGTGCAGATTTTTTTAGCTAATTTGGTCTTCTAGTAGATTTAAAACAAAAACGCGGTTAGTTGATTCAGTTACTACACTGTCAGTCAACGCCACGACAATTTCGGTTACTACACCGCTACCACTTCACTTTGTCATTGACAATGGCTATGGCCAATTATTGAAGAAATTTCCTTCACTTATAGCAGAGCCAAATTATAATCTACCAATTAAGCATAACGTGGTTCATCATATTGTTTCTGAGAGACACTTACCAGTATCAAGACCACGTCGGTTAGATCAATTACGGCATAAAGTCGCGCACACAGAATTCTAATATAGTGTTTTGTAATATATACAAAATTTTAACATGCAACTGAGCGGTTGTGAGATTTTCACAAAAAAAATCTCGTAATAGCATATCACATAATCGCAATCGCATCGGAAGATGTCCATAAAATAGCGATTACGACTCCCTTTGGGCTATTTGAATTTACCCAAATGCCATTTGGACTTCGTAATGCAGCTCAGACCTTCCAGCGATTCATGGACGAAGTCATTCGAGGCTTAGACTTTGTCTTTGTTTACATCGACGATATACTCGTCGCTTCGAAAACTGAGGAAGAACACAAACTACACCTTGAACGATTGTTTCAACGTTTAGTTCAGTTTGATGTTCATATTAAAGCATCCAAATGCGTTTTTGGAGCTAGCACATTAGATTTCCTCAGTTACAAAATAACACCCGATGGAAAACTACCGTCTACAGAACGAATCAGTGCCATCGTGGATTTCCCAGCTCCGACAAACATTAAATCTATCCAGAGATTACTGGGAATGGTAAACTATTACCAGAGATCTATACCGAAAATTCCCCACTATCTTGCACCAATTCATGGGAGAATTACTCTTGGATAAACGAATGTCAACTAGCATTCACGTCACTAAAAACTGAATTAGCAAGAACAACATTATTGCGCCACCCACTGAGTGAAGCTAAACTAAGCATCACGACCGATGCGTCCAGCATCGCAGTCGGGCGGTTTTACAACAATGTCTAAATAATCGATGGGAGCCATTGGGATTCTTTTCGAAGAAACTAACTGAAGCGGAAATGAAATATTCCGCATTCGATAGGGAACTATTGGCAATATAGCAAGCCATTAAATAATTTTGATATTTTTTCGAAGGTCGGGAATTCACAATATTCACCGATCATAAACCCCTGACGAAAGCTATCAATTCAAAAGCTGAACGCAACCCAATGCAAACTCGCCATTTGAATTAGTCAATTATATTAGTCAATTTACGACTGACATACAGCATATTCACGGCCAAGATAATGTGGTAGCGGATACGCTATAACGAGCAGCAATTTCGGAAACTTCCAAAATAATCCTTCTTGATTACAACACGATAATCAAAGAGCAAAAGAAAGACAGTGAACTGCAGATTTTATTATCTGGATCTAGACGTCATCAATCCGTAATGAGACTTGAACTTTTAAAACTACCCGGACTAGAAGTAAGGTGCGAAACAACAACGGGAATAAATCGCCCATAAATCGCAGAGCCAATTAGGCTCAACATTTTTAAAATGTTGCACAACTTATCCCATCCTGGCATACGTGGTACGCGTAAATTGATTTCACAACGATATTTTTGGCCGAATTTGAACAAGGATGTAGCCCATTGAATTCAGGCTTGTTTAGCTTGCCAGAAAGACAAAAGTTCAGCGCCATATAAAATCACCACACGGTCCATTCGAAATTCCACCAGGTCAATTCGAACATATTCATATCGATATTGTAGGACCACTATCACCATCAAATGGATCTACATATTTATTAAACTGTGTTGATCATTTTACTCGCTGGCCAGAAGCATACTGCATAACAAACATGTCCGCAACGACCTTGCCGTGACGTTAGTGACAAATTACATAACTCGGTTTGGTGTACCTCTTCAGATTACAACTGATCAGGGGTCCCAATTTGAATCCAAATTATTTACAGAGTTAACTAAAATTCTGGGATGACACCGGATACGCACCACTGCTTACAATCTGAAAGCAAATGACATGGTCGAACGGTTGCATAGACAGGTAAAAGCTGCGCTCATGGCCAGAGAAAACACAATCCACTGGAGCTCTGAAATTTCAATTATTTTATTAGGAATTCGAGCTACCGTAAAAGAGAATTTGAAGTGTACAACGGCTGAATTGATGTGCAGCCAAACGATTAAACTGCCGGGATAATTTTTCATAGAAAATCCCATAAACAATTTACCAGAACGCACACGTAGGCCGGCGAAGGTCCATTGTGATACCAAAGGATCCTACTCTCGTTTCACATTCATTGGAACCATTCAGAGCTACTTATGTAGCGTAAAATATCTCGTACATTGCAGTTCTCGAGATCCATAAGGTCGTCGAAACAATACTTGCCCAGATGTTTGTACCTCCTGTAAGCTAGCGCCGGGCATAAGCAGAGGATGTGACTCATAGACTCTTCCTCCTTCTTATCCATACAGCTTCTACAGAAGTCATTTGCCATTGACACAAACCTCCTCGCATGCTCCCCAATGAGGCAGTGTCCTGTGAGACCCACGACTATACTTAAGTCAGGTCTACGTAAGGATAGTAGTGTTTTAGAGCGCTTCAAGTCCAGTTTCGGCGAGACCTGCCGCGCTACATTGCATGTTATGGTGTTATTCCACCTCTTCTGTGCCGAGGCTATCGCCTCCTTTTTAAGCGCGATAAAAAGCGCTGCTATAGGCCTCCCCAAATTTGCCATTTCCGGTTTCAATTGGAGAGTTATACCTTTCCTTGCCAGTTCGTCAACCCTGCAGTTCCCCAGAATGTCTGAAGTTTATTTTTCTTGGTGAAGAATACAAGCTCTGTTTTGGATGGATTTATAGCCAGTCCACATTTGCTGGCTCACTTTGTAATGATTAAGAGAGCGTGTTGCATGACTTCCCTAATCGTGCTTAAGTACCTACCCGATATCACGATCGCTACGTCATCTGCATACGCTATCACCTCTATTCCCTCCCTCTCCCGTTCCAAAAGTAGTCAATTGATTACTATGTTCCAGAGAAGAGGTGATAGGATATCACCTTGCGAAGTTCTTCTAACTACTCGCCTCCTAATGGTGGATTCTTCTATCTCCGCGTTAACAATCCTGCATTTTAACATCTGATTTATCAACCTCCTTAAGGATAGTGCACATCTAAGAAAGACAGTCGTTCCTGAACTGCCCCTTCCTGACATTGTTAAAGCGCTATCTATATCGAGGAAAGCTACCATACAGTACTCTTTCGAGTGGATTGATTTCTCAATTGTTCGCACCAGGGAATGCAGAGCCGTGTCCACAGATCTCTCTTTTCAGTAAGCATGCTGAGAAGTCGCGGGTTTATTTTTGCTTGTATGTACACGTCAATCAGGCTTTCCAATGATTTCAACAGATAGGATGAAAGAGTTATAGGTCTTAGGTCCTTTGGGTAGGCCTGTGAATTTTTCCTCGTTTTCGGGATAAAAATCACCCTAACCTCCGTCCATTTCCTAGGAATATAATTCAGCTTTAAACACCCCCTGAAGATCACTTCTAACCATGGGAGAATGATCGACGAGTGTTTTTGCAATTCCACTAGAATGATCCAGGCCTGCCGATTTACAGGGTCTAAAGCCGTTTAGTACCCTAGGATCCGGTTTTTGCACACGATTTCCTCCGGGCACCCCGACGATATTTTTTCCCCATTCCTACCAAGCTCCGTCGACACATCCACACTACCTGGGAAATGGGTTTCCAACAGGAGCGCCAATGATTCCTCACTAGACGTTGTCCATCATCGGACATTTTGTTATTTTTAAATACCCGGATCGGAGGAATACGAATAGGTGGTGAATTAATAATTGCGAACATATAAAAATAAAATCTAAATCCGTGTATTTTATTTATAATAATTACCGAATACCACGGTTAGTAAGCTGCACAAGGAGCTATAGGATTTTGAAACCATAAGCGATCGCAGGACACCACGACACAATGGATTTTAATCACGTTTTATGTAGCAATTGTAAAATATTGTAGAATCCCTAGAAGTACTTCCGACCTCAGGTGTCTAAAATCACCACCTAAAGGTGCCATTGATATGCAAATAATTTTAGCCTCTAACATAATTTAACATAATTAATTTACACTGATATATTGGTATGTAATAACAGTATTTACGGTTGACTTTATTATAAATCAGACGATAAGTTTTATGGTTTCCCATTAAACCAAATACAAACATAAAATGTAAATTTAGTGATGTTGTAAAATTAATTTTTGATAATTATAATGATAAATTATTAAAATTTATTTAGAAACCAGAACCTGTATTATTTATGGACATTTTAATTTTTATTGTAATTCCATAATTCATATTTCTAAAATATTTATTGAACACTTTTATTAATTATTATCTTTTGTAAATATAAAATCAATTCCATTTATTAAACCACAATCAATAGAGCGTCACCGCAATAAATCATCACCTATATATAATCCGCCAATGGTTATATAACTCCTAATTTTATTTGCAAATTAGTTTTTTGTTTAAATAACTTTTATTTATTTATTTATTTACAATCATTAATTATAATATTACAGACTATTATTTTTCCGTACCGAATAAATAATCCGGCTTCATAGGTTTCGGTCCCAAGCTCTAGCTCTTCGTATTGTTCTATAGACAACCTGAACAAGACAAGTGGTTGTCTACCCCGAAGAGCCATCGTCCCCGGAAATAGTCGCTTTTATATCCATTGCCACGCAACGATCATGATTACCAAGGGACTCGAGGTGTCGGAAACTCTTGGCTCCTTCAAATGTGTGGTCACCACTACTAAATTCCATTGTGTCATGGTCTCTACAATCAGTAATCGCATATATATTTTATTTTAGACTCATTGATTTTGAGACCAACGGAGGCCGATAACATCGAATATGGTGAGTAAAGAGTATCGGGGACAGAGCATCTTCTTGCCATCCACCAGAGCTAATTTTAAATATTCCTGATAGCTTATTCTCAATTTTGAAACAGTGTTGATAGCAAAAGCTATCTCGATGGATTAATTCATATAGGCTTGCTGACCGATGGTCTCCAATTTTGGCCATCGAGTTTCTTGCGAAGAGTATATAGCGATATAGTTCTGTAAGACTAACTTCGTGAAGTGGTTTTTAAGATTTTTGTATCATGATTACTAAAATTTTCTAAAAACTAGAAACAAATATAATTTTGAATGAATATATAAATCAGAAAAGCCTTAAGGAAAGCCTTAGATAAATAAATATTATCTAAGGCGTTCCTTTGTAGTTATTTTAAAATTTCAGAAGTAATAATATCGCAACCACGAACTTTTATCGAACTCATAATGAATTTCACGCATGGCTTCGGTTGGAAGGATATTTTTACTTTCCTTTGTTCTTTGTTCCGCAAATCATTAAACTGCTTTGTTATTCGAGCCATTTCTCATCTGCTATCATTAGATAATTTTCCATATAGTTGGTTTTAATTGACTTATCTTTCACTTTTTAATTCCCTTTTGTTATTTTCTGTTAATTTTTTTAATATAAATCACAGGCATTTTCACTTTTGATGTTCTTGTGTTCGCAGTTCTCAAAAGAAAAATTTTTAATTTATTTTATTTTTTACAATGAGCTATCACAGTTCAACATGTTAGTATTACTCGGCCTCGTTTGTTAGCTAAAGATATCAGTCCAGTATAATCGCCAACGCACTTAGTAAATGGCCTCGCTGGCGCTATTCTGACGCCAGATCAGATTTTTTTTTTTAATTTATTATTATTACAACGTCATCTAGCAATTTTTTATCTTATCTTAATTCACATTTGTTGGGATAAAGCCCAATGGCTAGTCCTAAAGATATATATAATTATTTATTTAAATAAATGTTTGCTACAATATAGTATTATTTTAGTTTACAGTCACAAGATCCATTGGTTTGGTTCTATGTTTCGAATATACAACGGGACATTTACAATATTTCGAAATACTTTACTTTGGAACGTCTTCCATTTTGTTTCATTGAGCTTAATTCTCCATTTCTTCATCCAGTTACTAACTGTATTAATCGATGTTTGTAAATTTTCTGTAGCTTGCGTTACATTGCTCCCAACTACCAAAATTGCTGTGTCATCAGCAATTGTAGCTTTGGTTGTTTCTTTCATTAGTGGTATATGTCTCGTGTGTACAGGAGGTATAAGATGGGACCCAAAACGCTTCCTTGCTGCACTCCTGCTAAAATTTTCGTTTAATCAGATTATTCATCTTCATATTTTACACGGAAATGCTTGTCGGTTATGTAAGATTTTAGAATTTAATAATACTGTTTGGGACAATCTCGATGTAACCTGTACTCTAATCCTTTGTGCCATACATGATCAAATGCTTGCCCTACGTCCAAGAAGAGGCTTGAACATATATTTTTCGTTTCTAGAGTACATTCTATAATATCTGTGATTCTGTGAACTTGCTCTAGGGTCGAATGTTTTTCTCTGAATCCAAATTGATAAGCAGCTATACGATCATAGTCTTTAGTCATGTTTGGCTTTAAAACCATGATCATTTCCGCCACCTTCTACTGACTTGGAACATATTTTAATCTAAACACGGCATTGATTATGTGCAGAAGTTTGTAAATTGCTTTGTCAGGTAGTTCTTTTATAATTTGTCCAGTTATTAAATCATATCCAGGAGCTTTTTCCGGATTTAAATTTTTTATTTATTCTTTTAACTCACGGAGCGTTACAGTTTGTATTTCAAGCTCATTTGATCTGTGTGGAAAATTAACATTTTCATTCGCGTATTGTCTTCGAGGTGTCTCGCAAACAGATCCGCTTTTTGTTTACTACTACGAGCCCACATACCATTATCATTTCTAATAGGTGTTGTTGAATTTTTTGGTCTCTTGAGCGATTTTATTGTTTTCCACAGGGAGTATTCAGTATCTTTTTGACCAGTAAGTGAAGATAAATATGATTCTATTGTTTCATTTTTAACTTTCCTCATAAAAGATTTCAGTTTTAAGCTCGGTTTTATTAGCTGCAGTTCGATTTATTTGCCAGAACTTATGTGCTTTACGGTTCTTAGCCTCCAGTTCTCCTACATCAAGTGGATAGTTTGTACCTCTAATGTTGTTTGCAGGTTTGAGTGGAGTGCTCTGTCACGCTGCTAGTTGTATATTTTCGATTAGTCTGTCAATTTCCTCTTCAACGTGCAAATACCTTCTTATTGGCACTTGAAGTTTGATATTTTCATTTAACAGGTTTCAATCGGTATTCCTGTTGTAATATCTTCGCGAAATATTTCTTTTTGAATAATAGTTTCGCTTAATGTCATGATAACAGGAAAGTGAACTGCTGTAAGCTCTTCATTATTTTTTGTTCGTATGTAGTTGTCAGATATTCCTTTTGCTTCATAGAAATCTATAAGATCAGAAGTTTTGTTTAAATCTGTTAGCCAATAAGTCGCATTTTATTTTTTTGGCTGCTTTAAACAGTCTTCCTTTTGGTGTTGTAATTCTAGAGCCCAAAAAAGTGTTTTTTGCGTTGAAATCACCGCGACTAATGAACCATCGTCCCAAAGAGTGACACAAATCTTCGTATTGTTCTTTTTTTAAGTTATAGCGTGGTGGACCTTCAGTTCTTCATGATGTTTTATATTATCTTTAATGAAAATGGCAGACCCCCCTCTTGCCCTTTTTGCACATTTTCTGCATTGGACTATTTTTGAAGTATTCTTCCTCATTGGCTCTATTCTGATTCTCATGTTTTGAATGCCCAAATATTATATATTTTTTGGATGTTTTCTTTATTGCCAAACGTGAGAATAAAGGGCGGCAGTCCCATTCTTACCAGTTCGCGGCTTCCTTTATCGCTTTCAGTTCTGTCTTTTTTGATCATATTGACAGCATCCTGAATATCTAAATCTTTTTGGTGTAACTCAGCTATTATGTCATTGCTTTCACAGGTATGTAGTAGCCCTCTATCCATAACCTTAATTGGTCTAGCTTGCTTATCTTCATAAGTATACCACTGAAACTTGTCAGTGTTAAGCTTCATGGTAAGTGTACGATATTTTTCTGGGTCTGGTACATTTACCTTTCAGACATTGTTGTTTAATGCTACTAGCTTATAATCTTTATCCGTGATATTTTTCATCAAGTCATTGATAGTAGGCTAGTCTTTGACACTAACTATATTAATAGGTGGTGGCTGAATTATTTTTTCTGGTTTAGGATCTTTATTGCTCTAAGTAGTTGCATAACCCGATACAGGTCTAATATCTCCTATTGAATTAGTTTTTTAATTGTTGGAGACCTCAAGATTTAGTTACCCCTCAAAAATGATTTCTCGCTTTCCCTCGTAAAGTTTACTAGTTTTTTATTAGTTTGTCACAGCAGGAGCAGTGCTTGTTGTATTATCGGTTTCAGCTTGCGAAACTTTGCGGTCATTGGATAACGACGACTGAGAGCCCGTTTACACACTCTCTCCAGTCACCAGCATCAGTCATGCGCTGATCATTTTCAGTTACGACGCCTGGGTTTTCCGTTTGAAATTAACAAACCAGTGCCTACCCTGTCGATCAGTGGTTATACTTTTGGCGTTACCCAGGATGCAGCTCGAGAAGCTTGTTCAACCGTCGCACCCCATAATTGTAGCTCTTTGTCGCAATTGTAGCTCTTTGTCGAAAGCCGTTATCACACTTTTGTAATTCGTCTCTGGCAAGTCATCTATCCAGAATTTTTGTCCAGATATTTGTTGTGGATGAATAAAATTATCAGTCTATTGAGTATGTAAGTTATGGTAAATTAGTTTCATGTTTTTGCAATCTCGGCTGGTAATTCGCCATTGAGTGGAATCGCCCTTTGATTCATTGGAAATTAAGATTCGTTTAGTTAAAATCGTATTTGCAGTTAAGTTAGTTATATGGAAGTATCCTTTCATGTATTCCAATTATACCCAATATAAATACGCTTCTCTGCACTTCATTGATTTCGATGATCTTGTCCTTAACTCACTGTAACTGGCAATTTTCTCAAATTGAATTTTGATAACAAGTTGGTTTTTCTCTTTTAAGTCTGATCATCAACATACAGATTCTAGAAATTATCTCTGCTACTTGTTGAAAGCTGCTTGGTGTAGGGCTTTTAGCTAGTAATGCTGAGCTTTCTAATCCAAAAGTGACCGTAGTAAGTTCATATAATTTTAACTATTCATTGTCCTAATAGTTTTAGTCATCTTCCGCAACCATCACTTGTCTATACATTTGCTCAATGTCACAAATCAAAGCGAATTTACGATAGCGAAATTTTGATAAAGTTGTCCAAAGAGTAGGTTGAATTGTGGGTCCAAATATACCTTCCTTGTCATACCTATATAGTTGGGTTTAGAGCGTTCTATACGCATTTTTATTCATCGCTGTTGATATATTTGAACTTTCCCCAATTTCCAACATTTTTCTCTGAGATTCGATTGATGATTTATTTTTATTGGCTTATTGTAAATCACCTGACAGCACATACCCAAACTTATAGTGTTTTGTACTATTCTAAAGAATTATCAACATTTTCGGTATGGTATTCTTACAAAATTTTAAAAACTTATCCGCTCCAAACATAACATTAATGCAATTGGGCTTATTGTAATTGGGATCTGCTAAATGTTTGATACTGTCGTAATTGGCTAAATTTACACTCTGTATCCAAAAATTATAGGAATATTCTTGGAAACCGTATTTCATTATATCCAGTCGTTTATTGTTTGTGTCAATAGTTTATTGGCACCCACAAATTTCGTACCATTGTTTAAAAATATATCGGTGCATAAACCCCGCCTCAATGTTCCGAGAAATGATTTGCTATTCATATTTCCTACAAACTCAGTATATGAACTGCCTAAATGCTGAGATGTAATAAATAGACAAACAAATGTTTTATAGGTTTTTTGACCTCATCCTTTTATTAGATGGACTGATATTAGATCCGTAAAGTTTACTCCAACCTTCGGTAATGGACGAATAAATTCCAACTTTGCTGCTTGTTAGCCAGGAGTTGGATTTCTGTTTTACTCGCATTTGAATTAGGCAGCCTTCGTCAATATAGTTATTGTGCTAGAAAATAGATCTTCAACATAGAAGTCATTGAGAAGTGCATTTGCCATTTTTTTTTAGATTTGTTTGAACATGTTGCAACCCGACTTTTCTAAGTGCTATCGACCCATATATGATGATACATATATTTTCCACGTCAGCAGCAAATACTATTGCATGCTCTCAAAAGCCTTTTAAAGTTTCTGTTAGTGTCGATTGTACCGTTGGCCCAACAACAAGGCAATCATTTATTGATACACTGTTAGTCGTCTTAGATAATGCGTTGAACACGACACGCAGCTTAGGTGTTGTGCTTCAAGATTGCACGATGAGACAGATATACTTCAAAACTCACTTTTTGCTGGTTCTATTTTGTTCATGAGATCCTTATTGTCATAATAATTCATAAAACAGTTTTATTGTTCACTTAGGCCGAAATCTCTTTGAAAACATCGTTCCATTTTTCCTGCTACTACCCAACCAAACACTGTTTTTTGTAGGAGAATTTTCTTTGGTTGGCTCATTTTGCAAAAACTCGAAAAATGGACAGCTACAAATAACAAATCAATCATGATGGATTTATCATACTCGAGAACCGCAAGCGGTATTCTCTGAAGATTGAATTTTTCTAATTCGAAGTAATTCGAGCTGGTAGTTCGAAGTTATTCGTGATAAAATTAGCACTTCAATGTTTATTTGTGGTGGTTCATTGGCTCTGGTTTGTCCTATTAAGGTGACTTTCCCTCTGGTTGTTTCCGATGCCAAACTGCTAAATCCCAAGCAATTCGTGCGTTCCTTCTTTTAATGTTTAATATCTGCAGGCACATCTGCATAGTCCAAATTTTTTTGTTTGTTTTTCCGGCTTAATTTGTATACCACCTAATTTTTATTTTTGAAGAAAATACATGTTGGTAGTTCCGAAAAATAAATTAAAAAATTAATTCCGAAAAATAAATTAAAACATTTGGACTGATGAGATGAAACGCCACAATACTCCCCCCGCTGTGAAAACGAGAAATTTTAAGATGATGTTACGAAGTCTAAAAACGGCAAGGTGGTTTGCTCACACGACCCGCTCTAGTGACAATAGGTTTTGAAGAAGAACTAAAATGTGGTGTTAAATCGAAAGTAACTTTTTTTGAAATTGGTTTCGAATTAGAGTTTGCCTTTTCTGAAATAGGTAATTTAAACTTAAGTTGTAATGCAATTTGTTGATTATTCCACTGATTCTCGAGATAACAGGGTTTAAGTCTATCGATCGAAATGTTGCAGTGTTTTAAACTAATTTCAATGACAAACGACTTTTCCGCACGACTAATAACCAAATGTGGACCGGGGTAAGAAGGTTGTAAAGCTGTTCTCACAGAATTGGTTCTAAGAAACACGTGAGAACACGAATTCAAATCTTTGCTGATGAAAATTGGATTGGATGCTGGCGAAGGCCTAATTTCGCCAAAATGATGTTTTAAAGATTTCACGAAATCAGATTGTAGAATTTTGCTTAAATCATTGTCGAAAAATTGACACTGATAAAGAAGTTCCGAATACTAATTTAGCTGAAGTGGCTTGTAGCTCCTCGCTCTAAGTAGCCCTTAGGCCAAGCATAATTGGCGGAAAAATTCTAGTCCAATCTGTGCGATTATGACACATAATGGCAGATTTGATGATACGGTGCCATCGTTCAATCATGCCATTACATTTTGGGTTATAAGCAGTTGTTGTTTTTCTCTCGAACCCAAGTAATTTAGATAATTCTGAAAAAAGTTGGGACACAAATTGTCCTCCTTGGTCTGTTACAATAGACACTGGAACACCGAAACGAGATGTCCAATTTGTATAAACAGCAAAGGTGACCGTGGCACTACGATGATCAATCATCGTAACACAATATAACTGATCTTCAGAAACCGGTAGCGGACCAATCATGTCGCGATGAATTTCCGAAAAACGATGAGAAGTTAATTTAAACGTGATTTTGTGTGTCCGGTTATTTTAGATTTTTGACAAGCTATACAATTTTGAGCCATAATTTTTGCATCTTTCTTAATTGAAGGCCAAATAACATTTTTAGTTAAAATTTAACGCCTGGATGAGATAAATTATGAAATGATTCAAAAACTATTTTTCTAAAATTTTGAGGAATAAATGGTCTTGATGTAGCTGTCGAAACATCACAATATAATAATTTATTTGAATTAAAAGAAACGGGAAATTGTTTAAATTTTAAAGCCTACATCATTGGTCTGCGCATCTGCAATTGCAGAGTAATCAATACTTTCCGGTAAAGAAATTTGATCAATACGAGACAATGCATCTGCTACAACATTATCAACGCCAGAAATATGTTGTATATCAGTTGTTAACTGGCTGATAAAATCCAGATGTCTAAACTGGCGAGGTGAAGCTTTTTCTAAATTTTGATTGAATGCGAAACCTAATGATTTGTGATCAGTAAACAAAGTAAAATTTTGACCTTCCAAAATATACCTAAAATGTTTGATGCCGGAATATGCTGCAAGAAGCTCTCTATCGTATGCACTATAACGTTGTTGTGTATCAGTGAGACGCATAGAGATGAGTGTTTGCCAAGAATTTGACTAAGTGTTTGAAATTGGTTGTTGTATCACTGCACCAATTGCTGTGTCTGAGGCATCAAGCATAATTGCCAAACGAGCAAATGAAGATAGGTGTGCCAGACAAGTTGCATTGGATAATTTAGATTTACAATTTTCGAAAGCTTGTATTGAAGATTTTTTGAGAAATCAACCGACGGTAAAAATTTATCATGCCTAAAAATCGTTTTAATTGTTTTACGATATGCGGACGTTCGAAATCAGTGATTACATTGACTCGATCTTGTGTCCTAAAAAGTTAATAACTAGAACGAATTTTGATAATCTTTCAAAGATAATTTTGAGGTGAATTAAATGTTCCTCGAACGATTTTGATGCAATTAAAATGTCGTCCAAATAGATGAAACAGAATGATAAACCGAATAAAACAGAATGCATCAATCGTTGAAATGATTGAGCTGCATTGCGGAGGCCAAAAATCATTTTACAGAATTCAAATAATCCGAAAGGTGTTGAAATGGCTGTTTTAGGTATATCTGAAGGATTAATAGGAATTTGATGATACGCTCTAATTAAATCCAAAGTAGAGAAAATTTTGCACCCATTCAATTGATACGAAAAGTCCTGCAGGTATGGAAATGGATACCGACCAGGTACTGTGACGTTATTTAAGACTCTGTAATCCCCACAGGCTCGCCAAGTTCCATCTTTTTTCTTAACGAGATGCAATGGACTTGACCACGCACTGTTTTTTTTTTAGAAGATTTGCACCAATTATAGCCAAAGTGACATCTGCGATGATAAATTTTCAAACAAAATTTCGTCTTAGGCCAAAATTAAACTTTAAATCGCAAGTTCTAAAAGCATCTACCCGAGTTCCGTTAGCCGCAAATAAACTGAATATTGAATCGATCACTAAATTATTATACCAATTTTGCGGTACAACGGAAACATCGACTCCGGTATCCATTAAAAACTTTTGAAATTAAGCCTTCGCCAGCATCCAATCCAATTTTCATCAAAGCAAAGATTTGAATTCGTGTTCTCACGTGTTTCTTAGAACGTTTTGTACAAATGTCCGTGATTAGAAGACGGCTCGAACCTGCTTCATTACTGTTAGTCGTCTCTTTATGATAAGCATTTAGTTTTTTGTATTTACCGACTTTTGCATGAATTCAGCATGCCTTTTGCAAGACGATACACATTTTGACGCCTTGTCTCCGAATCGCTGTTGGTAAAAACACATTTCATTATCAAAATGTCTACTATTTTGTTTGCGACCTATTTCTTAAATTTTGCGAGTCTGAACGATTAGAAGAACGGGAATGAGAATTTGTTTTCAAAACAGCCAAAATTTCAGAGAATAATTCTGTTTTCAACTGTAAAAATTTTGCATTTAAATCCGTTTCCGAAAACGATGACGAATGATTTGTTGTAGAAGAAACGGAAACAGGATTGAAATTTTGCGACTGAATATTTTCTGAATTTTTAATCGAATGGATCTACAGATTAGACATTGTTTCTAAAACTAAATCAGCACGTTCTGCCAGATCGACTAATGCTAAATCATTTTCGAATGGTGTCAAAATTAATTGGACTTGATGGGGTAATCTTTTCATCCAAAGTTGCTTAAAAGAACCTTCATTAAAATTAGTACCCGCATTCAACTGTAATCGAGCCAAAAGCTGGGAAGGTTTCTGGTCTCCCAAAGTTAAGCCATGCAATTATTTATTTAATTTACATTTCTCGGAATCTCTCATCTGTCTAATTACCTCATTTTTAAATGTAGTGTATGGAAGTGCCCCTTTGTCTTTCGTTATTAAGTCTGCGAAGGTGTCATGTAACCTTGCGTCTAGAGCACCAACAGCATGTGAATAATTGGTGGCTTCGGCTCTTACGTTTGACACTCCGAATTGCTCTTCCAAAATTAAAAACCAAACGGTAGGATTCTGCTGGTATAGAGGTTGTCGAGCTTTGAAAGACACTGGAGCCATATGGTTACGATATGTTTTTACAGGATTTGTAGAAGTTGAACCTATGTTATTTGAACTAGCCGAAATACTACCACTACCATCTGAAACGAGTTGAGCAGCCAAAATACCTTGATCAATTAATATTGTTACGGTACCACCTAGCGTGCGATAGCACAAGTCCAAATATATGAAGATTTCTCTAGGCTTAACCCTAGAGACATCTATTAAGTATCGATAGTACTGGTCGAACTAAAAATTGAGCAAATGAAATGTAGTATGGACATCTCGATAGGAGTAGAAAGTTTGAGATATTTTTGATTTGTGTATAAGCGAATCGATGTTGTATGCGAAAATAGTTATACTTGAAATACGAAAGCGATAACAAGCGATTAAAATAAAAAGTGATAGGAAGTGATTTTTATTGCTAAATAAAGTTAAGAGTACTAAGTGATTTTTGTGAAATAAAGAATTGGTAAAAGTACTAAGTGTTTTATTTAGGAAATTATTGTATGTGAAAGTGAATAGTGTTTAAAGTGAGACTTCTGTAGTTTTGTGAAATTTGTTAGTGGACAGTGGTATTCGGGTAGTTATTCACAATCCAGAGATACGAATCGTAAGTGACAAGGCAAGAACGTAGCAATATTTTTAATTGCGATTAAAAATAAATTTGATAATATGTGCGCGTTCTTTAAGGTAAACCACAAATACAAATTACTTCAAAGTCGTCGACTTTCAATTTATCACATTCGTGCATATCAATATTCAGGTTTTTGTAGAACACTCGTTATTTAACTCGAAATTTTGACAATATCAATTAACTCGATTGCCTTTATGATATAACTCTTCAACGGCTCCAATTAGAAGTTAAAACTCAATTTAAATTCTTTATTTACAATATCCAAACTTAACGCTACAAGAAATATTTTTATCTTTACGTTAGTTTTCTTTTAAGAGATTTTCTCGTAACTAGCAAACTTTCTTACGACAATTTTTCTTTTTATATTTTTTTGTTTGTTTTTCCGGCTTACTTTTTATTCCACCTAATTTTTATTTTTGAAGAAAATACATCTTGTTAATTCCGAAAAATAAATTAAAAAGTTATAGCCTCATTATTAAAAGTAATATCATTTTCTTTTAACCGACTTTCTCATGACAATCTCCTAAGAAAACTATATCTTCAAGATCGTTAGGTTACCAATTTTTTCATTGCGTGTCTATCTTTTAAAGTTATTCTTGGTGTAATTTTTAATTGTCCGGTTGGTTTGGTGCACACGTACACGATAACCCACATTCGTTTAACAAATCTTAAATAGAATAATTTAACATTGTTAGTCCATTATTTATAAGAAAACAACTGTACGAGTAATTTAATCACAAGATTGTTTAATCAATAACTTCCATCATAAACATAAGGTACATAATAAACTGCAAATCGTTGTTTTATGTACGAACTTTTATTATAGGCATAATAACAAACATTATGACAACTTGTTGTGGTTTTGATTCCACGAGTGTTATATTAGTCGTCGATGAGTGTAGATATACAGTGTTTGCCACCACCATTCTAATTTAGTATTTTAACAGATTATAAAAAAGGGATACACCGTTTTTTAATTAATAAAGCCAAGTGAAAATTTGTCTTTTGCTTCCAAAGAATTTTTACTGCCTTTTTTTGTATTATTTACAAAATTTACAGCACAAAAGTTATATTACCTTTCTCCTTACCTTTTAGCTGACACAAGACTTTTTCTATTGATAAATTTTATTTCTACTAAAATCTTTTTGTCTATAAAAACAATTAAAATTTTAATTTTAATTAAAATAGAATAAAGTAATAATGTTAATAGCAATAATAATAACTGCTGGATACCAAGACAATTCATACTTACGACTATAAGTAAGATTAAAATTTCCATTGGGTTTTGTTGTTAGATTATCTAACTGTTATACTTTGGCAATTGTTTTAGTACATATATAGTTTGTCTTTTTCCTACTCCTCCCAAACATCGTTTCATTATAAATCTTACAAAAAAGGATACCATTTCTTAAAAATGGCAAAAAAAAATACTTTCTATATACGATAAAAATCAATCGAGCGTATCGAGAAGAGTAAAACAAAATTGAGCACAAACAAATTGCACATAATGGACATTTTTTTTTTTTAGGTTAGTTTATAGTTTCAATCTGTTTCTAGTATACTCGTATTTGGACAATTCAAAATCACTGTAGCACATAGAAAATAATGAGAGTCAGTGGTAAACGAAAAGATAAACCTTAACTTTGAGAGTTTATTGACGCACAACCTGGTAGCTCGAGTCTAATATCAATTTTGAATTGAAAATCACAATGAAATTTGCATGTTTGATGTAAATTATCCTTAATCGTAGAACTGTGTGAAAAACAGTTCTGAGAAACTGTAAATACCATCATTGGAGAAAGTACTTCCACTAGCGTTGGATATTGTTTGGTGAAAGTGAAATTTTTATCTGGAAGAACTTATAAACCCCACAGATTTGGCTATTCATTAATTAATTCATTGAATTGAAAGATAAGACCTTTAGACCCGTCCCACGGATAACGCCAACCCAAATATTCATTATGGCATTCTGTTATATTTTAAATTGAAAAAATTCATGTTTAATACGCACACAATCTTCAAAAATTTATATAAATTTCATATTAAAAAAGAAAAAATTATTTAGCACAAAAATTAAATGAAATAACCGTTTAGCTGACAAAACACGTCACAACACCCGCAATTTAAGTAAGCATTCAAGTTTGGCATCATTTACCTGAATTATTTATCATATAGATAATATTCAACCTATTTGTGCAATTAAGAAAACGGAACTGGCAATACTCTTAAAAGTCGATAAAGTTTGGGAAGTTTACTGCTGCCTTACGCCGTCACCAGCCAAATCGAGGAAGCACGATTTTAAATCCATCTGCACATTGCATTGCTCCAGTCAGCCTGCACTGACATGGACGATGGTTCAGCCCGTGGATTCTGCACTCCAACAGGGGGTCATAGTGTTCATCGTCATCACCGATCGAAATCAGGTGATGAAAAATCCGTTTTGCAACCCTGCCCCCGTTGGGATTCAAACCCGGTACCTCCCGTCCCAAATACCGCAGCTTTAACCACTGCGCCAATTTGGCTCAAGCTTAACTTCGATACACTCTTGTGAAAATAATAATATATGTCAACTTCAAAAGAATGAAGTTTCCATTGTTTTAACTATACAGCAGTCGTGCTAGTTGAAGATTTCGCTAGTCAGTTCGTGAAGTAGCGTGTGCTTTTGGATTCTACATTTCAACTAAATTTCATCACCGAGTGCGCTTCGCAAAATTGTTGCGTTCAACTAAGTGCAAGGTGAATGTTTCGATCAAGGGCAAAAACGATATCAGCGTACAAGTTAAACACCAATTCAACGTTCTTATTAAGTCATGTCCTAATGAGTATGTGAAACGTTTAGACAAGTTAGTGCTGCCTAGTATTACTTCAAACCAACCTGTTAGAAATATCGAAATTGGTGATTGGAAGATTCCAGCTAACATTGTATTGGCAGATCCACGATTCAACCGACCACACCGTATCGATTGGCTTATCGGGCCTGAAATTTTCTTTGAGTTAATTGGATCTGGTCAGATTAAATTGATGGAAAATTTACCGTTGCTAAGAGGAACTAAATTCGGATGGATCGCATCTGGTAAGAGTTGTCAAATCAATAAGAAATATAATTAGTGCACGTTACTTGCAGAGTCTAAACCCGAAGAAGATACAGAATTGTTACATAAACAGCTTGAAGGGTTTTGGACAATTAAAAATTCTAACGGAAATAAATCAAGGCTCACTATTAAAGAAGCTGAATGTGAATCTCTAAAAATTCCAGACCTCAACGGCCAATACACAAAGTTCACTCATGAATACATTTCGCTGAACCACATGGAAGCCGTTCCTGCAAAGCAGCTGTCAAGTTGTAAATATTTCATGCCGCATTATCATTGCGTTATTGAATCGTAAAGCTCGACTGCAAAATTGCGCATATAGTTTTCGTTGCTTCGTGTAAACCGTCCTCCGGTAAATCGCTGAATGATATTATGAAGGTCGAACCGACAATGCAACCTGATCTTTTTTCGATATTCGTTTTCGGTCAGCAAAATGAACCGCAAAATACAATTCAAAGATGATGATTCATGTTTACAGTGCATCTTGTGGCGTGATAGTCCCAATACTAAAATCGAAACGTTTCGTCTTAAAACTATCACTTATGGTACGGTTGCCGCACCATTTCTTATAACTCGTTGTCTATACCAATTGGGTAGTAAAAATGCGTTAAGTCAACTGATCGGTTCAAAAGCAATTTTAAACGATTTTTATGTAGACGATATGCTTCGTGGAAGTGATACGAATGAACGAATGAAGTTTCGAAGCTGAAGAATGAAGTGTCTAAGGCGTTCTGGACGCACATCGCAAATATTTATGGTTGTTGCTTATGGTTGTTGTATTTATATTCGTTCGAATATAAGAAGTTTCAGTCAGATTGTTGTCACTTCCTCGATTGGAATTCTGCGCAGCAGATGTTAGCACAGTTGATGGCTCGTATCAAAAACATTCTTAAAATCAACATAAGTAAATCTTATTGTTAGACCGATTCCGAAATTGTGTTGAATTGGTTAGTCGCACTTCCATCTACGTGGACCACTTTCGTCGCAATTCATATAGCCCTCATACAAGGTATAACATCTTCGATGATATGGAATCATTTTGGATCCAAGGACAACCTTGCTGATCTAGTATCTCACGAATTATTGCCTGAAAAATGACTTAAAAAAGCAATGACTTGCTTAACTGTCTCAGAACTTAATCAATCACTAAAAATTATAGTCAAAATAATAGAAGGTCAAGGTTTCCGAGAAGAATTTTCGCTGATGTTGGACAACAAAGAAATACGATCAAAAAGTTTAATTAAAAATTTAAATCCGTTTCTCGACGACGACAAAATCATTCGAGATGGTGGTCGCTTGCAGAATTCAGATTTAGCATTTAAATCGAAACACCCGATTATTTTGCCAAATGACCACACATTTACTTTTTCTCTCTGTAGTTATTTCCACATCAAGAATTGCCACGGTGGCCCTCATGCATTGCCTGCAACAAACATTGCCTGTTTGTTCTAAAAATTTTTGTCGGCAGCTAATAGTTCTAAAATAAATACTTACCGTACCAAATACCTTCAAATCGATCTTGGCTAACGCCACAATTTCAATTGCACGTTTGACCACTATTCGATTTCCACATTATATTCGGTTTGTCGGTGGATTTAAGAAATAATTAGAAATGTAATGAAAGTGAACCACTACTGTCGGTTTCTGCTATGTCAAAAGCTATATTTATTTTGTCTTCAAAAATATACGTGGCACGACTAGAACCGGTTAAGCATTAGAAAGCAAAATTGAAATTTGAGTACATGGTATGTAGGTGAGGTTTTCTCGTTTATTTACTGAAAAGTTTATTTAAATCCAAATTGCGACGCGTCTGTGTATAGATTTCGGCATCAGCTTCAGGTCTAAAAATACAAAGCACTGGTTTCGTACTTAACAATATTTTAAGAACGCTGATTTTTGTAAAGACAAGAACTGAAACTTTACGTTCTTCCTTAGTAAATCGGTTAACTATTTAGCCATAACCGAGAAATCTTATAAAGTTAATCCACGAAAGTTATATATTTGTATTACCATCGTTGGTTCCGGAAACTTTTGTAAAGCATTGGTTTTGGCTTATGATGGTCTTAAAAAACCCTTCTTCGATTTCGTACTTCGAGATCTCTATTTCCCGACACAGGAACTGACATTTTGGCCATTTAAACTCTAAACTGTTTTCTTTTGCTATTTTTAACACCTTTTATCCAATCCGTCTTCTTTTGGTTTATCCAATCCGTCTTCTTCGTCGACAGATAGAATAATAATATCACCCATGTAAATTAAAAATATCTTTGAAATACTGCTGGTGTAGTACTTAAGCCAAACAGCAGAACCGAAATGCAATCCAATGCTTGGATGCATAATATTTTGTTGCTGCCATTCCTCGATTTGTTTATTGACTTCTTGTTTTTCTCCTGCTGATTTTTCATTTCCTTTGACATTTAACTACTGTAACATTTTACCGTTTTGTTTGGATCCACGTGACGAATTTACTGAGAATCATTTGAAATTTTAGTATAAATTAATTAAATGATAGACTAGTTTAACAAAAGAGCCATGACCGGTTATAATTGGGCTGATACAGTCATGTTGAAGATAAATCCATACTCTAAAAACTGAGTTACTTGTCCTTGAAATTGAAAAAATTCTACTCCTACGATTTTCAAGAGCAATTGCGAATTTAAAAGACTAAAATGTCAAGCTCTTAGACTGTTATATAGACTTTGGCCCAAATACTGTGGAGGCTATTGTTGTGAAAAAGGTTGTTATCAAAATAATTGTTCACGAAGGTACACATTAAATATAATGGCTTTATAACAATTTAAAATTGTATTTGCATAAGAACTTCAAAAGGTACCCGTTTTGAAGTACAAAAATACCAACAAAAATAAATGTTATATCCTGAGAAGAAGTTCTTGATTCAAAATAGCAAAAGCAAACAATCGCAGACGAAAAGATAAATTAAAAATGTTCTTCAAATTTTACTTCCATTATACTCGTACATCTTGAGATAAAAACTCATTCTACGAAGAATAATAAAATAATAAAGAACAGTTAGAACGAACTGCTCCCGGATGTCATAGATGTTTAAAAGAAATTTCAAATAATTATTTTAACATAACATAACGCTTGCACAGGGAATATTCACAAATCATAATTAAAGATGGCAAATGATACAGATAAACCAGTTGACCAGGTTAGTTGATGTATTTAGCATCATGGCGGTTTACACCAAAAAGAAGTAAGATGAACAATATTGGGGAAAATTTAAGAAAATGCGTTCTGTATATACCCAAATAAAAGAATAGCGTATAAACGTCACTAACAAAAAATAGTGATTCAATTTATTCATAATCCAGTGATACAAACCCGAAATAAGCAAAACGTAACAATTGGTGACAGCGGTGGGATTGTGAATCATAAAAAATGACTCCTTTTCAAGACGTTGACGTTTCTGTTCGACTTGTTCAATTATATTATGTAACTTTTTATCAACTTGTTGAATCTCCGTTTTTAAAATAAGTGCAACGATGCGAATAGGGTCGAAAGTGAGCGCAACGGTAACTTGTAAATAATAAAAAGGATGGTACCAATCGAGTGACTAGTGATATTAATGCCTAAGGCTAACAGAACAGAACAAAAGAACACTGTAGAAGAGAAGTTTTTACAAATTTTTACTTCTATAAATTCTATAAATTGACATAGAGGATTTCATTAGTGGTCGGAAAACTGGGTAAAATTTTACAAAATCCACAAAAAGTAAATTTATATTCTTCGTTTATCTAATTGAAAATCTCGTTTTCATAATTTCCTTATTCTGAATGTTGATTTAAAAAAAAAATGTTGGCAATAAACTAAAACTATTCTCATCTACATATTCAAATGAAGTAGCACTATACACCACAAAAACGATGACTGTGGTAAAACACAAATTTCCATATAATTTCCAAAGACAAATAAAATATTATCTTAATCAATATTATTTAACAGTGATAACCAGTCTCATGTTCTTATACCATATACATATATATGTAGTTACCTAAAATGATAATCAATTTTTCCACCTGTGAAATATTAAGACTAATGCACGAGTACCAAATTTTTTTGCGACATTTTCCATTTAAAATTCTATATACACGCCGAACGAACGATATGTTTCGGTCACATCTGGAAATTATATAAAAACCACAAGCATTATTATGTTTTAATGTTACGGGGTGGAAAAATGGAAAAATAAATTATATGGTATATATATATATATATATATATATATATATATATATATATATATATATATATATATATATATATATATATATATATATATATATATATATAGAATGAATTTGGTACACATTCGATGTACTCGATATATATGTCAGCGATTTTCAAGACATTTTCGTTTTTGTTTTTTTTTTTTTTTTTTGTTGCAAATTTGGTTGTCATCAATGGGGAACACGACATGTAATTGAAAAATTCAATTTCGGAATTTTCTTTAAATGGAATGGAAATTTATTTATAACAAAATTAAATATTGACTTTTTACCGTTTTCCACCTATACATATAAAGTATCTTATATGAATAAGTAACATCATATTACTGGTCATGTCAGAGAAAAAAACATGATTCATGGAAAAACAAAAGAGTTTTTAATGAAAAGTTATCTAGGTGAACTGATTGTGAATATCCAGAATTTATTGTTTCTGTTCTTAATTGAAGTTCATTAAAATTAAATTAAACGGTAATAGTAGTATTTTTTTATACTCACCATAATGAGTTGTTCCTAAATTGTGTGCTGATGATTTTCTAACGCTGCATTATTCATTACCAACAGGATAATAAATCCTTTTTTCATTACAAAATTTATCTAATTTTTAATTTGTAATATCTAATTTTCAAAATGTTCAGAATAAACTACGGCCGCTCCCTCAATGACATCACAAAATTAATGGATCTCAATTTTGGACTGCGAAAAAATATCGTATAAATCTGGGTATTGGCATCCCGGAGATCAGATCAAACTTTATCGCACTAGTGTGCCTGATCCATAAAGCGTCTGCATAATAATTTTAACTTGTAAAGCAACAGGTGTTAGTCAACGATACTGGCCGAAGTATCTGGTTTCCATCAAACGAATGGTTTGTTTTGGAACTTTAGTTTGCTGTTGGAGTACGCTCTTGAATATAGAAACTAGCCAATTTGCGGGCATCGCCTTACGTCTAGAAGTTTCACATAATTTGAGCCCGTGAATTTGTTTTATAGAGAACCATATACTGGTATCACAAGCTTTTGATAAAGGTATCATTCATCAAAATCGGACCACTATTACGTGAGCTATTAACAATTCATTGATTTTCGGAAATTTGCAAAGGGGTACCACTGTCCGGATTTTACTTAGAAATGATGTAAGAATATTTTGTAGCAGTATTTATACAGGAACATATTTCAACAGATAAGAAATGTCTGGCTTTAATTGCAACTCTTCTTTTACACTGTCTACTGATAATGTAGAGACTTGACTATATAGCGGGTCCCACGGCAAAATAATGCTTAAGAAAATAACCTGGGCTATTCAGCTAATTTTTTACTGTCATTTCTGGCTTTCAAATGGTCTCAAAATAATTGGCTTCTATAACCATTACATTGATATGACGAAGCAAAGCGGATGTTTCTCCTTCTAATGATTCCTTCAAAAATTGAAATTTTTGATTGTGGTTGACAGTTGGTCATAAAATAACTTCCATTGTTGAATAATAAGTATTTCTTAAGTATGAAGGTAAAGAGGTAAAGCGTGCACCTAAATTTATCCTGCTATAAAACTTTTTATGTATGTATCAACAAAATCAAATATCTTAATTGTAAAGTTTTCAAATAACCTAGACATAGGCAATTATTTAGGTAAATAGTGCTGTTTCCCAAATTAAATCCTACAATTGAATCGAATATGATACACTTCACAACAAATTTATTTTTTCAATGTATCAATTTCGACCCGAACAATAAAATCTATTGTGGAAAGCATTTTTGCCAAGTAAAAACAAGCAATAGACACAATCTTTAGTATTAGATTACATTTTTTTGAAATGGATTGACATTGTCATCTTAATGGTTTGATGAATTAATGGAAATGTCTGTCAAACGAAGAAAACATAAACATTTTTTATGATTGTATGCTATACGAAAATGATTAAAACGAAACTTGTTTGCGTTCGTATATAGATGATGGTGCCACAACTTGGTACTTTTTATGACAGATCAATTATCGCGGTTTTTTTTTCAATTTTACGTAAAGCGTACGACACGACATAAAAGCGGATGCCATATAAATTCTAATAAACTCGAAAATAGCTTTATACTTACTTATACCCATTTGTAAATTTTCAAACAATCTCATTGCATTCATAAGAAAGGCATTTCATCATCCCACTCAATCGCTTTTAGCCACAATGCCTGGAATACAACTTTGCACTTAAATGTTGTAGGGGCGAACCAACCCAATGGGTCAAAGACTATCGCTTAAACCGATAACAATGTCCTTTTGGTCATCCTATCATCACTAAACATTTGCACAATAAAGACTGTTAGCTTCTGTTACCAAATCATCCACGAAAAATCCAGAGCTTGTATCGTATTCGATGCTGCTGGATAACTTTCCTTATTCTGATTTGTCAATTCATTTAGACATCTTGTGGCCAGAAATTATGCAAGTTTGGTCCCATATGTGACGGTTATTAGAAGTTTTGTTACTGCTTTTTTCATTGCTGTCGGGAGATGATTGCATAATGAACGAATAATCCTCTTCGTTTCAGGATGTAGTTTCCAGTAACCCTTCCTTGACGCATTTTACTGCCGAACTCTCGTTCATTACTTTAACTGAAATTTCATCAGGATTCCTCCGCATAGTTTTTGTGTTGATTTGATGGGTTCCAATATCCCTATTTTGTTTCCGCAAGGTCACCGTTTATTCTGACATATATAACTTTCTCTATATACTTTCTTTAGGACAGACCCGTAAACTGTTATATGTTCTATGTTATTCATTTGTTTCACTGTTTTCGTCCGATTGTGATTAAAAGGAATTTACTAAAAGGAACCAGCAGCCATACTCTGGTTGTAACGGAAAAATATTCTCCATTCGATCTTGAAGTACCATACCTTGAAGTACCTGTGGCCGGTTTGAAAGCAACGCTTCTGGGCGCCTATCTACCGCAATGTCTCTGGAGGATCTCCGCAATATTTAGCTGTTCCCGAACCGTACAACCATTATGCTGTACCGTGGTCCGACTGAAATTTTGTAATCGTATTTTTACAGCTCGGTGGGGCTTTTCCACCGTTGTGTACGGAAAACTTTTCTTGTACAGCTGAATTCTTTCATTTTACCTTCATTTATTTCGTTTTTTCCGTTACATCAGATACAATTAATTTTTTTTAAAAACTTGTATTTCGCCCTTCCTGTAGGTAACGTCAGATGCGATGAATGTTTTCAGTTTTTGCACCTTTCCTGTAAATGATTTTGTTAGCTCATGCATTCGTCCTGCCACTTTAGTCATGCTGAATTTGTTGAACACGTTGGATCATTGGTTCCGTTTTCGTTAAAAAATACAGCTTACTAGTCGAGCTTAATAACAATTAGCTGAATGGTTCAGCTACACTGCTGAAAGAACTTCTGGATAGACAACGAGTACATGGCAAACTATTAAAGAGTTTGCCAACTCGTCAGCAGTTGTTGTTCCTCTTATAATTTACACATTGACTTATTTCAAGAGTTCGAAAGCACTCTTGTTTTGCATTCGGTAATACTGATAGTGCAGCCATTCTATTTTCGACTGTCATTCTCATGGGAATGGAACAGTTCATTCCTTCTAGTCCATCTAATCCAAAAAAACAGTCAATCCTTGGCTGGATTATCACTAATGCAGAACAGAAAAATTAGCAATTGGACCTTTTGGTCCTTTGCTCGCAAAGTAGAGGAACACTTCTTGACTAATATGAAATCATCAATATGATTCATTTTTTTCTACTGCCCAAAAATAATCTAATCTATTTGCCCGAAAATTTGCTGCAAATTCTAATTTCGCTGATTCTAACATAACACTCCCGATTATCTTTCTAGCCAGCTCATCGATGCGCCGCATTAGATTCAGATTTATTCAGGCCTTCTGGCATTTTCTCCTCCATCTGGAAAACTGCTAAGATACATCCTGTGCCAAAAATGGGTATTAAATTGGACCCTTCAAATTATCGTCCAATCGCTATCGTCTCGGTGCCAGCCAAAGTACTTGATACTACAATCAATTTCCAGCTGATAAAATATTTGGAAGATAATCATCTAAATTCCGATCGTCAGTGTGGATTTCGCAGAGGGCGTTCAGCGGGTGACTTAATTAATGTTATCACTGAACAATAGAATAGCAGCATTCATCTTTCTGGTGAATCTCAAGTCATTGCACTCCATATGACATGGCACAAGGGTTTGCTGTGCAAATAGTGGGCAGTTGGTCTTCTCGGTTCGTAATTTTAGTGATTGAAAATTTTCTTCTCCGTCGCAAAATCCAAGTTGTGGTGGATGGCGTGACTTCCGTTCCACATTTTGTAAACGCTGGTGTTCCTCAAGGATCCGTCCTTTCACCGACCCTTTTTCTAATTTTCATCAATGAACTTTTCTAACATCCACTCTCAATCCAATATACTCTTATGCCGATGTCAGCTCACTTTCCATCTCTTACTGTATACCTTCTTCTTAATCGCAAAACGATGTTCTCGCAGAAAGAATGGCTATACAGGATCACCTTTGAAATTTTCGGCTTAACTATATCAAAGAAAATATCTTGAGCTGAACAAATAACCAAAGCAGCAATTGGTTCAGCCAGGTGCTTTGGATTTTTACAACTATGTAAGTTTTCCTTTAATCCATCTGAAACACTTACAATATACAAGATCTACATAAGACCCAGAATATAATTCCCATATTTGAGCTTCAGCACCGAAAACTCATTTGACTGCAGTCGATCAGGCCCAAAACCTAGCATCTCGAATGATTGAGGACGTAGAATTATTATCTAATCTTGATTCTCGAGTTGTTTCCATAAAGGTTTCGGTAGCAACGTTACGGTCGATTGCGTTAATTAAGAGCTGTATATAGTGTTAAGAGCTTAATCTGATCCTCCATTCATAAAATTGTCATTGTCAAGCTAATCGCAGATGCGCAGCAGCACTTTGTAACTTCCATTACTATATGCACAAAGTTTTAATGGCACATTGTCATTCTTAAAGTTTTAAATATGCCTGTTTAACTCCTTTGTATGTTTGGAAGTCTAAGCAGAGTCCTAACGACCGATCGTACAAATTTATTTGGGAAGATACCATCGATTACCTATTGATGATACCATCGATTTATAATCGATATTAGTGGGCTATTTCTCAAATGATGTCTGCTCGCTTTTAGCACAAAATTTAAAAATTTCATGAGATTAAATATTTTTCCCTTGATATAAAGTGATACTGCAAAAATATACCGTACTTATGTAAAGCTACTCTGTGTCAAATTTATTTGAGTAGCACCAGGTCGTTTTCGGAAAAACCAGTAAAATGACTTGTTGCTATATATATAATGAAACATTAAATAGTTGTGGGTTCAAATTTCTTCGGAGTAACCAACGAAATTATTGGGGTCAACAATCTTCAGACCCTACGTATTTTCGGTTTTGTTGTATGAAAGCACTATAATTCGAGAAAACTAAATAATAGTGATGTTATCTACCAACCACTTACCCACCTCTATGAGAGAACATACACATATGATGTACAATATTTTCAGAACAACATTTACAATATTAAAATTATAAATTCTAATTACATTATAAGTTTTCCAATTTTAATTTACATTTTTAAGTGCTATTTTTGTGAATTTTAGGAAAATTTATTTTTTATGAAAAACTAATTGCTAACCAAAAAAATAATAATTGTTATCTCAATATTTTCTAACAAGTTTTATAGTTGAATAATTAAAAATTTATTAGATAACAACGAACTACAAACATATTGGAAATTCTTCAATAAACTTGCAGCAATATTGCTAGCATTAATAAAAGTTGATCACCGTCGACTTGAAATTTGTGGCTTTTACACAAGCTTGTTCTGAAACATACTGGTTGTTGTGTAGTTCTTATCACTTAATGTCGATTTTATTTAGCTGATTTTTCGTCATCCGAAGCAATTTCACTAGGGTGTTACTGTTTATGAGTTGACTGATGCTTCCAACTTTGATAACTAAGTTTTAACTTATTTAAATATCTTTTATTGATTGGTTAATTGATTCGAGTGAACGGGCAAAAATTAATCTGGAAGTCCTGGAATGCTCTGCATTCAGCAATCTCTTATAAGCATCTCCAGTCTGCAACCATTCATCTGTAATCTGCAAGCATTCTCTGAACAAAACTCTAACACTATTGAAGGGTTAACTTTTTCACGCCGTTGGCTATAATAAATTGAATTAGATCTCGTTATTATAAAAATATAATAATATAATAATATAATAATATAATAATATAATAATATAATAATATAATAATATAATAATATAATAATATAATAATATAATAATATAATAATATAATAATATAATAATATAATAATATAATAATATAATAATATAATAATATAATAATATAATAATATAATAATATAATAATATAATAATATAATAATATAATAATATAATAATATAATAATATAATAATATAATAATATAATAATATAATAATATAATAATATAATAATATAATAATATAATAATATAATAATATAATAATATAATAATATAATAATATAATAATATAATAATATAATAATATAATAATATAATAATATAATAATATAATAATATAATAATATAATAATATAATAATATAATAATATAATAATATAATAATATAATAATATAATAATATAATAATATAATAATATAATAATATAATAATATAATAATATAATAATATAATAATATAATAATATAATAATATAATAATATAATAATATAATAATATAATAATATAATAATATAATAATATAATAATATAATAATATAATAATATAATAATATAATAATATAATAATATAATAATATAATAATATAATAATATAATAATATAATAATATAATAATATAATAATATAATAATATAATAATATAATAATATAATAATATAATAATATAATAATATAATAATATAATAATATAATAATATAATAATATAATAATATAATAATATAATAATATAATAATATAATAATATAATAATATAATAATATAATAATATAATAATATAATAATATAATAATATAATAATATAATAATATAATAATATAATAATATAATAATATAATAATATAATAATATAATAATATAATAATATAATAATATAATAATATAATAATATAATAATATAATAATATAATAATATAATAATATAATAATATAATAATATAATAATATAATAATATAATAATATAATAATATAATAATATAATAATATAATAATATAATAATATAATAATATAATAATATAATAATATAATAATATAATAATATAATAATATAATAATATAATAATATAATAATATAATAATATAATAATATAATAATATAATAATATAATAATATAATAATATAATAATATAATAATATAATAATATAATAATATAATAATATAATAATATAATAATATAATAATATAATAATATAATAATATAATAATATAATAATATAATAATATAATAATATAATAATATAATAATATAATAATATAATAATATAATAATATAATAATATAATAATATAATAATATAATAATATAATAATATAATAATATAATAATATAATAATATAATAATATAATAATATAATAATATAATAATATAATAATATAATAATATAATAATATAATAATATAATAATATAATAATATAATAATATAATAATATAATAATATAATAATATAATAATATAATAATATAATAATATAATAATATAATAATATAATAATATAATAATATAATAATATAATAATATAATAATATAATAATATAATAATATAATAATATAATAATATAATAATATAATAATATAATAATATAATAATATAATAATATAATAATATAATAATATAATAATATAATAATATAATAATATAATAATATAATAATATAATAATATAATAATATAATAATATAATAATATAATAATATAATAATATAATAATATAATAATATAATAATATAATAATATAATAATATAATAATATAATAATATAATAATATAATAATATAATAATATAATAATATAATAATATAATAATATAATAATATAATAATATAATAATATAATAATATAATAATATAATAATATAATAATATAATAATATAATAATATAATAATATAATAATATAATAATATAATAATATAATAATATAATAATATAATAATATAATAATATAATAATATAATAATATAATAATATAATAATATAATAATATAATAATATAATAATATAATAATATAATAATATAATAATATAATAATATAATAATATAATAATATAATAATATAATAATATAATAATATAATAATATAATAATATAATAATATAATAATATAATAATATAATAATATAATAATATAATAATATAATAATATAATAATATAATAATATAATAATATAATAATATAATAATATAATAATATAATAATATAATAATATAATAATATAATAATATAATAATATAATAATATAATAATATAATAATATAATAATATAATAATATAATAATATAATAATATAATAATATAATAATATAATAATATAATAATATAATAATATAATAATATAATAATATAATAATATAATAATATAATAATATAATAATATAATAATATAATAATATAATAATATAATAATATAATAATATAATAATATAATAATATAATAATATAATAATATAATAATATAATAATATAATAATATAATAATATAATAATATAATAATATAATAATATAATAATATAATAATATAATAATATAATAATATAATAATATAATAATATAATAATATAATAATATAATAATATAATAATATAATAATATAATAATATAATAATATAATAATATAATAATATAATAATATAATAATATAATAATATAATAATATAATAATATAATAATATAATAATATAATAATATAATAATATAATAATATAATAATATAATAATATAATAATATAATAATATAATAATATAATAATATAATAATATAATAATATAATAATATAATAATATAATAATATAATAATATAATAATATAATAATATAATAATATAATAATATAATAATATAATAATATAATAATATAATAATATAATAATATAATAATATAATAATATAATAATATAATAATATAATAATATAATAATATAATAATATAATAATATAATAATATAATAATATAATAATATAATAATATAATAATATAATAATATAATAATATAATAATATAATAATATAATAATATAATAATATAATAATATAATAATATAATAATATAATAATATAATAATATAATAATATAATAATATAATAATATAATAATATAATAATATAATAATATAATAATATAATAATATAATAATATAATAATATAATAATATAATAATATAATAATATAATAATATAATAATATAATAATATAATAATATAATAATATAATAATATAATAATATAATAATATAATAATATAATAATATAATAATATAATAATATAATAATATAATAATATAATAATATAATAATATAATAATATAATAATATAATAATATAATAATATAATAATATAATAATATAATAATATAATAATATAATAATATAATAATATAATAATATAATAATATAATAATATAATAATATAATAATATAATAATATAATAATATAATAATATAATAATATAATAATATAATAATATAATAATATAATAATATAATAATATAATAATATAATAATATAATAATATAATAATATAATAATATAATAATATAATAATATAATAATATAATAATATAATAATATAATAATATAATAATATAATAATATAATAATATAATAATATAATAATATAATAATATAATAATATAATAATATAATAATATAATAATATAATAATATAATAATATAATAATATAATAATATAATAATATAATAATATAATAATATAATAATATAATAATATAATAATATAATAATATAATAATATAATAATATAATAATATAATAATATAATAATATAATAATATAATAATATAATAATATAATAATATAATAATATAATAATATAATAATATAATAATATAATAATATAATAATATAATAATATAATAATATAATAATATAATAATATAATAATATAATAATATAATAATATAATAATATAATAATATAATAATATAATAATATAATAATATAATAATATAATAATATAATAATATAATAATATAATAATATAATAATATAATAATATAATAATATAATAATATAATAATATAATAATATAATAATATAATAATATAATAATATAATAATATAATAATATAATAATATAATAATATAATAATATAATAATATAATAATATAATAATATAATAATATAATAATATAATAATATAATAATATAATAATATAATAATATAATAATATAATAATATAATAATATAATAATATAATAATATAATAATATAATAATATAATAATATAATAATATAATAATATAATAATATAATAATATAATAATATAATAATATAATAATATAATAATATAATAATATAATAATATAATAATATAATAATATAATAATATAATAATATAATAATATAATAATATAATAATATAATAATATAATAATATAATAATATAATAATATAATAATATAATAATATAATAATATAATAATATAATAATATAATAATATAATAATATAATAATATAATAATATAATAATATAATAATATAATAATATAATAATATAATAATATAATAATATAATAATATAATAATATAATAATATAATAATATAATAATATAATAATATAATAATATAATAATATAATAATATAATAATATAATAATATAATAATATAATAATATAATAATATAATAATATAATAATATAATAATATAATAATATAATAATATAATAATATAATAATATAATAATATAATAATATAATAATATAATAATATAATAATATAATAATATAATAATATAATAATATAATAATATAATAATATAATAATATAATAATATAATAATATAATAATATAATAATATAATAATATAATAATATAATAATATAATAATATAATAATATAATAATATAATAATATAATAATATAATAATATAATAATATAATAATATAATAATATAATAATATAATAATATAATAATATAATAATATAATAATATAATAATATAATAATATAATAATATAATAATATAATAATATAATAATATAATAATATAATAATATAATAATATAATAATATAATAATATAATAATATAATAATATAATAATATAATAATATAATAATATAATAATATAATAATATAATAATATAATAATATAATAATATAATAATATAATAATATAATAATATAATAATATAATAATAAAACAATATAACAATATAACATTATAATAATGTAATTATTAAGTTTCAAATCGTCAGGATCACCGGTTAGTACAGCATACATATTTACTGTTAGTAAAACCTTTTCGACTTGTTGCTATTAAACTATTGAAATGTTTAGGCACACGTCTGCTACATTAGAGTTGATAATTTACCGTGACAGTTTGAAGTATACAAGCATCAAACAATTACTTCAACGATAAGGTTACCAGTGTCAATGGCGTTTATTTTTAAAGTTTGGATAACTGAGTTGTTAGACTCAGTATATAAGGACTAAAATGTACCCTAATATTTTTTTTCGGTAAATTCGACTCGCTTGAATAAATCAAATGTTTATTTGGAACCCTAAAAGCAATAAAGTTAATTATATTTACAATAAAAAATATTAAGCAAAATTTAAAGTTACAGTGTAAGGTATTAGAGCTGTACAGCAAACTTATATTATTTCCTAAATATAAATTATAAGTTTCAGTTTGAACAGTGGAAAATGGTTTCTGGCAAACAGGTGTTGTTGATTTTATGTTTGAATATTTTTTAATCAGTATTGAAAACTTTGATGAACTTTATGGAATATTTTCAATTTTTCATTTTCAATGCGCAATGAAAATAATCCGATTAAATTATTCGAATTATTTTGTTTTGCCATTAATTAAAAATGCTGAAGGTTCCCTAAAAGCTTTATTTTTCTTCTCGAAATAGATTCGTTGTTGGCAAAGTCGTCTAAATCGACATACATTTACGAATACATAATTCCTATTACCATTAACCTAATAATGTTATTGATGAAAATATTTGGTAAAACTCTTGGGAGTTCTCTTTGTCGATTGTTAGTCAAAATGTGTATGCTATTTTCATAACATATTTTCGTCGGTTTAAAAAATTGGTTGAAATAAATTTTCATTTTAAAAGGTACACCTACAATAACTCGAAACATAGACACATATTGTACTAATAGAAAAGTAGGAAAAAGCTCTGTACTGTTCAGAAATAAAATAGTGAAAAATAAATTTAAGGGCATATTTAAGGTCGTTTCAAGGTAATTGTAAATTTTATCATATTATTGAATAACGTTTTTGTTCTTAGTATACTGTCAACTTTATTTTATAAACTGTATGCACGTGTTAAATTCGTTTAGTTGTCTGTTAAACGCAATAAATTGAGGACGAACCACAAAAAGGGTACAGGAATGGGAGTTGCTGATCTTCTAGCTTACTTTTTCCCGTACGGGTATATATATATATATATATATATATATATATATATATATATATATATATATATATATATATATATATATATATATATATATATAAACAACTACTAAAAAGTATGATCGTAGCAAAATTTAAAAAAAGGAAATAAATCCACTACAATACCCTCCTCCAAGGGCTGTTTCCATAGGAAAATTTAAAAGCTTAATCCTGGGAAGTTATGATTTTGTAATGGATCTTATTGTGTATTGCTGAAACTAAAATTCCAAAAGCTGGTTTTAATCTGTCGATTGATATGGTAATATTTTTTGTTTTTTAGAAAAACAAAATGTTTCCTGAATCGACGTCTTTACTTTATAAGGACTATCATAAGGAGAACTAAGACCCGTTTTAATTTTGTCGACCTTTTTAAATAAAAAATCGCAGTCGTTTAGATGTTTTGAAATGAAATAGTCGGTGTGGCATAGTCGAGTGTCGGTTGCTAACAAAGTTTTTATAGCGCTAAGCAGATGTTCAGTCAAACTACTAGAATCATTAGCTATATCGGTTGTATATTGACGCAAGTAAGTTCGCTAGAAAACTTTAAAAGTTTGTCCATAAGCAAGCTCAGCTGGTGAACATTTTATGTCATCTAACAACTGCACGAATTCCAAGAAGCATATTTTCTAAGTTCGTACTCCTGTTTGTCATATTTCCTCTAGCCTTTAATGTTGCCTTTAGATGTCGATGAAACCGTTCAATTGTACCGTTGGCTTGAGGATGATATGGTGTAGTTTGAACTTTAGGAGATCCAATAAGTTTAGTTATTTCTGAGAAATTCAAACTGGCTTTCTTGATCAGCAGTAATTATGCAAGGAATTCTGAATCGGGGAACCTATTGGTCTACGAAGGTACTGGCTATTGCTACTGCTGTCATATCTGGAATAAGATATTCTTTGGCCATCGAGTATTTCTATCAATGATAGTGAGAACATATGAATTTCCTTTAGATTATTCAGTAAAAGTCCGATATCCATTTGAATGTCTTCAATTTGAATCGATTATTTTTAACTTTTGACAATTCGATCGTTTGTGGTCAGTATAAACAATAAAATCACGGCCTTCTAAGAAATATCTAAAATGCTTTATAGTTTGATACACTGCCAATAACTTCATATCAAAGACAGAATATTTAACTTCCGCTGTGAAAATCCTTTTGGAATGATCCCAGGCTTTATTATTTAACTCATAAAAATAAACTGACGCATTTTCAAATTGATGAGCTAATAAACTCACACGCCATAACGCTAGTTTTCAAAATCCAATGGAAAGTTTTAGGCCGTTTTTGGTAGTCTTTGCAATGATTTATGGCGGGAATGAAGTGGTGCCAACATAACGGCTAGTTGCAGTATAAATTGATAATGTAGATGCATAGTGCTAAATGCTACGCCTATGCATTTTTGGATATATATATATATATATATATATATATATATATATATATATATATATATATATATATATATATGTATATATATATATATATATATATATATATATATATATATATATATATATATATATATATATATATATATATATTTATATTATTCCCTTTTAGTTCGAATTGGTGTGACGACAGTTATTTGTTATTCTCATTTTATTCTCATTGGTTTATTGTTGTCTTGCTTTCGTATGCTTATTCGGATTGGTCGGTCAGAGTCATGTGATGGTTTGGTGATCAGACGATGGTTCTGATTGGGTAAAAAAATAAATGTAAAATTAATTAAATTAATGAATATAAGAAAAAAACGAAAAGATGAATTGATTAAGTTTTATTCTAAATTTATTTTGACATCGATACTCTAACAATAATAGAAATTTATCATGCCGATAAATCTTTGTATTTCTTTAGTTGAACTATAGGTGAACGAAAATCTCAAATAGCCGAGACTATTAGTTACTGGTTTAGGAGTCGTACTAAAGTCCGCTTTTCACCAGTTTGACAGATTCGACGCAGAATTGCGTAATTTAAAGATGTTGATCCTATACATTGACCTTAGCGACAATTGTTTGTAGGGTTTGATATTTGCCTCCCACAAACATCCAAAATGCAGTAAATTGGTCGAAATAGTTTTAAAATTGATTTTCTCTGGAGATAGAAAATTGCATAGTAGATTAAAATTTGCATGAGACTTTCAACAATTAAGACAGTTCGCCGAGCTCTATTTTGGCACCGATGAAATTACTACAATTATCTGGCAATATTTCTATTGTTCCTCGTATACCAATGAATCATATAAATAAGGCCACATAAGCTTTAATTAGTTTAAATGAACTTCGGCCTAATTTGACCCGAATACAAATTGACGCTGTATATTCTTGGTATCCGTATAAATACTACCATAAAATATTGATACATTTTCATAAATCATTTACTTACAAAAAAGTTACGCAAGTTAGAAACCAAGTCGAGGTAATTATAAGACTTATATACGGAAGGCAATGTCAAATTTTATCGGGACCCCAATCTTCAATACCTACGTAATTTTGACAAAGAGCAGACTTGTTGAGGAATACAATTTAAGAAAATCAATTAACAGAGAATTCTCTAGGTTGTGCTGGACCACCAATTCAACTCTGTGAGTGAACATAAACAAATTTACAATATTTACAAAACCACATTTCAAATATTAAAGTTATAAATTCTAATTACATTATAAGTTTTCCAATTTCATTTTACAGTGCTTTTACAAGTGCTAATTTCTATAAAAAAAAAATAAATTTCTAACCAAGAAGAAAATAATTTTCATCTCGAATTTTTCTAACAAGTAATAATAATAATAATAATCGGATTTTACAGGCCAATGCTGGTCCGTATCAAATAAAAAATTCAGCTCCAACGTTTGCTGTATTTTACTTTGTAGGGTGCATTAATTTAAATTATTGCAAGGTTGGCTTTTCGGCCATGCGTAAGTAAACGTGGCTTAAACTTACGGTTATAGCCTGCTTTAAATTCTCTATTAAAGAGAGCAACATCTCTAACGCTAATCTTTCATGGATAACACAGTGCTATCAAACCTGGTTTTCTCTGTGACTGCACATTCCACATGGCAATCCTAAACCGCGTAGCCATAAATGTGAGCGAGGGTCCAGTAAAATTTTGGTTAAAATTATTTTACATTACAAGTAAAACGTGTAGCTACCCCCGAGCCGTCAAGTTTCTAACAAGTACTTCATAGCTGAATCTTTTGATAATAACTCAACAAATGAATACGATAAACGATGTTTCGAAATAGAAATTAACGGGAAAATTCCATTTTGCTTTTGTATTATGCACGATGTATTATATATTCTAATAATGGAATCAATTTAAAGTTTAATTTGGTGTAAGTCATTATGATTATTAATTATATAAGCGAGGACAATAAGCACATAACTTATATTTTATTGGTTGTTTATATGGTATTTAATGTCGGTCAAGTGACTACCCCAAGCTGTGACGCAAAGGCGAGAATACATTTTTCATAACATTTTCCATTCAAACACCCCAATAGGAAAAAGAATCGGTTTGTCTTATAAACCAGATATGTGCTCATGATATTTGGATCAATCTAAAGACGTCGTCAGCAATGAAAATTTTAACAAAAATTCAATGAACCAAAAAAATGATAATATTAAAAAAATGGCGGGGGCAACATAATACCGTAAGACAAAGCATGAAGACAACATAAAATTCACAACCATAAATACGTGCATACTAGCAATAAAATCTTTTGAAATAACAACAATAATTTTTCTTAAGACGATGGGGTGATGGGGTACCCATATTACAAATTCAAATTTACCATTAAAATAAATTTAAAAAATTAACAGATGCTATAGTTTTTATTGTTGTTGCTTTAGTCATTATTCGAACTACCGAGAAATATTTAAAGCTCAAATTGAAAAAATATTGCTATTTCCATCAAAGAATACAATTTTGATTTCTGATGAATGGGATTTTTGACGTGCAAATGTGATTTTTTACCGCATGCATTGAGAAATCGGTTAGTTTTCGGTTTCAACTCTTGAATTTTTATTCATTATGTCTAATGAAGATCTTGAATGAGATGATGGAAAATGCTTGAAAAATTCTAAAATGTATATGAATTGCAGATTTAAAAAAAGTATTTAGCACAAAACCGTTAAACAGACAAAATAAAAATGGAAATTAAGCAATTTTCAGAACAATGTCAAAGTTTTTGTTATCAAGCTAAAATCGTATAATGTTCTTTTATTTTATTTTTTGTTACAGATGAAAAGAAAAGTACTGTGGAGTGTGGAAAATCGGAAACATTGTTCACACAATGCTTTAAAAATTTAACTGTAGCCGAACAAGCGGCTATGTCAACGATAAAAATACCTATTTCAATGGAGGAAATTTCAAATCGATGCTCGTAAGTAACAGATTGGAGTTATATATTTTATTTACTATTTGAATATATTTTTATGACTTCCTTGAATGACCATCGATAATTGAATAGGAAGATCAATTGCCCTAAACACAAACATAACCGAATCATATCATTGATTATCCACCATTTGAAGCTTTGATCTATTTACAAATTTCATGTCTACACTCAGTTTATCCTTTCCAGAATAATATTGATTACTTCCACCTTTGAAATCAACTTTAACGGTTTCGTCATAGATTGCCAAACAATAATTTTTTTGGCCACCAAAAGCTTATATTTATTTATTTTATTTATTTATTTATTTCATTCAAAATATATACAAATATGCTTATATAATACAACGTAACAATACAAAAGTAGAAGAAAATCTAGGAACTGCTATGATTTATTATAAAATCAGTATTGCAGCACCTTCACAGAAATAAACTCATTATTACATTATTGGAGGGGGGGGGGGGTTAATTATGAAATTTTAAGTGTTAGTTTTATATTAAAACAAAATTAATATTAACAAATTCTAAATGCTACAATAATTAAAAAAAAATTCCATCATTACTGAATTGAGAGCAAAAAAAAACAAAAAAATATTATTCTAATCTTAAAAATTAAGGTTCAACATTTTCCATTTCCATAATCCAAATTCTTTATTTTAATAAGAAAACGCATGAATTCGATGATAGAGCTTCAACTCATCGGGTAATCTGTTAAAAAGCATCGGAGCGATAGCCAAGTAAAACTTGTTGAAATGTTCCAATTTTGTAATTGGACAAACACAAACGTTAACATTCCTTAGATTGTATGTTAAGATTTTAATATTCCGATTACCACATCGCTAATAAAATAATTTTAACACCTTAAAAACATACAGGTGTCGAAGGGGCATTATCAATGATTTATTGAGGAAAATCAATTTGAGGAAAATCAACAGCACGTTATCCCATATTGAAGTTTCGATTGAGCCAATCCAAAATAAATGGTTCTAAGCATACTGACCGGACATTTATCTCGTAATAAGCAAAATTTGCGGTTACACGAAATTAAATATTTACGTAAATTATCTAAATGTGTTTTAAAGTTAAGTCGGTAATCAAGGTAGACACCAAGATACTTGAAGTCTTGAACTTCTTGAATTATATTCCACTAGCCGGTGCAACACTCAAATAAAGCCGAACAATTTTTAGTGGCATAATTGACACAATCTGCATTCAGCATTGCAGAAGGTTTGGTACTCAGTACCATGCTATGAATGTCGAACCATTCCCGTAAATCATAATTTATATTGCATACAATTGAATCAAAATTACAACTTTTATATGAGTGCAATATCATCAGCAAGTCCAATGGCAATACCTTTTAGCTTAAGGGAAAAAATAGAATTGTTGTAAATTAAAAATAAAATAGGCCCCAAAACCGAACCTTGAGGAATACCACAGTTTTATATAAGAGTACTACTTAATGTATTAGATATTTTAACACATTGTTTTCGATTACTAAGATATGAACGAAACCATAAACCTGGTAAACCTCTAAATCCAATACCATCCAGTTTTATCAGTAGTATATTATGACCTACTTTATCAAAAGCCTTCGTAACATCAATAAAATTGTACTCAAAAGCTCAATTAAAGCGTCTTCGGTCGATAATCCTTCACGAAACCCAAATTGACTACTAGAAAAGAACTTAGTTTTATATAAAAAATCTAAAACTCTTACTTTACCGCACTTTCCAAAACTTTTAGAAAACACTGAAAGTAGTGAGATCGTCCGATAGTTTTCTATATTTAACTCATCGCCTATTTTATGTAAGGGTATGACAATAGCAGTTTTTAGAATATTGGGAAATACTCCATTTATCAAACTTTTATTAAATAATTCTTCCAAATTAAACAATCGGTGGTTGGTCATTTGCTTAATATTAATACTAATAATCTCATCCGATCCAGAAGAATCCGTGGTATCCAAAGTTGATATTATTGACAAAATTTCAATTTTACATATTGGTTTGAAGAAAAAGGAGAGAGATTCTTTTTTTGGTGAGATATATGTATCATTCTTGTGATTATTAGATTGCCTTAAATTCTGGTGAAATTGCTTTATGGTTTCACCAAAGTATATGTTAAATGTATTAGCCATTACTTGCGCATCATATAATTGGGAATTTCGGTACCGAATACTAAAATTGAATTTTAATTGAATTTTCTGTCTTTCCTCCATTAATAATTTCCTCTGTTAAGCGCCATTTTTTTTAAATCGCAATTATAACTACCAAATTTCGTCATAGAATAAGCACTTTTAATTATTTGTATTTTTTGATTTATTTGGTAAATTAAAGAATCAACTTCAAGCTTTAACTTAGAATTATCTGGATGTTTTTTAGTGATTTCGCCAACTTAAAAAAAGAGCCCGAAAGATCGCACGAAAATATGATCAATTGTTTTTGCAGAATTATTTGTTATCCTTGTGTGCGTGCTCACTAATGAACTTAATCCAAAAAAAGCCATCATTACCAGATAACTATCAACTTCAGCATCCCCATATTTGGATATATCAATATTTATATCACCAACAATTACTAAATTTTTAGAATGAATTTTGTGCAAATATCTAGAGTCAATAAAATTATTTATGTTTTGAGAATGATGCCGGTAAATACATAGAACGCAAACTTTTTTGGAATTTATGGAGCAATTTATTTTTACAATGTCAGCTATATCCACATTAAGAACACTAGATGTGAACTGAATATAATCTTTAACATATACAATGATACCTCCTGACCGGTGATTATTGTTACAACAGTCTACGGTTTGAAAATCTGGAATATGAAAGCGATTGCTGGACTTTAGCTCATCAGTAGTTATCCAAACTTCGGTTAGAAAAATTAAATCGTGTGGAATATTATATGTTGCAAAATGTAAATAAACTTTATCGAATATTTTCTTAAACTGTTGGTATTTTGATGGACGACCACAAATTTATCAGAAGAGGAAGAAGGGGGATCAGAATGTGTTACATGACCTTGATGCCTATTATCAAAAATTTATTATATTATTATAAAAAAATTATTATATTATTATATTTTAATTACCTACGATTGACTCAGGGTCCCCTGGGTTTTTAATAAAGCAGTTGTTAAGTTGACGCTTAGCATAACTGAGGCTTTCATTTATAAAAATTTGTCGGTCGTGTAACCACAGTTTAACAGCTTTAGCGAAGTTTTACGTTTTGCATTCATTATACGTTGCTTGGTTAACTGGCTAACCAATCGTACGTTTGTGACCTTATTAATTTTTTGGACTCCGGAATCCACTTGTTTCTTGGATACTTTGCGGTGACAAAAATCAATATCTGATTCTGTTATATTAATGCCAAGACCTTTATTGGCGATGTTAACTACCGGTTCTATCAGTTTCGCATCTGGTAGTTTCTGGTATTCCTATAATATCGATCGCAGATCTTAATTTATAGTCCTCCAACAACTGTTCGCAGCGTTCTACTTCAGTTTCCAACGACGAAACTTTCAATGCTAAAATAATATTTTGTTCCCGCAACCTTTTAATTTCATCTATTGCCTTTGCAAAAGATTCTATGCGATTAGAGATATGTTCATGGTTGACCCTTATTTCTTTCCGAAAATTAACCATTTCATTAAATAACTTGTCAATGGGATCCAACATTTCTTTGCTCGGGCAGGCTGGAATATCATCATTCAAACGAATTATTTTCTTTTTAGCTTCGCATACATTGCAGAACCATTTTTTTTTTCTCTCTTACAAGAAACTCATAATCAATTTTTGAAATGGCCACACAATCAAAATGGTTCATATTACTACACCCATCGCGTATAATTTTTGGCAAACTGTCTCTATTTAATTTTGTGTGACACTTGTTACAGGTTGATGACATTTTTGTATTTCCTGTTATTTTTATTTTTTATTTTTTTGTTATGTATAGAACTAATGTTGAAAACCATAAAATATTACTCGGTAATTGTGATTACAATGCACTTAACAAATTCACATTAACAAATTTACCAATTTGACATTAAATATAATTCTTATAAGACAATAACTTTTATTTGTTGTAAATAATTTAAACACAATGTTGATGAGTCAAATTTTATTTTATTTTTTTATTTTACTTAAGTTTTTTTTTTTGTAATTTTTAATAATTAAATTTACTGCAGTTTAAAATTAATTTGTTTTTGTTTTAAGTAAATATTCTGTTTTGAGTTGTTACCCCCACAACAATTCAAAACAAACTGAATTATATTGAATGGTCTAAAATCACACCCCGTTTTGATCCGAAAAATTCGCTCATGATTTTTGCGCCAAATTCCTCGGAAATAGGTTTGGATTGTTTTTCCGAGCGCGTTTCACTTTAATTTCCAATTTTTTTTCAATATGGCTCGATATACCGGTTCCAAATTTTCTAATGACGCTCTAAATCTCCATGAATCGAATTATAGTCCTTCTAACGGTAGAATATGTAGAATTAACTTTTTTGCGATCTTTGTACGTCAGAGTTTGATTTTCCAAATAAAATTACACAATTTGTTTACAAGCTATTTCTTGATTGGATGACATTTTGGAAACGAATGATTTAAAACAAATAAATATTACACAGCCTGCTTTGTAACCTATAACGGTAAATTACAATTCATATTGTGTTTTTTTCTATTTTATTTGGTACGTTCGTCATAAAACATCGATTGTGTTCAAATTTTACTGTACTCTTCTTAGTTAACGGTCTACTAGGTTTTGTATTATACACACGGATAGTATACATTCTCAAAAAAATTGCGTCTCAATACAAAATTTATTACCTACACATGCAAACAAAAAACAACCTATTTGTAGAAAAAACAACCGATTTGACTAATAAAGAGAACTTTTGCTGTTGTTTCTTTTTTACATTGGTACTAAAATATAAAATTTGCTCTAAAAAATTTTATGGGCAACCCTTCATTTATTTGATAAATGTCATTATCACATATTTTAGTTGCGATTCAAATTTAAATAAAAGTTATTAATTTTTTTTAAAACACTAAAAGCCATTTATTTTTTATTAAACTTTAAACATTTTAATTTGCAACCATTTACAAAAAATTTTATGAAAAAAATCAACGTTAAAATTCAAATATTTAAATTTATGATTCTAATACATAGAATTTCAATACACACACATAAAAAAAATAAAATATTTGCCTTTGTAAAAAAACAACCGATTTCTCGGTCGAAACCAAGTCTAAGGATTGAAATGAAGCATCACAGGGGCTGTGTTTTTTTTGATAACGGAGAGATCAGAGAGATTATTTATCGAATATATCTAATAATTTTTCTCCGATTTTTAACTGTCAGATCGAAAAAATTATTTTTTGTGTTTTTTTATTTTATGAATTTCAGCATTAAACTCCCTAAATTAGAGGTTTATTTGTCACCTGATAGCTCAACATTAATCGGAGTCGCAATTTTAGAATTTACTAAAAAATATAAAATAATCTGTACATTTTTCAGAGTAAAAGACCGTATCAGATAATTATAGGAGCGTAAAAAAAACGACACAGAGAGATAATTTTTTTCTCGGATATTAAAAAAAAACGCATATCTGAAAATTTGACAATAAATGTATCTCTCCGATTTCTCCGATATCAAAAAAAACACACCCATTATGTTTTAAAGGGCATACATGGTGGGTTTGAACATTCTCGAACGTTATGTGACATAATTGAATACTTCGTGCATTGGAACCGCATTTGCGGAGATAGCTTATTATCATTAAAAGATGGAGAATGAAGAATTATGAGATCCCGAATAATATCTGCATTTGAATTTGAAGTGTTTGAATTCAAATCGAGAATGGATGACCTATTACGATTTGAAGTAGGCCTTCGAGTCTCTTTATGCTGTTGAGAAGCCTGGCTTGAAGCAGTTCTACCTCATGTGATCATGATGTTAACTCGGCTTTATTAATTATATTTTACAATTTATGTATCTGAAAGATGCTGACAGATTTCCTACACATGTTAAACGATTATGTTTATAATATTGCAATAAAATGCAGTAAACTATATTTGGTCAGCATTTCCTAGAAATTAACTTACATAGGGTAATATTGGCATTAATGCGCAATCAATTTTAAATTTAAACAGATACTGGAGATACTTTTTTGCTTTCAAGACTTCTTCCTAGGAGCTGTTCATATTATATTGAATCAGTAGATTCCAGTGTGCAGAATGTAGCTATACCTACCGCACATTGTCAAAATATGACTTTCCTGCATCTTCTAACTCATGCATTTGCAAGTTAGTTGGGTGAACCCTTGCCCACATAAAAGGAACTAAGTCACCCACTTTTGATTAAGAGTGTCTAATCTTCAACTTGGCCCACTGTTGATGTTGTGAAAAATATTGTTGGCGCCATTTGTTCCAAAACTGATGGTACATTTGATTTACTAACTCTCCAGGTCTACCTGGATTTTTATCTAACAAATCATTTCCCACGGGCGCCAGTAAAGCGTCACCAATTAAAAAATTTCCCGAAGTCAATGATCAATATTATCTGCATCATTAGATATAGGACACAGAGAACGGAAATTGAGGCATGCTTCAATCATGCAAAGAGTGGTGGATAAGTGAATAATTTTTCATTCGTAAATGTTGATTTCCATTCACTCGGCATAAATGATGAAATGTGGGACTATCGGAGGCATGAAGTTCTTCGGAGTTTTGGGCTTCTTTAGTAAAGTTGCCAAATTGGTGTGGATAGGGACTAAGGTCTCCTCTATCCTAGGCATGAACCTGTGGTAATAATTTATTATGCCGATATATTGCTGTATATGCCTGATGGTTTGTGGAGCTGGGAATTCCTGAATGGCCTTAATTCATTCAGTGGACGGCAGAATACCATTCGGGGTAATCTTGTGACTGAGGAAGCTGAGGGAGCTAACGCCGAAAATGCACTTCGCACTGTTGATGCTCACCTTGTATTCAGAAAGTTTCTGAAACAGTGTTTCCAGGTGAAACATGTGTTGTTCTTCCGAAGTTGAGGCCACAAGGATGTCATCAATGTAGACAAATACAAAGTCGAGATCCTTGACGATCTCTTTAATGAACCGTTGGAACGATTGTGCGGCATTGCGTAGTCCAAATGACATTCGAGTAAACTCGAATAACCCAAATGGAGTAGTGATTGCCGTCTTGTGAATATCCTCAGGTGCGACTGGGATAAGATGATAAGCTCGGATCAAGTCGATCTTCAAGAATATCTTGCAACCTTGTAGGTGCATGGAGAAGTTCTGGATGTGGGGAATAGGGTAACGGTCAGGTATCGTTACCATATTTAACCTGCGGTAGTCCCCACATGGTCTCCAATCTTGGTTCTTCTTTTTGACCAAGTGAAGTGGGCATGATACTGGTGATGACGATGGCCGACATATTCCCAGTTGTATCATGTGTTGGGATTCCGTTGTTGCCGCTTTGTGTCGGATCGAATCCAATCTTCGTGGTCTGGACACCGGTAGATGCCCTGTAGTCACTATGTGGTGTACTATATTATGGTTAACAGGCGCGTTGTAATTCGATTGATGTTAAGGAAGGATACTTTTTTAATAGCTTGCCGTACCCGTTGTCAATCAGAAAGTTCCTGGGCGAAGGTGTGTTCGCTAGTGTCTGAGACACATTGATCGACAGTTGGGTGACTGGATCGATCAGCTTCTTATTCTTAAGGTCGCCTAGTAAGCAGTATTTCTTAAGAAAATAGACACCAATGCTAGGACGATTCACATTTGCGATCGTGAATGCGTGCGGAAAGTTCCATCTTAGACCAATATCTACTTGCAGCAATTTGCTTCCGTAGGTATTGATGGTGGTACCATTGGCGGCTGATAGAACTAAGTCGGTGTTGACTTGAGTTCTGTGATTTATACAAGTTGTATAGAGAATGACGCTTATGTCAGTGCCAGTGTCTATCAAAAACGTAAGTTCGTTCTGATAGTCCCGTATAAAAAGACGGCTAGTGTAATTAAGTCTATGGTCAGCCGCGTTAACCAATAGACCTACTAGTTTGGGAAATTTGTTATTCAGTACAAATTTCGTAGTATCAGTGCTATCTGACTAAATTCAGGTAGTTTCCTGATCCACACCTGGGTGAGCATTAAATCGGCCGGTGGCTAGTTTTTTAATTCGCCGTAAGACTTCGGATGGACGTTGGTCGTCCATCTATGTCTTCTCTAGCAGCGCTTCCAGCTTCTTCCTGTCTGAGAGCGTTGTTCGCTCGATCAGCACAGATTTTAGGTAGATGTACCTATCGTTTGCAGGAGGTTCCTGCAGAACGTCGTCATGGAATGTTCTGTGATGAAAAAAGATAATCTTCTCCCAGCGCCGTTAGTTTTAGATTAGAATTTTGTTTGCCTTGCTGAAGTTCGTACTGTTATTACTGTATATGTGAGCAATATTTGAAGGTTGGATTATGGTATTATCAAATGCAGCTTGAGGGAGAATGTCATATTTAATGTGAACAGTTGTAGTCCTTTTTAGATCAATACTCGTGACGAATATCCCCATGGTCTGCATTGTTAAGAGTTTCTTCATTATTTCAAGTTCCGTCTTAAGTGAACTTAAGTTTGATAATAAAATCCCACGGGATGCATGCCGTCCACTAGGTTGTGTATTGACGCTATGTATTTCCATCCGTCGATTCTTGTGATGTTTTGAATTTTTGATACCCGATTGGAGATAAACATTTTTAATTTTGTTGCTGGTTTTTTATAGTCAAGCCAACACAATGGTAGAATCTGTCCAGGTGATACGCAAAACTCGAGATCAATGGCTTATATTATATTTGTTGCTGCATAAAATCGGACCTGGAACTCATCAAGCGTGGTCGCTTAAGACCGTGAACCAAGAATTTTCCATGTTTGAGGAATTTTAAAATTGTATTTGAGAGAGATGCAATGCCCTGTATTGTGTAAAGGTGCGATCACAAGCTATACATCAATGCAATAAATTTAAAGGCTCAAATATAACAAAACGACTTGAACAGACGGCTTAGTTACTTGCGTACTTTAACTGTTTGGTGACACGACAAATAGCAAAATTGACAAATCAGAATTATAGATTAAAGGCAATTTGGTAAATCTAAACACAGTCACCATAAATATCATTGCTGAGTAGTATTTTGATGCAACACTGCATAAATTCTGGGAATAGGAAGAAGCTTTAGAATCTTAATTATGGACCAGAAAAGAAGAAAAAGCTTAAGGATCGCATGTTAAGGCGTTCGGGTGCCATTACAGGAGGGTTCATGAAAATTCGGCCATTTGTATAAAGTAACTGTAGATATATTTTTTGCGCTTCCATGGGTTAGAAATAGCTATGATATCCGCTGATATAGGTAAGATGTAACGACCAATTCTTATCGGTCCAAACCAAACATCCCTCCAACGGATCTTATAGCACCGGCTACCTACTGATTAAGTAAGTCACTACAAAATTTTAACTGTACCTTATGGAACATCAACCGCATCATTCTTAGATTTCAATGTACTAAATCAGGATGCGGAAGATTATAAACCGGATCGCCACGTATAAGTGGTTAACATCATAAATGGAACTTGTTTGTCAATAATCTTCTGACAACGACAGAAACCGAGAAGAGGGCTGTTGATACAAGGATTGTGGATTCTTAAGGTGACATGGGACAAAGTTTTCAGCGATCAGATCTGTCGAACAAATGGAAACAAATTCATGAACAATTTACTTTGTTAAATGCAATATTAACTAACCGCTATACTGGTAAAATGGCAGGTTAAAATGGGCACAAACAGATTCAGCGATGCCAGTAAAGCTGCATATTCTGTGAGCATATACGTGACGGCAACAATGGGTGATCACCATGTGGTGAATCTGCTCACAGCTAAGTCTACTATGTTTAATAGACTAAATCTATTATTACAATACACACACGAATATGTCACCACAAGTGTCTGAACTACAATCGATATTCATAATAGAGAAATGGCTTTAGATGGCCACGTTTTTTTGTTTCTGGTCCAATCTACCTTTACTTCGATTTTTGCTTCACCACTTCAACGTGTCTTTCATAAAACAACTTAAAAACTTAACTATTGGTTTTGTGAGTGGGTTGGGATTCTCCTCGAAAACCATGTCGTCCATGACCTAAGTGAGTATTTTTTAGAGTGTGAAATTTTTAAATTTTTTTAAATTTTTTATCTCCCTACTCCACTGTAAATACATATACTGTTCCAAATATAACTTGAAAAACTAAAAAAAAAAAAATATTATTTGTTTCGTAATGAAAGAACATTGAAAGAAAATAGGAAAACCTACTTGAAGGCTTTAAAATATAAAATTAGAAAAACTCTTGGATATAAGTAAAAACAATTGGCAACAATTTCATTTTTCTTTTAATTTGATATCCATATGGCTTTGGCAAAAACTTAAAGTTAAAAAAAATACTCGTTATCACACCATACGAATACTTTTCTAACAACGTGATAATATTTGAGTTTTATATATTTTACATCGGGACTTCCCTATCTGTATTTTTAGGTAGTTCTTAATTTAAAATTTTTTTTATTTTTTTTTTTTCAATTTTCAGAGTTTTTGAGCGTGGCATGAAATGTACGGACGACTACCTTAACAGATGTATGGAAGAAAACTTACGAAAAATAATCAATAACGACATGTATGGTGCTAAATATTTTTACAAAATTTTGTGTAATGATAAAAATTTTCAAAAAGGTAAGTCAATTTTATAATATCAATTTTGTAATAAATAAACAACTAAGGAAAATTAATTTGTAGTGTGTGGATTCAATTGTTGGAAAATTTTCTTAATAGATTTCTCATGTTTACATTTTTAAGCAATTTTTAAGGCTTCTAAAGTCACTCAGTGGAAGACTTGACAAGTTTTTTTATTACAATGATTGTTGTACGACTAACCCTTAGATAATAAATTTTGTAAGATAATTTCAGTCACGTATAATCATCGGGACGTCTCCCTTAGTGTTTTCTGTAGTTTTCCGATTTTGCCGTTTAATTTGATTAGTTCCTTCATAATTTCCCAAAATTGTACCACTTCACAAATAGTCACTAATAGTTTACAAATTGTTGAATAAAGTTTATTTCAGATGTAGCAGTTGATAAGCTATTTAAAGGTTTTTACTTGGTTTGTATAGAAGGTATAGGTGTCTTTATGTATCTGTGCCATTGAGATTGTTTTTTTCAGCCTTTTCGGACCAGTCCACCATAATTCATGTGCTAATAGCTGATTTGGTAGTATGACTCTTGCCCCACAATCTACAGGGTTATCTTCTGACTTTGCATGCTGCCAATAAGCATTTGGATCCAAGTCCTTAACGTTAGTACACTGATTATGCAGCAACAATCTCTGAGTCCGTCCTGAGAAAAACTTAGTTGTTGTTTAAATCCAAAATTTGTGATATTCTACTTACGAGCTCGGCAAATAAGAATGCACCACACAATTCAGAATAGATATAGTTGTAATGGGTACTACATTTGTTTTTACAGCAACAAATTACACTTTTATCGTGGAACCGTTAGGATTTTACTAACATAAACGCAAGCTGAATATGCTACCTCGCTATCAATTCTCAAGTTTCGTTTCATTTTCAAATTTTCTAACTCTTTTAGATCAGTGTAAGCTTGAATTTCCGTTAGCTTCCATAACTCTTGAAACATTCTTTTTATCGAAATGGTAACAGGTGCTAGCCATCCAATCTGATAGCATCTGACGATAATAGTCTTTTTGGAATTTCAGAGTGAATTTGTTTTGTAGACACCTTAAATTAAATGCAGACGTTTATCTAATTCCAATAAAGTCCAAGCACCTTACCAAGCAAGGGTAATCTCGTTAACCAACTGTTTCAGACCCCCGGCAGTATCGGCACCTTTAAACATATCATATACATAAATGTCCCGTTTTATAGATTGGCTTACTAATGGGAACTGATCCTTATAGTCGTTAGAGCTTCATTCAAACTTCGCATAGCCAAATAAAAGGCTGACTATCTATTCCAAACTTGTGTCGTTTGATATTAGACCATGTGGCCCAATTATCTTTTCCGTTTTTAGGAATTGGAAGCAGTAGGTTGCATCGATGAGCAGACTAATCGTCCTTAATTTGGTTGATGGTGAATCTTCAATGGCTATACTGGTGTAACTCGGGCCATTGATCAAGCACTCTACACAAGATGACGAAATTAATGTTGCTTAAAGGTCGGAATCAAGTTACAATTTGCTTTCAACTAGTCTGCCATGTTTGTCCAATAGGTTAACTATAGCAGTATAGCCCGATAAAATTGCAGACTATTTCCAGCGCCGTGACTAGTTGAGATAATAATTTATGTTTGCGGATTTAATTCGCCAGTAGCGTTTATTCCATTAGTTGATTACACACCCGATGTATCTTGTAATGTATATATGTTAATATTTTGCGACACTCCTTTAAATCATAATGAATTGATATATGATGACAAATAACTTTTTTGGTCTAATGCTAACGCATTATAGCGATCGCATTTATGAAGCTTATGGAATTGTTGACATATTTTAATACGCCTCTGATTACTTACATCACAATTTTCCAAAGCCAAACACCGATCCTGAAATAACTTAAGGAAAGTTTCAAAGGTGTTGACTGTTTTTATGGACCACTGCCTTTTAGTTTCTTCATCGATCTTTTTTTGATGAAGAGATGCACTAAGAATCTTTTAATTAATGAGGTGATTATAGGCCATTCACAATAATATATCAAAGCTTAGTTCAGGCGTCTGGATAATTTATATCTGTAACCGAAATATGGCGTACTACACCAAGCGCATCGCCCTTAAGAGTAGAATATTTTTACGACGAAAAGTGGCGATTATTTCCATTAAAAAATGGAATACTGAGTTTTGGTAACTTAATTTGATCTTTCGGAGAAATATAAAAAGTTTGACCATGGATGGTATTTGATGGATTGTAAAAGTTGGCATGATCTCCTTATAAGCTCTGGGTTTGCATGGCTTGTAGTGTTAGATTGTTTCCCTGTGTTAGTTTCTTTAGCGTCACTTTTTGTGTAGTTTATCTAACCAGAAAGTCGTCCATTTCAGAGTAATTTTCCTCAATTTCTGCTAATTGTTGATCATATCGTTTAAATTCTATAGAGCCTTTTCAAGGACTTACAAATGTGTTCCTCTGCAGTTTATCTTAGGAGAGGCCTGAATGTGCTTCCAAGATATGATGCAAACTATTCAGCCTTTTCTTTGCGCAGTTATTTGCGATTTAGGTTTTTAAAGACTTTTTGTTGCTTTCCAGAATATTTAGTCTGTATCCTTTTGACCAGTAAGGCCAGCAAACTAATTATGAATTACTCTTGAAGTATACATTCTTTTGTTGTTGAATTCATTGTTTGAAATCCCGGTAATAATACATCTACTAACCGTTACTTGTATGAGTTGGAAGAAGGATATACATTAGAACTTCATTTACTAGGTTCTTTGGGGTTGGATATTCCGCCATGTCTCAGTCAATCTTTGCCTTTGGTTTAGGGTTGAACTTCTGACACAAAATGTTTGTAGAACCATAGTCGTTTATATTATATTTGATTTATTATATTATGACCGCTAACGTCAAAAAATCAATGAATACGTCTGTTAAGGTAAGTCGCCGCTCAAAAGCTTTAGATGAATGTGCTGAAAAAAGAGATTCATGGTTGATTTTTCTTGCAAGACGAATAGATACATTGAAACCAACCAGCAAATTAGTCAAAAGTCAATCTTAAAAATCCAATGTAGAAAGTCATGTTGGCACTGAACAAATTGGATACACTTGTGCTGCATGCAACAAAAAGAATCATTCATTATTTGCGTGCAAAGAGTTCAACAAAATATTTGTGAGAAAACAAAGAGAATGATGGACAAGGGCAAGTCTAAAATGTTTTAACGGCTTAAGCAAACGACTTCAAATAAGTAAATGTAAGTGCAAATACCAGCAATGCAGAAAAATACATCATTTATTGCTGCATATCAAAGAAATGGAATCCACAAAAACTTTCAACACAGGCCGTTTTATTGTAAAGTTGCTCTTTAAGAACTCACAGAAAATCATGTAGAAATCATTTTATATCACCATCCAAAGACTAAGAGGAATTTAGCGTCGGTTCACACATGATCCAAAGTTTCATGAACTATACCAAGACTTCATTGCCGATTTTCACCAACTCAATTGCATAGAAGAAACGAAACAGACTGATACTCACGACACAGAATATTATTTACCTCATCATGGAATAATAAAGCCAACAAATTCAACTTCAAAATTAAGAGTTGTCTTTGACGGGTCTGCCAAAAAAACTTCTGGAATATTAATGAATGACTGCTTAGCGATTGAACTAACAGTACAAATAAATCTATATTTTAATAATATTAATATTCCATTTCATGGAAAAGATGTATCGACAGGTAAAAATAGCTAATGTCGGCACCAATTTCCACAAAAATAGTGTGGTGCAACAAACTTGAGAATATAAGTTAGCTGTTATCAATAATTGGTTTCAACCTCCGAAAGTGGATGTCTAATTTAAAAACAGTTCTTAGTGCCGATTGACCAAACGACATAAAAACCATAAGCCAGCACCTACAACCTTTCTGTTTTCATCAGAATTACTAAAAAAAGTGTTTGTTCATTTAATCTCCGCCAAAACCAAAGTGGCTCCAAACAAGCAAGTCTCTCTCTAGACTTGAACTTTGTGCGGCAGTGTTATTAACTAAACTGATAAACTCAATCCAGCACAATATTAATAAAGCAATATGTAAAATGTATGCCTGGACTGACTCTCAAACTGTTTTGGATTGGTATTCCAGTCACCACAGACGTTGAAGCACCTTTATGAGCAATAGAACTGTAGAACTAATATCACAATATAACGCAATCAATCGCATCACGTTCCGTCATCTGATAATCTGGCAGATTGTACCTCTCGAGGGTTATTAGTACGCCCCACTTTGGCGGAATTTGGAAAACCGGGGTAAAATAGGACAAATATCATCTAAAGAGGGTCATTTGTAAAACTAGCCTAACGTTTGAGAAGATGTGCACTTTAACTGCCGAAATTGAAAGTATTATAAACTCAAGACCTATCTGTGCTCTACTTTCGACGGATATTGACGTTCTCAAGCCATCGCATTTCCTCATCGGTCATGCAGCTACGAAGATAATGGGTCTGTGGACGTGCTATATGGTCCCATGTTGCTTTCGGTACCCAAATTGATGTTCTGGTATGATTTGCGTTTCTTCTAACACAGGTTTCAATGTTGTTAATAACATATTTTCAAACAGAAAATACTAATTAAAAGGAGCAGTAGAAGCATTGGCTTTTTCTTCGTCGCATTTTGAACTGTTTCCAGTTGGTAGTCTTATTTCAGGTTCAGGTTTTGGGGTCTGTTTAGGCATGTTGTTGCTTTCCACAAAAATAATATATCCTCTAAGTTGGTGCTAGCTTACTTAAATAGTTCTTTGGGTGTTCTGGTTTTCTTTTTCCTCCGATGCAACTCTTAGGGTCCTAATAGCTCATTTTAGCTTCCATTTCAATAATGATTAATTTCTTGTTATTGCCTCCGAACTCTTCGCTTTTCCTGAATTATCTGCTGGATATTATGTGAGAGATAATTCATTTTTTCAGAAGTGTTTAATGCGGATGTAGCCGTGTCAGCTGATTATTCCAGAGTATTCGTTAGATTTTTTACTGCTTCATCAATATTTGCTGGTTTATTAGTAATATCAGTTCTATCCCTGGGTTCCTAGCCTGTATATTGCTTACCTTTTATATCGCTTACTTTCCTAACCGTTTTTTTCAATTTCTATTAAAATAAATAATAGTTGGTTTTTGCTGATTATTTTTGGCCTATATTTTAGCAATAATTCCGTTTTATCGATTTTGATTTTACTTATTTTCTAGACTGTACCGTTTGAACTATGCATTTTGCTTTACCATCATTTTGTCCAAATATCATTCTGTAAAGTCAGATAGCTATGTGTCTCTATAGATAAAAGAGAAAAAACAGGTTTTATTTTTGTGTTTTCTGTTATCTGAAAAGCACAGTGGTAACAGCTGTGTTGATTGGGTCGGAAGGTATCAGCTTTGAAGATATCTCCAAACAACTAGCTTGTGTCACTAGCTTGTGCGATTTAAATAATAAAAAAAAAACTTTTTCTATAAGAGAAAGAATAAATGAGAAAGTGGGAAAAATACAGTGTAATTTTAAAGTGTTGATTCGAAATGTAGTAACAGTGTAGTAACATTTATTTGTGGAAAACAAATACAGGAGGAATTTATTCACAATCTAGTGATACAAACCCAAAATAGGCAAAAACGTAACAATTGGTGACTGCAGTGGGATCGTGAAATAAAAATTGTTGACATTATTCGCTGCCTTGAGACAAATGATAGAGCAGTAGAGTGGAATGAAACACATTATGGAACAGCAGAGCAGTTTTTAATGACTCAGAACTATAAAACCAACTACTAGATTAGCAAACAAATTTAAAACAGTTACAGAGAGAATTATGGTAAAAGTTTCTTGAACTGACAATCGTTATTAATGGAAAATTTGGAAACCGAGATGCAGCAAGTCTTTCGGTGGAGGAACAGTCTATTCGATATCCAGAAACGCAAAAAGCTGTGATATTATTACCTAAAGCAACGTTTGCGGAAACGGTTGTCACCTTAAAGGAGCAGAAGCTGTCTTTCATAACCGATTACTCCCATAACCTCCATCCCTGATTCAAAATTAGAAAGAGGCGGCGATTATCAAATATGATATTTATGGGTGGGACTGTATCATCATTTGAAAATGAGAGCATCACGCACAATGGCCTGTAAAGAAGTGTTTGATGGTGACGTGCAGCCGGCCGATGGCTTAAAACTAGTAACGTTAACTAAAGAACGTACAGTGATAAAATATATTGTGGATGGAGTCATCTTATCGATGGTCTTCATGAAAGCGAATGGTTTAGTCGTGGACATTAGAAGATGAGCCTTGCGATCTACAATAATATTGGATGGCCACTTCAAAATACCGATATAGAAGTATCAATCAAGCGGAATGTAATATATCATCAAGAAAAGCTGCCAAACTCAGAGACACTTGTGTGGATAAGAGAAGAGCAAGGAATATAAAAAATAACAATTGAAAAGGCCCTATGTAGTTGTACCTCATAGCGACTATTGAGACTAATTCTAAACCTCTCGAATATCCTTAAATCAATCAAGAAAAGAACAATAATGGGAAAATATGAAAAATTGTCGAAAATATAAAAGATCTCACCATTGCACAGAACTGTACATGTTGATTTTCTATAGCACATCGGAATGTAATGGAAAAGCAAAAATAATAAAACAAAAAATCGACACCACCAGTGATATTTGTCGAGTAAAAGGACGGGAGCATGAGATTTGGTGTCGATTACCATAAGGTAAATGCTGTAACGAAAAAGGATAGCTACCCACTACCAATGATCAATGATACACTAAGCGCACAATATATTTTGCTAGACGATTTGCAACATTAGAACTCCAAAGGAGCAACTGGCAAGTGAAAGTTTATGATTTAATTCGCGAGAAGTCGGTATTCAGTCTAGGTGAAATCTGCCGGGTTACAATTAAGTCGTGTAGACCCTACTTACACGAATTATGAAGTTTCCTATAGGATTATGTGCGTACTATATATAGACGATTTGTGTCAGGGCCTGCAAACATTACAAAAAGTCTACGTTGGATCGAACAACTCTCATTCTATGACTTTAAGATTGGGCATCGAAAGGGGACCGCAAATGAAAATGCCGATGTGTTATCAACCGGTCATGTCCAGTTGAATGCAAATATTCTATGGACAAGTGGAAAAAGGAAGACAATATCGATATCCTGTTAATGCAAATGTTAACTATTGAAGAATAAACCGAGGCAACAATCAAAGAGGAGCAACTATACAGAATGAAGTTTTGACAACCATAATAGAGTATAAGGTGACAGAACATAGAGTGAGATTGCAGACAAGTTTCCCATTCTAAAAGCCTATTACAACGGAACAGTAGGTCGTGAGATACCTTTTTAAATAACTTTGTTATGCTGGAAAATTGCTTAAGGCTTAACTACGTATGACGTCATATGTGCGATTTGGTTAAAGTGTTGTATAGAAAAAATATGTGAAAATGTGTAGTAGTGTTCCAAAATGTTTTTTTTTATTAAGTCAACAAATATTAATGTATACGTTTATGGTACGCCATTAAAATTGATGCAGCATTTTTTTAATTTCCAATAACTTTTTACCTCAAAGGCTCATATGTCGAATTTAAATTTTATAACAACATATTACAAAATAGCTTTTCGTTGTACTATAAAAACATGATATCAATTTTAAATTGATTTTGCTTTCCCTAAATAAACAAACACAAACTAATAAAAACTATTATGCTGTCACATTTCTATATTGACTATGACGTTAGTAATATTTCCTGATTCGTATTTTTAGTTTTTCAATTATTTTGATACAATGAGGTATCATACCTATCAAAATCGATGAAAATCTAAAATTAAACAAAAAAAATGTTTCTAGATAAGGATCCCGTGGGAAAATTTAATAACATGAATTCAAATAATTGAAACGCAATACGGATTCGTTTAATGACACAAAAGGGAATGAACTGTATTTTATTATAAATGTACATGACAGTGTGCCGGTGAGTACATTTAAGTTTGCATTACATGTATTAGCGTGTTTGTACACAATATTAAATTCTCTTTAACCAACACTCCCTCTCTCCATACAAATGTAATCCAATTTGATTCTTGACTCATCTACTAATTCAAAGATGTAATGATATGTAAAATCCAGATGTCAAGCATAAATCACAATGCAACTGTCGCTTGGTGTTTTGAATTCCATGAAATTTCCTTGAAAATTACTGACCCTCAATTCATAAATACATGACCTGTCGTCACTTGCATGTGTTATCTTCAGACCTGAAGCCACGTCTAGATAACACAAATTTTGTTTTACTACATTCCAATGTGGTTGGCCAGGCTTAATGTTTAAACGGCAAACATTATTTTGTACTACAAAATGGTACATCTTACTGGTTCATGATATGAGTGTTAATAAATTTACTGGCGCCAAAAAAAAGTTAAACTAAAATTAGGAATTGCATTATAAATAATAACTAAATTGAAAAGTTCCAAAAATTTGTTTTAGTTAATAACAGAAAATAAAAAAACAACAAGCAGGCCCAGCATGTCCTAGAAATTCTAAATTATTCGATTTTACTCAATTGACAGACATTATTTCCGGAATTAGGGGACTAAAGGGAAATTTACCTAGTCTCCTTAGTATTAGAAAACTGTCAAATCTGCCTTAGGCCCTAAAATGTTAAGAAATTACCGGACCCAATATATCAACAATCATGCTCAAAATTCAATTCAAAATTTTTGGGTATCGAAACCTACAACCCCCAAAATTACCCCAAAAATCCATTAGACAACTATTCTGACATCCATGCTACCCAACAGGAGATCCACCTAAACATTTACGAAAACCAACGCCAATAGACGCATTCAGGGCCGACAACTGTTGGAAACATGTTGAGTGAAATCAACAATTTCATTTCAGATTAAACGGAGCAAACCAAGAAAATTTATGAAAATAGATAAACAACAAATTTTACCAGAAGAGGAGAGATCCACTTCATCGAAAACAGCTACCGGGCCAACAAAATGGCAAGGCAAATAGGCAAGAGCCTGGATTTTGACAAGTTCAGATCCCGAAAGAAGAAGCAGACTATAAGACTGAGCGAATTCGCTACTCGCCTAAAATTGTTCGATGATCCGATGTCACTAGAATTGGAGGTCATTAATGATGCCCAACTAACACCACAACCTTTAGCAGTACCTCTGAAGCGGGTACCGGTCGAAACTGGATATTTTACAACTGGATTTGACGAAACAGGATAATTCAAAACAGGATATTTTAAAACGAGATAAGGTACAAAACGAGATATGGTACAAAACTGGATATTTCAAAACTGGATATTTCAAAACTGGATATTTTAAAACGAGATATGGGGTACAAAACTGGATATTTCAAAACAGGATATTTCGACATGTGATTTAAACTTAAAATGATTTTTTAGGAAAGTTCTGGAATATGGCCAATTAGGGAGGAACTCGGCGAGTTCTTAACCGATTATGATGAAATTCTATATGTAGGATGAAAATGGGATTTTAAAATGATATTTTGGGAAAGTTCCGGAATATGGCCAATTAGGAAGGAACTCGGTGAGTTCTTAACCGATTATGATGAAATTCTATATGTAGGATGAGAATGAAATTTTAAAATTTTATATTCGCCGAGTTCCTCCCTAACTGACCATATTCCAGAACTTTCCTAAAAAATCATTTTAAGTTTAAATCACATGTCGAAATATCCTGTTTTGAAATATCCAGTGTTGTACCATATCTCGTTTTGTACCTTATCTCGTATTGGAATATCCAATTTTGAAATATCCAGTTTTGTACCTTATCTCGTTTTGTCAAATCCTATTTTGAAATATCCAGTTTTAAAATGTCCAGTTCTGAGCGGTTCCCCTCTGAAGACAACCACGAAAATCAAACTGAACCTTGCAGTACAAACTGTACCTTGCACAACAAATTCAAGTCCAACCAGTTCCAGCCAGAGCACTGACTAGAATTGTTATCAATAATGAACAAAGGGAAGAATTCGCACGAGTCACTCTAGTTCCAAGTACGATGAAATTAATTTTATCTGGTATTGGAAAAATTGAACTAAATGAGAAAATATTTCATATGAGGACGTCCGTCGAACCAGGGCAGTTAATGACATCGCCGAATATCGTTGTTTTGTTATGACACCGAATAAATACTTAGACAAATACTTAGACTACTTAGTAGATCCTGCTAATGATGAAAATGTTTGCCAGCGAATGATTAAGATGCAGTCAATCCCTGGCTGTCGATTTGTAAATAATTTATTAACCAATGGGTAAGGTGAAGGAATCACAAAGTAGTTTATGGTCCACTACATGTCATATAGAAATGTTTTCCGAATTCGATGTGAACGCTCTAAAACGTAGGAAGAAATATTAGAACACATATCAGAATAGATATTTCTTTGAATTTTCTGCCAATACAAGGCATCTTCGGTAGGGACTATATCGTCCTATTCTAAATTCAGAATATACATAAAAATAAATTTAATTGAGTTAATATAATAAGGGGGAACCGCTCAGAACTGGACATTTTAAAACTGGATATTTCAAAATAGGATTTGACAAAACGAGATAAGGTACAAAACTGGATATTTTAAAATTGGATATTTCAATACGAGACAAGGTACAAAACGAGATATGGTTACAAAACTGGATATTTCAAAATTGGATAATTCAAAACGAGATAAAGTATTATCTCGTTTTCATCCTGCGCATATCGAATTTCATCATAATCGGTTAAGAACTCACCAAGTTCGTTCCTAACTGGCCATATCCCAGAACTTTTCCAAAAAATCATTTTAAGTTTAAATCACATGTCGAAATATCCTGTTTTGGAATATCCAGTTTTGTACCATATCTCGTTTTGTGCCTTATCTCGTTTTGAAATATCCAGTTTTGAATTATCCTGTTTCGTCAAATCCAATTGTAAAATATCCAGTTTCGACCGGTACCCATAATAAAGGCCTAAAATTTGTTAGCATTCTCATCGCTTCTTTCTTCAATAGGTTTACCTCCTTCCTCTTGGTCTACTATTGTGGGATGTTTTTGAGTAGGGTACGATCAAACTTCGTAATTTGGATCCTTATTTTTCCAGAATGGTGTTGATGGAGGTTTTTATCGTTTCTGTTTCCTTTTCTGTGTCGGCAGCGGTTAATATCGTCAAACTAGCGATTGCAATTTGTTTGAGTATTCTGGTGGCTAAGAAGGAAAATGTAAGACTGGGCAATGTAGTCTTAGGCCTATCAGTCAATTCAATAATAAGCCTAATGTGGTTGTCATTTATTTCCTCTGGGATTATTTCTTTCATATGTCCTAGTGATTCATATTTAGCCATAAATTGTTTGTACATTTGATGGAATACCTTATCGTGGGTGGGCACAACGTCGAAGGTAGACTGACAACCGACAATGGTTTTAATCAAGTGTTTGTTGAACTGAGTTTCGCATAGTCCTTCTTCTCTTTATAAATACATCCCAACACTGTCTATTTCCCAAAAACGTTTATTTGTTTTAATGTAACCGCGGCTGAACAATTTACGTTCTGAACGCCACTCACAGTCAAACTAAAAATGGTATTTTAAAGAATCGTTACTCTGAGTTGTGCGTTTCTTCAGGATGTTGAAGAAGTGTTCTATTCCGATAAGCACGTCTATTCCAATAGGCTCGGTAAATTCTGGGGTTTGACATGATTTCAAGACATGTTAGTTACATTGAATCAATAGCTTGGTAGTTTGGTAGTAATTCCGAGAGCCCGAATCCTACAGGGCACGGCACAATGTAAATTTACCGGGGGTGTTTTTTACCTTCATCACAACGGTTAGTAGAATAGAATGAATATTAGCTGATGGCTGTTCAGTATGAGCAGACACAAGTTAACTGAACGAATTTTTTTTACCCTTGCTTGGAGAAGTGAATAATGCTTTCCTTTACATTTAAACACAGAATGTTTGCGATCAAAACAATTGAAACAACGATTTTTTTTTCACCCAGTTGCATCTAAGATAATTAAATTCGACACTTTTAAGCATTAGTAGCAATATTACTTTTGATGACAGGTCGGTTAGAAGAAGGCTTACAACTAGAAGAATGAACGGCCACATCATCATTTTTCAAAAAAAGATTATTAAATGATTGCAACTCTAAATAATAACCAAAAAAGTACGGAATATTCATTGGTGGCAATTTAGTTCGAGTGTGGGTTATTAAGTATAGTATCATGACTATCCTGAATTACACTGAGGTCCATTTTTAAGGAATTTCGCCAACAATTGTGCGTCAAAATTTGTTATCCTATTAATAAACTTCAATTGAAGCAGCCGGGCAAAGTTATTGAGGCTTTCTATATTATCGCGTTCTTCGAGATCTTTGTTACTTGCGCATTTGCATGTTGGTCCTTTAGGCCAATCGTCTAACATAAATCTAAGGCTAGTTGATTGAATCATTTACAGACCGTTCTATTGTGTTTTGGTCAAGTCTCTTATCCATGCAGGGATAGCGTAAGTTATAATATATGCCTTGTAAATATAATCTTAATTTCATCTTGGGAGAGAATATTGCGGTTAAAATATCTAAAAAGTAATTTGCGAGCTGTGAAGGCTTTTTTCGAATATTTTTGATGTGAGAAAGAGGTGGTAGTTTGTTAACTATAATCTAGGTATTTGATTTAGTTTTTGTATGTTCTAAAATTCTTTTTGCGGCAGGAACAGTTTGCTATTAAGTTAGGTATGATTTGATTAGTTAATTGAGGTAGTAAGGCTTTTTATATATACAGAAAGGCCGCGATTGTTGAACTACCAAATCATTGGGCATTTTTAGTAGAGTTTTTCAGCCTCAGCAGTACTTAAGTTGCATAGAGTATCCAGTACGAAACCCAAATTATTCTGGACTGTATGGTTCTATAGAGACTGGCGACTATTGAGAATGACTATTACCTTGACATTATACTTATTCCGTTTAGAAGTGAAATTGAGCGAGTATACTCTATACTATTGGTAGGCTTTCCTATTAGGAAGAGGGATGACTTTGCCGATTTTCCAACATTCAGGAAAGTAGATGGATTTTAGGATACCGTTAGGGATAGCCTAAGCAAGTTTGAAAATTTTAATTTTTCGACCATCTCAATTAAGGTTGGATTATTTTAGAAGCGAATTAAGAAAATTTTTGACACAGTTACTGGCAATCTGTTCGAAATAGGAATCTATTAGAAAACCGTTTTATATAGGTGAACTTTTTCGTATGATTGGACGAGGATCTTTAGATATTGAAGTAATAAGATTTTATTTTTTACTGTTAAGCTCCCAAATTTAGTTGAAAAATACCGGAGAATGATCGGGAATTTCAAGCATTTTGCTTATGTATTCAGAAATTCTTAATTCGCTTAACAAACAGAAATCCACATTGGAATATAAATTAACGTCAAATTTCTACAGATTTATAATAGAGCCGATCACATTCGGTTGCGTATAGATTAATGAATTTTTGGAGTTTAAGAGACATTTTTGAAATGAATTTCTCTGAAAAAGAGGTGCTTATCTTACATATGGAAGTGAGTTTGACAGGAAGTGAAGTATTTTCTTTTTTATCAACACCTCCTCCAGAATTTCATTTATCTCAAACCAATCTTTAAGCACATTTGGAATGTTAATAGTTCTCTTTTACAACGAGGTACCCTGTGCACACGAGGGCTGAACTTTCCGCCAAATATTCATTTTCCATCTATTACAACTAATTTTTTATTTTTTATTTTTTTTTTTTCAGATTATCTTCGACACAAAGAATGCTTATATTTTATACAAAACGATTGGGAAACGTGTGCCAAAGAGTTTAAAGATGTACTAAAACAAGAAATTGCACGAATAAAATCGGAACCAAATAGTAATATGCACTATATGCAATTATGTTGGTAAGTTTATAATAAAAAAAAATATGTTACTATGGATTTTTGTAATATTTTTCCGTTTATTTTGTCAACTGTCATGTTGACTAGTTAATCAAATTGACTATTATGTGAAACCAGCATCGGTGACAAATTTAATATAGACGGCTTTCACAGCAATGCACATAAATATACAATATAGCCCTTCACTACTTGAAGTATCCACTCCTCGACTTCGCAAATATATGAAACTATGAGCATAATCGACACCCGCGCATGTTCAAAACAACGACTTACTTGTCTTCGAAATTCAAGTGTTTTAACTGATGATGTATCGTTAAACATAACTACATTATCCTGCTCTCTCTCTCCAAATATGTGGTTTGCATTAATTTGCTCGAGTTAACCCATTTCTCTAATATAAATCTACCTTTTGCAACAAAACTGGATATTTCATGATACAGTATCCTTGCGAAGTCTATAAATTGTTAGTGCCAGTGATCATGTCGTCGACACAAAAATCACGCTTTAAAATTATTGACTCTTTAAATTCATTTTCATAGTCATTAGCTGATGACATTGGTTGATTCAATGTGCGTAATGCGATGCTCCACATGTCGCAGTTAATAGTTGTGATCTTCTTCGGTCGAAATCGACAAACGATGGTTGCTAAATCATATTGATGTTTAGCTATCTAACAACTCGAAGCCACCAGAATATCTTCAATTTTCTCAGAATTTCTGCCCCATCAATAAAAGATGCAAAAGATAGCCACATTCCTTGTACAATACGGCAGTATGCCACTTCACTATCATCAGCAAACCCGTGAAGCTGTATGTTATTGCAATGCTTGGTAAATCATTGGATTTTGAGATCCTCAAAATATCGAATCCCTCCTCTATTTTTGTATTAGTTTTGTAATTGGTCAAATTGATCTTAGATTTTCCGCTTCGTCATTTCACCATTCTAAAAACATCAACATCCTCTAGCAAATGTGTAAAACCTTTTTCAACGGTGCCGTCATAGTCTAACTGTCGAAGTTCATGGATTGCTAAGAATGCAAGACATATCCAATCGAATGTTGTTCTTGTAAGTTTGTTGGTCCTAATTTTTTGATTTGAATTCGATTGCCGAAAGACTCTTTGATAGTCTGTTTCAATAGAAGAGATGACAATTTGTCAATACATCCTTTCTATATGCGTTACCTATAACGACAGCTGAATAGTAGGACCCATCATTAATATGTCATTTAAAGAAATTCCTTAAAATGTTTTACTTACCACTTGAAGCTTTAATGGGCTGCTGGATTCTTTCACTCATTGCATTTCTCATTATTGTATACCATATGCGGTACCAGCTGATGATCTTTGAAATTTTACTGCTACCCTTCTCAAAAAGTAAGAGACCCTTTTTCAATTATTACGAAATATTTGACACAAAATTAATCACCAAAAATAGTTGATAATAATAAATTATTGAATAACTTAACCATAGATGGCAGTAATGTCACAAAGTACAAGTTTGGTAATAAATTGCATATTACTTTATTGCATTCAAGAGCAAATGACAGTACTCTGTCAAAATACCTGTCAAAATACCTGCAAAATGCAACTTGTCGATTTAAATTAATATTTGGATGAGCAACATACCGGCCCGTTGCCCAGGTTGCGTAATTTATGAACTGTACGCCTTAATGTTGTTGTTCTGGTTTTTAAGGTCGCACATTCTTTGTACACATTCAAACAAAAATGATTGAATAAGCCTTCAAATGTTGTAGACTTCGTCCATGTTGTTGCTTTATGATCAATGCGTAATCCACACCAGTTTTAGCAAAGGACCCCACATAATTGACCCTAGTTATTTATTCATAAAATGGTTGTCTCCTTAAATTCTGTATTCCGCTTAAATCTGTTTTCCATGTTTTCAAGACTTTTCATTGCGCCGTTCATTATTTTCCCGAATATTAAATTTTAATCATGAGCGGGAATCTAAACACGAAACGACCTCCGCTAATTGTTGTGTACCTTTGATAGTGTACCTTCACATCTGGTATCAGGAATTTCATCGAGCTCCCAAAATGTTGTCTAGGCTGGTCTCGGCATGAAAATTGGTAGTAATCTGGTAGTAATCTGGTAGTAATCGGCAGTTCGTGATGCTTGTTCGTGTTCCAATCGAACAATCTCTCCGGTATGGTGCCTGGCGCTCATAAATCTTCTTGTTGCCCATAATATGGAAGAAATATTCATTCTGATTAACATATCAACGTTGTCTGGTGTATGAAATGTTGGATTAGCCATAGGTAGATTTTCTGGCCAGTACCGCATCAACACTTGTCACAATTATCATGAGTGACTATTGAAATACATTGCGTCTTGGTCTCTAAGACCAGTGATAATATATTTGGTTTTAGATTCATAGATTTTGAGACCAATGGAAGCGAGGAATTGTACTGGTGGATCCCGAAGTTCTTTGACACTGTTGCTGTTCAATCCAAATACACAGATACATATATTGTATCATGAAATTAAATAGTATCGGGAAGAGAAATTCCTTGCCTTAGGCCAGAGCTAATTGCAAAAATTCGTAATAGCTTCTTCTCAACTTTGACACAACATTGTGACTGCATTACTGTCATTTTACATAAACGCTTGTTGAAAATCCAAGAATACCTGATGTACGTCACGAGATGTATCGTAATATTTAGAAAGAATCATCCTCAGCGAAAAAACTTGATCAGTAACTGACCGATTCGGATGAAATCCTCTTTGGTAGTCACCTAAAATTTCCTTCGCCAGGAAAGTGATCCTCTCCAATACTATATAAAACAGTAAATTGTATGCTGTGCAAAGAAGAGCTACGCCGCGATAGTTTTCGCAGTTTAAGTGATCTCTTTTTTTATGGATAGGGCCCAAAACGGCAATGCAATCAACCCCAGGGAAATGGATTCTTTGTAGTCTCTGCATGGCCAGTGTGAATTCCTCGTAGGATGAGTCCTCTATGCACATCCCCGCAGTCTGTATTTGACAACTTTCAAATACAGTATTTGACACTTGTTGAGCATTGAGTAAATCAGAGAAATGCTCTTTCCAAGTGACAAGCACTGCGTCGATGTTAACACGTAGATTTCCATCCTGGTCCCAAATGTTGATAAACCTAGGCCTAAAGGTATGGTACTATCCGAAAACTCCTTTAAAGAAGCAATTTGAAATGCATTCCACCTTTCACGCTATTTCGTCTACAAAATCACTTGGCGGTTCTCCTAGTAAGAACCTCTTTGTTCTGCGATTTTAAAGCGCATTCGTGCTTCTTTATAGGCTTTAATCATTTGCTCGACAGTACGACGTCATTCCTCATTAAACCAATCATTTTTGGGTTGAATTATTACCAAACCTATAGAGTCGCCTGGGCAGCACTGACAACCAAAGTTTTGAATACCTCACATAGAACATTCACATATCATCAGAACGGGAGTTGGCCTCTATAATGCTACAGCTAACAGGATTCTGATATTGTACTTTCTCATCATCGTTTATCAGGCCTTCGCAGTTGAAACGTAAATTACGTTTATCTGCGATCCATGACTTGTACGAAAACTGCCATCTTATAGCTTTGCAGTGACCAATTGATGATCACTGCCTACAAATTTTGTGCAGCCCGAGATCTTGATTCTTTTCCTATTAACGATCGCTAATTTGTGTCGGGAGTACAGAACTATTTTTCACATAGTCAGTCTGATTTTTCCCAGCTCTAGCATTAAAGCCACCAATCACTATTCTGACGTCGTGATCCGGTATAGTAACGAGTATTGAATCGTTAAAGCCATAAATCGAGGAAAAATTATATTTTTGAAGAGGTAATTTTTGATTTCTTAAAATAAAAAAATCAACTATAGGCGGCCCTACTTAAAAATTATATCCGTACAAAAGAGTATTTATTTATTTATTTATTTGTATGTATATGTTACATACATTTAGAATTTAGAATTAAGAAGAAAAACACATATGGAAGCAATTATAATAACATCAAAACCGAAATTTGCTTCCATTAGGCATAAAAACCTCTTAAATTTTTCCAAAACAAAGTCACCCCATACAGCACACCTCATTTTGAGCTAGAGCTCATTTATAATGAAATGCGCTACACGGGATGAAATAATAATAATAATAAAAATAACAAAAATAACAAATAACATAAAAAATTTTAATAAAAAACTGTGTATTGCAAATTAACCACGCCACTCTAAAAATTTTGACGTAAATAATTTTGTCGAACCTAGCCTTTTAATAGCAAGTAAAATTGAATTCCAGAGAGAAATCCCCCTATCGAAAAAAGATTTATTTAACGATCCACCCAAATTTTTTGGTGGGTGTAACCGCAAGTTAGCTGAATGAAACCTACCAATTACCAACTTCCTATACAAATAAATTGGCTCCTTAGTTTTAAGAATTTTAAATATAAAAAGACAAACGCGAAGTTCAAAAAAGGTAGATAAACTACATCCTAAAACAACATTAGAATAAGGAGAAATATGATCGAATTTTCTGATACCAAAAATAAACCTGTTATACAAATAAACATTGAAACATCTTTGGAGAATACTCATATTCTCTTGAAGTAATCCAAACAAAACTACCTCATTCAATTCATATTCAATTCATATTCAATTCATATTTTATTCATATTCAATTCATATTCAATTCATATTCAATTCATATTCAATTCATATTCAATTCATATTCAATTCATATTCAATTCATATTCAATTCATATTCAATTCATATTCAATTCATATTCAATTCATATTCAATTCATATTCAATTCATATTCAATTCATATTCAATTCATATTCAATTCATATTCAATTCATATTCAATTCATATTCAATTCATATTCAATTCATATTCAATTCATATTCAATTCATATTCAATTCATATTCAATTCATATTCAATTCATATTCAATTCATATTCAATTCATATTCAATTCATATTCAATTCATATTCAATTCATATTCAATTCATATTCAATTCATATTCAATTCATATTCAATTCATATTCAATTCATATTCAATTCATATTCAATTCATATTCAATTCATATTCAATTCATATTCAATTCATATTCAATTCATATTCAATTCATATTCAATTCATATTCAATTCATATTCAATTCATATTCAATTCATATTCAATTCATATTCAATTCATATTCAATTCATATTCAATTCATATTCAATTCATATTCAATTCATATTCAATTCATATTCAATTCATATTCAATTCATATTCAATTCATATTCAATTCATATTCAATTCATATTCAATTCATATTCAATTCATATTCAATTCATATTCAATTCATATTCAATTCATATTCAATTCATATTCAATTCATAATCAATTCATATTCAATTCATATTCAATTCATATTCAATTCATATTCAATTCATATTCAATTCATATTCAATTCATATTCAATTCATATTCAATTCATATTCAATTCATATTCAATTCATATTCAATTCATATTCAATTCATATTCAATTCATATTCAATTCATATTCAATTCATATTCAATTCATATTCAATTCATATTCAATTCATATTCAATTCATATTCAATTCATATTCAATTCATATTCAATTCATATTCAATTCATATTCAATTCATATTCAATTCATATTCAATTCATATTCAATTCATATTCAATTCATATTCAATTCATATTCAATTCATATTCAATTCATATTCAATTCATATTCAATTCATATTCAATTCATATTCAATTCATATTCAATTCATATTCAATTCATATTCAATTCATATTCAATTCATATTCAATTCATATTCAATTCATATTCAATTCATATTCAATTCATATTCAATTCATATTCAATTCATATTCAATTCATATTCAATTCATATTCAATTCATATTCAATTCATATTCAATTCATATTCAATTCATATTCAATTCATATTCAATTCATATTCAATTCATATTCAATTCATATTCAATTCATATTCAATTCATATTCAATTCATATTCAATTCATATTCAATTCATATTCAATTCATATTCAATTCATATTCAATTCATATTCAATTCATATTCAATTCATATTCAATTCATATTCAATTCATATTCAATTCATATTCAATTCATATTCAATTCATATTCAATTCATATTCAATTCATATTCAATTCATATTCAATTCATATTCAATTCATATTCAATTCATATTCAATTCATATTCAATTCATATTCAATTCATATTCAATTCATATTCAATTCATATTCAATTCATATTCAATTCATATTCAATTCATATTCAATTCATATTCAATTCATATTCAATTCATATTCAATTCATATTCAATTCATATTCAATTCATATTCAATTCATATTCAATTCATATTCAATTCATATTCAATTTATATTCAATTCATATTCAATTCATATTCAATTCATATTCAATTCATATTCAATTCATATTCAATTCATATTCAATTCATATTCAATTCATATTCAATTCATGTTCAATTCATATTCAATTCATAATCAATTCATATTCAATTCATATTCAATTCATATTCAATTCATATTCAATTCATATTCAATTCATATTCAATTCATATTCAATTCATATTCAATTCATATTCAATTCATATTCAATTCATATTCAATTCATATTCAATTCATATTCAATTCATATTCAATTCATATTCAATTCATATTCAATTCATATTCAATTCATATTCAATTCATATTCAATTCATATTCAATTCATATTCAATTCATATTCAATTCATATTCAATTCATATTCAATTCATATTCAATTTATATTCAATTCATATTCAATTCATATTCAATTCATATTCAATTCATATTCAATTCATATTCAATTCATATTCAATTCATATTCAATTCATATTCAATTCATATTCAATTCATATTCAATTCATATTCAATTCATATTCAATTCATATTCAATTCATATTCAATTCATATTCAATTCATATTCAATTCATATTCAATTCATATTCAATTCATATTCAATTCATATTCAATTCATATTCAATTCATATTCAATTCATATTCAATTCATATTCAATTCATATTCAATTCATATTCAATTCATATTCAATTCATATTCAATTCATATTCAATTCATATTCAATTCATATTCAATTCATATTCAATTCACATTCAATTCATATTCAATTCATATTCAATTCATATTCAATTCATATTCAATTCATATTCAATTCATATTCAATTCATATTCAATTCATATTCAATTCATATTCAATTCATATTCAATTCATATTCAATTCATATTCAATTCATATTCAATTCATATTCAATTCATATTCAATTCATATTTAATTCATATTTAATTCATATTCAATTCATATTCAATTCATATTCAATTCATATTCAATACATATTCAATTCATATTCAATTCATATTCAATTCATATTCAATTCATATTCAATTCATATTCAATTCATATTCAATTCATATTCAATTCATATTCAATTCATATTCAATTCATATTCAATTCATATTCAATTCATATTCAATTCATATTCAATTCATATTCAATTCATATTCAATTCATATTCAATTCATATTCAATTCATATTCAATTCATATTCAATTCATATTCAATTCATATTCAATTCATATTCAATTCACATTCAATTCATATTCAATTCATATTCAATTCATATTCAATTCATATTCAATTCATATTCAATTCATATTCAATTCATATTCAATTCATATTCAATTCATATTCAATTCATATTCAATTCATATTCAATTCATATTCAATTCATATTCAATTCATATTCAATTCATATTCAATTCATATTTAATTCATATTTAATTCATATTCAATTCATATTCAATTCATATTCAATTCATATTCAATACATATTCAATTCATATTCAATTCATATTCAATTCATATTCAATTCATATTCAATTCATATTCAATTCATATTCAATTCATATTCAATTCATATTCAATTCATATTTAATTCATATTCAATTCATATTCAATTCATATTCAATTCATATTCAATTCATATTCAATTCATATTCAATTCATATTCAATTCATATTCAATTCATATTCAATTCATATTCAATTCATATTCAATTCATATTCAATTCATATTCAATTCATATTCAATTCATATTCAATTCATATTCAATTCATATTCAACTCACTATAAATAAATTGTGGGAGAAGATAAGATAAAAACATTAATTTCTTAAATTGACTATCCATTAACCCTACCACTTTGTACAAACAACTAACCATGCTTAACACCCTTCTACTAATATTAACTAAGTGGTCATCCCAAGTACGAGATTTGTTAAAAACTAACCCTAAATCTTTAACAGTATTTGACAACGGAATAAGAGAATCGCCACGGTAAATTCCAGGAAAGGACCAGGTATCTAAAGGTTTCTCATAAATTATAATAGACTGATTTACTCGCATTTAATCTTAATCGCCCATTCGAAACCATTTGAACTCATATTACGCCCTAATATCGTCACAAACGTTTAATAACGCAGTGGTTGTACTATGGTATTTTCTAAACCCAGATTGAACACAGCTAACTAAACTATCACTATTAAGGTGTACCTGAATTTGATTCTTGACAACTATCTCGAAGGCTTTAGAGATAGAACTTAACATACTTATTGATTGAAAATGAGATAGTTTAGACGGATTACTAATCTTTGGGATAGGAATAATTTTACTAAGCTTCCACTGGTCAGGAAAGGAGGAGGACGTAACGATAAAATTAAAAATATGTAGCAAGTACTTTGAAACGAAACGAAAAACTCGTTTTACGAATTTTAAACTGATATTATCCAAACCAGAGGATTCCGATTTAACCTTCCAAATAGCGGAATACAACTCAACGCACAAAATATTTGTGAACGAAAAAGAATTAGTGGACTCATCAGAAAAAGGAATTCGACCGAATAACTACCAGGGTTAAGATTGGAGCTAAAAAACTATTAAATTCATTTGACAGAAGGATCTGTCTTATATTTAAAAAACTTATATTTAGAAGATCTAATTAACCCTACAACCCTGTTACGCGCCTGCCTATAATCAAAGTGGGACTGGAAATTAGGATATTTTTTTCATAAATGATATTTGAAAGTTTCTGACACCACCAAGGTGGAGATTTTGGTTTTAGAGTAACTAAATGGAACACAAGTCTCAAAAACGAAACCAAGAGTTGAAAATTTCGATTTGTCTACTAGAAGAACTAACAGAAAAGATAACCTCCCAAGGAACCGAGGTACACGCTAAATAAAGACAGAAATCATCTAACCTAGAATAATCCCTAAAGCTTAAGCCTCCAGACTTTGGCGGATAATAACAATTAACAAAAAAAAACTACAAGATCATGATGGGAGCCTATACCGAGCGACAACTGATTGAAAAAACAAATAGGGCTATTACTAAAGGAAAGTCTTTTCTTTATGATGCTGTACAAACAGAGGTGCCCGGTGGGGAAATTAGCCAAACCTCTACACGAGCAAAACAATACAATATAATAGTAAGTACTAAAAAACTAAAGTAATATATGTACTAGTAATAATATTTGCAACTGGTACCTATTTAATCTAGATATTTACATGGCAGCTATCTGACTTTAAATTAAAAATCTGATTTAATTAAGTTCATAGGTTTATTTTTATTTCAAATTATTTCCTAAAATAAAACAAATCAATTGTCTACATAGGAATGAACATCAAAAAGATATATAGCTATTTAGTTCTACAAACCGAATTGATTTTCTAGGTATAAACAACAACAAATTTTCCTATATTTCATGGGAAAAAATTAAAAAAAATTTTTTTTAATTTTAATTTTGTTTCGACTATTTAATTATCAATTTATTTTTATTTTTTAAAAATGATCATTTAATTACAGTGTAAACATAATTAATTCTTGGAAATTTAATAGCATTATTTATGCATACATACCATATCATTTATTTTTGATATGTGCTGATTTGTGGAAGAGCCCTTGATATTTAGAAGAAAATTTTTCCAATCGGTTAATTTTGTACTAGAATTCGAATGTTTGGATTTGGAATATTATAAATGAAAAACCTATTACTATTATGACTATAGAAAATTATACTGAGATTATAGTTGATTTAAAACGATTTTCAAATTTCTTCAGGGCTTGAAACTTTACAATTCATTATACGATTTTTACCACTATACAGTTGAAAACACTTTGAAAAACATTCCTTTGTGCAACTCATTTCCCATGCCATAGTATAAACATATAAAAAAAATTCATGCTCAAAAAGACAACTAACTTAAAACTTTTTCTTTTGTTCTTCATACCATAATAAAGTTATTCACTTTCTCGGAAAACTTTTCCGTAAAATTTTGTAATAAAATTCATGTTCAAATATTGCAAGCAGTAACACAAAATTGTAGGTTGCAAGTGAAATGCACCACAATATTTGTTTAACCATCTTACAATTATCGCTTGTTTGAGCAAATTGTTAGTTTTGTTATGTATAGCGTTTCCTCATCTTGTTAGAGGTGGCTGGAAAAATCTTAGTAGTATCACCGATAAAATTACAGTGCAGGGATTTGGAACCTTTTACCAGTGGCATACAAGGAGTAACCAAGCGTGGTTCTAATCGTTGAAATTTAACAACCACAATGTTCCAGGAGTGGAAAACTTGAATGCAGAAGCAAAAATTCTTACAAGTTCGTTTAGTAATGCGAATTAAGGAGCGGCCAAATTTAGGTCAAGTTTTGAGAATTGGTCCCCAAATAGTTTGGTGGACCAATTCCAGAAAAAACAGCCTCACGTGAACGCCTACTGCAAGACATATATCTAGAGCAGTCCCACTTTTAAATTAAATGAAGACCAGGTAAAAGAAGGCAAAAGAATTGAGTTCAATAAAGGGAAAAGTAAACAATGGGCAAAAAAACTCATTACAATAAATACCCGTACTTTGATAAATCTGAAGCCGGCCTTAGAACCATAAAGAGATATGGAGATAAAGCGTTAAAAAATAAACCGCAGAATGGCAAAACGTAGCACCAAAAAGTCAGAAAAGAATTCAAACATGACCACCTCGATTGGATGCGGTTTTGGTTTTTTAAAACAGAGCTGTATCGTAACTTGAACTAAGGAAAGTGAAGGCGAACATAAATTTTACTGGACTGGGAAAAAAAGCTATTATATTCACCAAACTATAAAGGGAGATCTTTTGTTTTCAGTTGGAAAGCATTAGGAACCAACCGCAAACAGCATGTTTTCCAATTCCAATTAGAGGCAAGTATCAGTCAGGAAGCTGATGCTAAAACCTTGACATGGGAAGCCCTTGTAGAAATAAGTGTCATTGTAGTAGAGACACAGGGTGATTTTCTTCAGGCTATAAAAATTCTAAAAGCTCATGTCTGTCGTGCCCAGAATTTTTGGAAAATATTGTTTTTACTTTATGTCCACACCAGCCTGGTTATTAACAAACAAAGTGGCGAGGAAGACATAACTCCACCAATGTTAATGGAGGAGGTTCTAAGTGCATATGGCAAAGAGAGAAATAACAAGGCTTCGTGTCCTGTTAAAAATATCAAAGAAGTATTGATAACTGCGGTCCGTGCATATCCGGAACGGTTTGTTAGCTTGTATAATACAATTATTTTCTTTACAGTAGAAAGATCAATGGCTGGTAGTTCTTCCGAAATGAACCAAGACATTAGAAAATCCATTATCGTACCGCCCAATCTGCTTGCTGGCTTTGGTTGGTAAAATATTGAAGACGATCATATGCAAAAGACTACATGAGGCCATTGACAACAAAAAGAACCTGTTTGAAAATCAACATGGATTCCGTCAAGCGTGCTCTACCATTGACGCGATTTAGCTCGTGAGAGATACGGTGCGAAAAGCAATTGCAGAAGTCAGATGGAAATGAGATTCCAAAAAATATTGTGCGGCGATCTCATTGGCTATTAAAAATGCCTGTAGATCGGCTAGGTGGCAATGTACCCATGTATTTAACACGGCTGATTGCATATTACTTTAGAAAACGAGTTTTAGTGTACGAGAGCAAAAGTGACATAAAAGACTATCATATATCTGGAAGAGTACCACAAGAGTCGTTGCTAGCTTCTACGTTGTGTAATGCCATGAATGACTGCATTTTTCAACTGCCGCCAAAGTTGTTGGCTTTGTGGATAATGTGGCAGTTATTGTCGTGACAAAACATAGAGAGGAGGTGGATGAGATATGTACCTGCAGTATAAAAGATTCAAGATTATATATCGTCTTGGGTTTGCAGTTGGCGGAACAGAAGGCGGAAATAGGTCTGATCTCCAGTAGGAAAAGGATGAAAAATGTAAAGGTTAAGTGGGTGGGACTAAAGAATGTTTTCCACTGAGTGTGAAAAAACTAGGAGGGTGAATGAAGCTTTATCGCTAATGATTCTTACTTAGAATTGTGGTTGTCTGTTTAAAAGTGAAGTTCCTCAAAAGTGGTTTGTGTTCTTAGAAAAGCCTTGTATGAGGCCTTGTATTTCAAAGCAGGAATCCCGCCATTTAATTTATTAGCGAAGGAGCGTTTAACTATATATTCCCGCCGAAGTGAAGGGAAAAAATGAAAAAACGTATTATGGTCAGTTCGGAAATTGTAGACGAGTGGCAGGTGTAGTGGAACCATTCGCCGAAACGACATTGGACTCACAACTAATCCATTTCGTGAATGAATGGAAGAATTTGGTAGGAATGCTAATAATGTGGAAGCGGCATACTATGTGGGTTTTAGGATTGCGGAGACAAATGTCAAACTCTGGTAAGATTTCCGACAATTATAAAAGCATGTATAGGATCATTTTAATGGCCGCTGCCACCAATTATAAGTTGGATTTAATGTGACAATTTTGAGAGTAATGATATAGTTGCTCAGATGGCGGTGTATATACTAATAAGACTACAAACTCGGAAACACTTGGGTCTGGTTTAGTTTTCATAAAAATCTCCCGGTAACCTATGGCATTCACCATACACTAATTCTGTTGTCGAAACCTTTTATTCATCCTCAAATACTATTTAGAAACTCAGAGATATTATTGGTAAGGTTCTGGCCCATTTTGCATTATTATGACATATTATAGGGGCCTTTAATGTGCGGCGCCATCTCTTGATTATGCCACTTCCGCGCTGGGTTATAAGCGGTGTTCTGTTTTTGCTTGAACCCTAAAAACGTAACGTGAATTGTGAACCCTGGTCTGATGTAATACTGAAATGTGTACTCCAAAACGGCAAATTCAGTCTTAAATTATAAAAATTGCCACAGAATACGCCCTTTTATCTGCCAACGGTATTATCTCCGGCCATCGTGTAAACTAATCTATTAATATTGGTACTTAGTACCGGTTTCCCTCCGATGGTGGAAATAAACCAATGATGTCCAAATGGATTTCAGACCAAAAAAATTGTTTGGCCTACAGCATTTGAAATAAATTTGCTTTAAAAGTTTATGATTCCTACAGAAAACGATACGAAGCTTTAATTGTACAGGTTTAGGAATGCTTCTAACAACTTCGAGATTCGATTCAAATGTTTTTATGCCACCATACGAAATTTCATGACCTAGCAAAATTTATGACCAATCCCGCAGCTTTTCATTGATTAAAAACGGTTTTAATATTGAGTAAATGATCTTCCCTGGAATGCGATGAGTGTAGTTACAAATGGCGTACATATTACCGTTTTAGAGTTATCGGACTCTAGTGGTCATCTTTGGCTAAATCTATTATTGGAAACCCTACATCTGTGCAGCTGATAAGCAAAATCAGTTAAAAATGGGATAGAATGGAATAAGATGGACCATTTCAAGTCTGAAAGAAGACTAATTCCTTATGTTTTAGAAGTATATCACATAACCTCCGAACCTTTGATGAACACGTCTGTCCAGTATCGAAAAGGAACTTTCTTTTACTGGAAAGGTAGACAGCTTCAAGATGACAATTATTGTGGCAAAACGTCGCTGTTACATGAAAGCGTGCATTTGTGAGTTTTATCATTAAATTTAAAGTGACCAGCATATTGAGTATCTTAGTTTTTTTTATCCCTATCGCGCTATAATGCGCGTTGTTGGATTGGTAAGAACTTGACCCTCGTGTTCGCAAACTGTTTCTATTTTTATGCTGAGCTTTCATACAACTTTTTAATTCTTTGGATAGCCAGTTAACCAGTTTTGTTAGGTTATCAATAGTGGACGATTTATTTGGGAAAATTGAACCAACTTTCGTTACTTTTTGCATTTTTAAAATCTTATCTGTTGTGGTTGCTAATTTCTCAAAGCGACTTTCTTCTAAACTAGTTAATATTGACACGAGCTTTTTGCGGAGAACTGTTTCTATATTTTCCGCCATTGTAAAGTTCTCCAAAATATATTTTGTTTTACCGTAACTTTGGTGATTTTTTTTTGTGTAAAGAGGTAGAAGCGAGGGATCGCTGGCTCATTTTTATGGTAGTTGATCGTTTTGATGATAAAACCAGAGATATCAAACCTCAGAATAAGATTTTTCGACAGTGCATAATTTTTAGACTTTATGCTAACCTGTGTCGAAGCGCTACCAGAAATCAAACCAATATGAAAGACTCCAAATCACATCAACTGTCAAAGGTGTTATATCTTAAATCGGCACCAATACCATGTATAATCTGCAGTAGCGAACGACATCGGGTTTTTTGAATGTAACAGATTTTAATCGGTGACAATCCAGGAATGACAAAAAATCCAATAAAAGAGAAGCACAGCTCCTTTAGGAGACTAAATAGTTCTTATCAATGCCGATCTATAGGGTTACATGCAAAATTTGATCACCGCTGTGATCAGTCATGCTATCAGTGCCAAGGCAGTATCGCCTGCCTACTTTACTCGTTGAAATTCGAGATAAGTATGGTAACTAGCACATCATCTGAAAGTTATTGGACTGGGGTGCTACGAGAATACTCATACGAGATGAATGTGTAAATAGGTCGAAGCTGATAAGACAAATGAGAAGTAAAGCAAATTAGCTAACTACCAACCAAACCAGTGTTGCTAAATATATTACAAGATAGTGACTTCAACTTGGCTGATCCCACATTCTATACCACAGGGCCTATCGACGTACTCGTGGGCAGTGACTATTTTTTCGAGTTAAATACTACTGGAAAGATACCAATTCTATTATCGCCCCAAAAACACAATTGGGCAGGATTATAGCAGGGGCAATTCGTCGCAAACGATAAAAATTGCAAATCACATGTTTGAGACAAAACATTGAGACTTTTCTGGAAGACTGAGAGTCTACCTCGACAGTCCAAATATATAGTGTATACGCCACTTATATGCCTGGGTCACATGAGATTAATGCTAAGCAATGAAATCAACCTATCTAGCGGTCAATTTTATTACTTACCATATCATGGTGTATTTAAGAGTTCAGACTGTTTAAAAATTTGAGTTTTGTTCAAGTATTGCCGCGGTATTTTTTCATCTGCGCTATCACGTCCCGCACTTCTTCGTATATGTTGATGGTGATGGTGGGGACATCTCGACAGTAATATCACATTAATGCAAGATAGGTTGTTGCACAGCAGGTGTCGTCTATCTATTTAGAAGCGAAGAGAAATAATTCCTCCATACTTCTAGGACGGTTTCTGTTGGGTTCATTTGTAACTCCCCTTGTTTATTGCGAATAGCGCTTCTACGTGGATGGAATTCTGTAGCTATTTCTCTTATGTATAATCGATACCTATCCCTTGAATAGCCTGAATTTTGGATGTTATGTGGCTGTTGTTCATGCCAATCCCTTTTCTTTTGCCTACATAGCCGATACGAGGCTTTCCTCGCGGTTATGTAGGTATCGTGGAATTTGTTGCTTAATGCTGCTGTGTTCCAACGAATGATACGCTGTCAACTTTGATTGTTTGTGATTGATAGGCGAAATTTTAATTCAGCAACTACCAGAAAGTGGTCTGAACCGATGTTGGCTCCACGTTTGGTTCTAATGTCGTTGAGTCCAGAAAATGCCTTTTGGATAAGAGGATGTGGTCGATTTAATTGACCGTTGTGCAGTCGTTTGATTTCCATTTTCTTTTATGAATGCGCTTATGTGGGAAGAATATAATGGCAACCACCAAGTTGTACAGTAATGCTAGCTCAGTGGTGCGTGTCCCGTTGTTGTTTGATGTAAGGAACGTTCACAAACGTGATATTAAAGTAACGTAAATGAAACCTGAGTGTACAAATCCTATTATTAACAGGTTTGAAATCAGTCACGAATGGACGACATCGGTTGTCAATCAAGAAACCGACGCCTAATTCTGTAATCGACGATGTCACTACCGATTAGTCTTTTTTCTTGCAGAACCATGAGGTCGAACTTTTTCTTAGATGCTTGTTCGAAGAGATGATGGAGGCTCGCCCGGAGAGCGTGATGTAGGCTAAGTACGTTCCATGTTTTAAATTTTAAATCGTTGTCCTTATATTGTGTCCAAAGTCGTTGTTGTAAATTAAAATTTATCCGAGGTTTTGTTCAGGTTCCGTTACAATGAGATATTACAGAATAGGCTGTTAGCCCAACGCCTACCCCCTGTTGGAGGACCACAGCCCACACACTTTAGTTTACTCTTTTAACGGAGTAGTTTATAGAGGCCACCACGAAGAGGTAATGTGAGCACTTTCTGAAGTTGTATGTAGATACGACACAAGGTGTTTATCCCTCTGCATACACATTAACCTGACCACCACTAAGAGTATTGGATTCCAAATGTAAAATACACGGCCAAAAGAACCATTGGAAAATGTGAAATATGTTTAAAATCATTTTTTATACAGAAATACAATCGGGTCTTGTTTACTCCTTATCGTTTTTGTAAAAGAGCATACGAACAAGCCCTCTAGATGTCATTCTGGGTCGAAAGTATGGGGTTAAAACCATTTTTAACTAAATTTTGTTAGTTGCAAATTAACCACAAATTTGCGAAAATAACTCGCTAGCCAAATGAGTTGGCTAACCTCATATTTATCCTTAAGGACTAAATAATTAGTTATATCAAATGTTTTTCTAGTTTAAGTGATCCCCTCGCGATCTCGTAACCCAAAAGTTTAACTTTCTCCTTCCAAAATTCACACTTCTCTGTAGTTTCAACGTTAACCCGTGTCGTTGAATAACCGCCAATTGTCGTTTCAACCTTAACATATAAAGGATGATTTTTAAACTATTTTCTTTTTGGCAACACTGATTTTGACAGGTCACGTATGTTTCGTGTTTTGTGTCACTATCAAACATCTTCAGTTTGGTCTATAATTTAACCATGAATCGTCTTACAAACGAACAACGCTTGCAAATCATTGAATTTTATTATCAAAATGCGTGCTCTGTTAAGAAAGTTCATCGCGCGCTTTTTCCATTGTATGGTCAGTTTAATCGACTGAAGCGGCTATTTGGGCTATTGTGACTAAATTTCGCACCAAATTTACATTGTTGGACATTAAATCACCAACACGCTTACGTACAGTGCAAACTGAAGAAAATATCGCAGCTGTATCGGCCAGTGTTAGTGATGACCATCAATTATCGATTCGGCGCCGTTCGCAGCAATTGGGCCTCTGTTACTCAAAAACGTGAAAAATTTTGCAGAAGGATTTAGGAGTGAAGCCTTACAAAATACAGCTGGTGCAAGAATTGAAGTCGAACGACCTACCACAACGCAGAATTTTTGGTGAATGGGCTCTTGAAAAGTTGGAAGATCCATTTTTTTTTATCGAAAAATTGTGTTCAGCGACGAAGCTCATTTTTAGCTGAATGGATTCGTAAATAAGCAGAATTGTCAATTTTGGAGTGAAGATCAGCCAGAAGCATTGCAAGAGCTACCAATGCATCCAGAAAGAGTTACTGTTTGGTGCGGATTATGGGCTGGTGGCATAATTGGACCGTACTTCTTTAAAGATTATGCGAATCGCAACGTAACTGTGAATGGTGAGCGCTACCGTGAGATGATATCCAACTTTTTTTTGTCCAAAATGGAAGAGCTTGACTTGCATGACATGTGGTTTCAACAAGACGGTGCCAAATGCCACACAGCACGCGAAACAATGAACCAATTGAGAGGCAAGTTCGGTGAACACTTTATTTCACGTTTGAGACCGGTCAATTGGCCGCCTAGATCGTGCAATTTAACGCCTTTAGATAATTTTTTGTGGGGCTATGTTAAGGCTCTTGTCTATACTGACAAGCCCGCTTCGATTGACGCATTGGAAGACAGCATTGAAGCATTTATTCGTGAGATACCAGCCGAAATGTAGGGAAGTGTATGCCAAAATTGCACTAAGCGGATGCACCATTTGAAGAGCAGCCGCGGTCAACATTTGCATGAAATAATCTTCAAACATTAAATTATATGGACCGTACTATCGATTCAAATAAAGATTTTATGCATTTTCCTTAATTTTATGTGTCTTTTTTTGGAAAAATTTCCTATAGCTATTAAAAAATCACCCTGTACTATCCTGTATCGTTCGGCTAGGACAATAATATCGTATATATGCGATAATTTTATTATTCATTTCACGTGCATCCTATTCATAAACATTTTTTTAATTGAAAAATAATTTTTACCAAAATAACAAATTTTATCCCGCAAAAAATATTTTTTATCTGTTAGTTCAAGGTTCATTTTAATGCTCAAAGGTATTCAGCATTACACAATTTAAATTAAATTAAAAAAAAAATTGTTCGTCAAAGTCAATAACGTCAGTAACGAATCAATGTAAACAGGGAATGAGATATCCTGTTTTCCGTTGGTAAATATTTACTGTGTGGACGTATATTTGTTCATATATAGCTAGGTAGTCAGATAATGAAATTGAAGCCACAACAGAAATAACACACAACTGTACTGAAATTAAATTTTCATATGACAAACATTCGTATGCATTATATGTACAGAAACGAACCTTTCTAGGTTGACCCTTCGTATGCTTATACACATAATTTTCATCTTCTCAAAAACATAAAACTGTGGATTGTTAGTATGACGGTCCAACCATTTCAGTTGTCTTCTATGTCATTAACAAATATATCTTGATGTTTTTGGACATACACCGATCGATTTTTCGATTATCCTTTTAAATCATAACGTGCATATACATTTTTATTTTTTTGCTGTTTCGTAAAATTGATATGCATAAAATTAAAAATGTAATGCAAAATATTTTATAAATTTTTTTGCAAGCATAAAAATTCCATATTTTGCATTATAACCGGAAATTTGAGTTGTTATAGCTACCTGTAGTTTTTTTTCTATATAACAGACGAAAATATACTCCTTTTAGGACGGGAAATTGCTTTGTTGAATTTATTGAAAATAACTTTTAACATGCCTTAGGTATGACCTGTGTTTACCTTTAGTTATGAACCAGGAGAAGTGCAGATTTTATTAAAACAATCAACTCGAGACAACAGGGATCAGAAAACTTTAATATACATCGGTCCCTGTGGTTGGGGACACTCCCATGCCTCGTAAAAGACTTCTAACGAGAAGTTATCCTTAGAATTTCACCACAGAACCCTTGTCTTGTCGTATAGGAGACGACTAAATATTGCTTCACAGTGGAGATGACTTCGGCAATCTTGGTGTTGGTTTTCTTTTTGGGCCCAAGGTGAACAAAACTGTTTTGAATTTTAGAGCAGTTGATAATCGTATGGGTAAGCTATGTATGTGATCTACGAGGATCCACAACGGAGCACGACGCAAGAATAATGATTGGTGGTTTAAATGCTAGAGCTGGCAAAAATCAGAGTGACTTATGTGAAAACATAGGTCCGTACTCCCGACACGATCTAGCGAGCGATATTGCGGAAAGAATGATGAACTTTGCGGTAGCACACGACCTCATTATGGCCAGCACATTCGTTCCTTAAAAAAATATCCATTTACAAACTTGGATACACCCTCGTAAGACGTCCTGCTGTCACATTAACCTTGTGTTAATTACAAAGGGAAGGTCTCGGATCATTCAAGATGTTAGATCTTATCGGTCGGTTGGCAAATTTATAGGAAGTAATCATGAATTTGTCACTGCAAGTGCGATTGTCTTCGAATATAGAATTTTAAAATCAGTCGACCAATCCATTGGAAGAATTTTTGCATTGTAAAAGTCTTTACACGGAATTAATAATAAATCGGCTTTAATTAGTGGCCCGTATCGTTTCAACATTTTGGCTCTATCAGATCCGATCCCAAGCTTAGTTTTCGTATTGCTCTAGACAGCCCCAATAAGACAAATCGTTATCTACCCTAAAGAACCATCGTTGCCGACAGCGACCTCTGCTCTTACCAAATTGCAGTTGTCCTCTTAGAGATCACTGCACCATCTGCTTAGGATCAAAATCCTGATCTCGTGGTTGAATAAAACTCGGTAAGTGTCGTAATCATCACTTTTGGGGCTTTACATCATGCACATGATTCTTCCCTCAAATGTCATTAACCGTCTTTCATACTCATCTATCAGATGAGGATTTGCAAGGTATTTTGACCATAGCAGCGGGCGTGAAGCATACAATGCACGGTGGCCAGTGACAAATCGAGCATTAACATCGCCTCCCACACAATTATCATGAGTGACAAGAGATCCGAAGTCACTCCTTCAAATGTATGATCGCTAATACTAAAATCTATTGCATCTTGGTCTCTAAAACCAGTAATCTGACACAGACGTGTTACACTTTTATGAAAGATAACTTCTAACATAAGATTAATAAGTATCGGGGACAGATCATCACATTGCTGTACACCAGAGCTATAATTGCAATAATTTAAGAGCTTGACCTCAATTTTGACACAACATTGTGGCAGCATTACTGTCATTTTACACAAATGCACATATTTTTCAGGTATTCCCAGACATTGCAAAGCAACACATTAGCTATCCCGATGGATTGCGTTATAGCCTTGCAGGAAGTTCAAGATCATCTGGTGTACGTCACGAGATGTAATATTTAAAAAGAATCATCATCAACGAAAAATTTGTTAAGTGACGGACGGATTCAGGTGAAATCTTCCTTGGTAGTCATCTACAATATCTTCCGCGATTCTCTTCAATATTATGTAAGGCAGTAATTTGTTTGGTGTGCAAAGGAGAGCTTTGCCTTAATCGTTTCCTATTTTGAGAGATTTGCTTATTTAAGGATAGAGCAAAACGCGGCCAACTTCCATTCATCAGACATAAATTCACTTTACCATACTTATCGAACAAGGTCGAAAAGTTAGTTCCACAAAGTATATACCCTTCAAATATCTAGAGCTCAGAATTAAAACGATCAACTTCAGGGGAACGGTTTCGTTTTAGGTTCTGCATGGCAGTGTAAGCTCCTAAGAGAATGATCCTCTATGCACATCCCCACTGTCTGTATTTGATCACTTTCAAATACAGCATTTGACAGTTGTTGAACATTGAGTAAATCAGATAAATGCTACTTTCCTTTAAATGAAGCTATTTCAGGCTCAAGTCCTATTAATAGGCCTGAGGACAAACCTCATCCACCATGGTAGTCGAAAAAACTCCAAGTAACACGGCTGGAATGCAAGAAGCTCTTCAAAATTGAGAAATGAACAAAGGCTGGCGTGCACTGGGATTTACTATAAGGAAGCCCTTAAAACACATAAAAACAAATTAAAAGGTGCTAAAAGCAAAGCTTAGATACTATTCTGTGACAATATACAGGAATCCTCTGAGGCAGCTAGGCTACGTAATACTCTATCTATACATGTCGTGTTATTCCAAGTTATCTACAGCGGCCGGATAGTATCTTGAGTACAACGGGCGGGATCTCTGGTGCTACTACTGGAAAATCATTTCCCGGTATGTTCCAAACTTCCGACTGTTCTGCCTAAAACCAATAGAGCTAAAAGTGTCGCTGGACAAATTATCAACAGGAGAAACATATTGTTGTCAGTAAATAATTTTAAGCCTTTTAAATCAGCAGGTCCGGATGGCATTATTCCGGCGGACATCCAACAAACCAGTGACTTAATGATTTCCTGGCTTGAGGAAATTTTTAAAAGTAACCTGGAAATTCCAAATAAATGCCATATTCCAAATAAATGACGCAAAAAACCTTACTCTTATTAGATTATCCTCGTACTTCTTGCAAAACTCTAGATAGCCAAATAGAAGCTTATATTAGAGGCTCAATTGAGTTAACAGCATCACAACATGCATACTGCGAGGGGAAATTGTTGGAAACTGTACTACATTCCCTCTTAGGCCCTATTAAAAAATCGCTCGAATATAATGAATTCTCTTTGGTGACCTTCTGTGATATAGAAGCAGCCTGTAACAATGTAAAACCAGAGGCGATCACACAGGCACTTTCAGCTTTGGGTCTGGATATAGCACTCGAATGTTGGATTGATCAAATGCTCAGGGGCAGGGTCATTTTAGCTAATCTTGGCAAGCAATCCGTCCGAAAATTTGAGAGTAGAGGTACATCGCAAGGTGGTGTTATCCCCCCTTCTTTGGAACTTGGTCATAAATGACCTGTTATAAATGACCTAATATTTTAGTAAGGGTAAAGAAAGCTACGATAGCGCTATACTCCTGTAAGAATGATATTGGAAAACGATGGGAACTAAACCCTCGCATCGTACATTGGCTGTACACCTCTTTAGTTAGACCTGTTCTACTGTACGGAGTTATAGTTTGATGGCCAGCTCTAACTACAGTGGCAAACCAAAAGCTGTTGATGAAGGTTCAAAGAACTATCTACCTGTGTATTAGTGGTGCACTCAGGGCCACTTCAACTTCCAGAGAGGGCTGGGCGAGTGTTCTGCAAGGAACTAAATTTAAACCTTTTTTCGCCTCTCTGATCACCGTAGGGTCTTCAGGCGGAGGTCATCGCAATAAAAAAAGCCATAGACTGGATAAAGTATAATGTTATATCTGTAAGGGATATAGGCATTTTTACGCACAGTTAGGCTGCCATTAAAGTTCTACAATCAGGCTTAGCCACGTAGAAAGTGGTCTAGAACTGTCTCTCATCTCTTAATGAGATGGCAGAACAGTTCAACATTCAGCTTACATGGGTGTCTGGGAATTTCAATATAAAAAAGAATATTAAAGCCGATGAACTCGCTCGAAAGGGTTCCTCCTATCAGATCTTACCATGCAACGCTGATACAGAAGTACCGCTTGCTATGTATAAACTGTTCTTAAGGAAGAAGCTTATAAAATCGCAAACAGTAGATGGGCAAATTGTGCCTCATGTATAATTACTCGGCAAATTTAGCCTGCACTAGACTTAGTCAGGTCTAACCAATAAATATCCATGCAACGGCGCCATATTAGCATAATTACGGGTGTCATTACTGGACACAGTCTCATTGGTAAGCATGCGAGTAGACTAGGTGGTCTCTTTTATGGTTACTGTAGAATGTGAAGAAGAGGAGAAGGGGGAGACTATACTTCATCTGATCTGCACCTGTCCAAGCTCAGCTCGATACAGGCTAAAGTTTTTGTGAGTTCGCCTCCTGTGTGGCGTGTCTGACTTCATTAGGATGAGTGTCACGGATATCAACTGCTTTGTCAGAAGTTTGAAATGGTTCGTTCAATTGACTATGACACGTCCTTTAGGACGGCCACATTAGCCTAACCTAACCTAGGTCTGAAGGTATAGTGCAGTCCGGTGACTTTTTTAAGGAAGTTACGAGAACTATGATCATTGCTGAGTTGTTCTCTCAAGACTTCAGCTTTCCACCATTCACGATTTTTCCGTCTACAAAACTGCTTGGCGATGCTCCTAGCAAGGACCACTTTGTTCATCCGTGCGATTGATGAAAGTATTCGTTAAACGTATCATAAGAAAAAAAAGTTTACTCATTGAAGCTCCAGGTATCGGGTTGATGAATATCGTCAACATTTAGGATAAATATATGACATTTAGGCAATTATGAATATTAAAATATTTTGATTATTTTAAAACGGTTACATTAGCGACATCTAACAAGTCAATGGCTAACATGCCATGCTAGTACTATGTGTATTTATACTATGTATTATGGTTTCTCGTCTTCGTTTATCATACCTTCACAGTTAAAACGTAAGTTACGTTTATCTGCGATTCCTGACTTCTACGAAAAGTTCCATTTTTGGTAGTTACTAGCTTTGCAGTGGCCAATTCATGATAATTGCCTACAAATTTGGCAGCCAACCTCACATCTTAGACCCGAGACCTTCTCTTAGTAACTAACACATGGTCATTTTGACTGCGAGACGTCTTACGAGACGGTGTCTATGTTTCCATGTGAATATTTTGATGATAAAAGAAAGTGCTCGCCACAATGAGATTGTGCAAAATTGCTAAGTACAACTTTCTTCCCCCCGTATTGGTCACTAGATCGTGTCGGGAAACGTGGTATCCACTTTTTGTCCTTGTTTCGAGAACAACGAGTTCCAAGCGATACTCTTTCATGGCTGATATAGTGCCATTAAATGCGCCTGGTTTTCCTACGGACTTCACCGTTACACGTACTCTCGTTTTACGTATACCACTACCAAACCGCGTGTTCATTAATATAAACGGCGGTCCGGTTTAATTTTGGGTGGTATCCATATTTGTTTTGTTGATATAACAGTGAGGTTTTTTTCGGATGCGGGTATAGACAAGCGAACCAACCTTTGCTTAGTCGCCTTCTACGACAAACCTAAGATGCTTTTGAGGAATTCTAAGGAAAGCACGCCCATTTAGAATTGTTTTACCAGACATGGGAGTGCCAACAAAAGCGGCCTTTAATAACTAAAACAAAATTATCCAAATTAATTTAAATTTTAAACCGATTACTGGTTAAATCAAAAACTTTTTTATTAATTTTAAAATAAGTTACGGGTTTAAGTTTATAATGTTATAAAATGAGCATTTAACAAAATAGCCTTTAACGTATTTTTAAAAATGATAAAATGGAATTAAATATCAAAGCGGATTTAATCTGGATTATTCATTTTTAAATAGAGCAATATATATATGTGTGTATATATATATATATATATATATATATATATATATATATATATATATATATATATATATATATATATAATTTGTAAAAACATTGAGAGTTCGATAAACAATTTAAAATTATGTACAACTGGAAAAGTTGGAATTTATAAGAATTTATGTGACAGTTCAATAAGTGATACATATCATACTTGTTCAAATCATAATGACAATGACAATACATACTTCTTTAAATTCTAATGTGGCCCATTGTGTAAAAATTGATCCAGTGCTGCCGGATTCTAGTAATTTTAATTAACAGTTATTAAAGTTGTTATTAACTTAATGTTGCTATTAAAAAGAAAAAAAATATTAAGAAAAAAGTTAATTCGAGTTCCATGATAAATAGAACTTCGAACTTAGTTATAATTGGTTCTGGAATATTCATCCTTTAAAATGTTAGTGTATTGTTCTGATTTCCCAAAACTAATAGATTCATCTTTGTGGCCCGCTGGGAATATAGATAAAAAACCTGAATTGAAACAATCATCCTTTTTTAGGAACTCACCAGAGACAACTAATCACAAATGTTAATCAGGTAAATGTAAATTTTAGTTTAAAGTTTGCGCATTTGAATGTTAAGATTTGATTTTCTTGGTTTGTCATAAACGCTCCTTAATAAAAGAATTACAAACAAGTCACTTCATATTAACAATTATAAATTTTTACGCTTCGATCGAATGAATAATACAAGATGAGGTAGAGTTGGTCTCTATTGCCGAAACAGAGGGGTTGGAATTAAGGGTTGTTTTGTTGAAATTCTCATTTTAATTATTTTCAACCCTCCGCCTGCTTGTACTGATGATATTAATAATTTACATCAAATTTTTTCACAATTCAGAGAATTGTCACAGTCTGAAAAAGTTATTTGTGTTGGGGATTTTAATTTTAAAATGTTGTCCAATAATAAGCTAAGTATCTGCTTAACTTTGTATAACTTATATTATTTGCTATTTAAGCCTACTAGGTTGGATAGTAGTTTGTTAGATTTATGCCGTGTGCCTCAGACTTTTCGAAATAAACTTTTCAAAATTCGAAACTTCCGCTATTGTCTCATAGGCGAAATTTGAAAAGTTTAACGACGAGTTTACTTTTTAACGCGACTTTTCATTTTATTGTGCGACGTAAATTGATATTTTGAATTTGTTTTGACGTTAGTATAAAAAAATCAAATAAAGAAAAAATGTAAAATAGGCCGGGTCGCACTTACTTCGATGTAATTTATTTTGTTTTTACCTATAAATCATAAATTAAGTTCTATATATATACATAATTCTGTGTAATATATTACACAAGCCCCCGCTCAACAGGATCGTTTAAGCAAATATCGTGCATTACACAACATGCCGCCATCGTGTTTTTATTATGCCAAATGCATTTCTGATAGCACTTTACGCCTTGGTGATTACTTGGGTTAACTTATTTTCTATAGAAAAGAAGAGGTAATTTATCTGCATTATATAATGCAGGTAAATTAGCTCTTCTTATAAACGGTATTATAATGGGAATGATATTTCCAAATACAATTAGATATTCCATAAGACCTCGTCATAAATGGGATCTGGGCAGCCACAACAGATGTTTAAAAAATTTTCAGAGCTATCACATACCGTCATTAAATAATGCTGTAAACTATTTATAAATTACTAATGTTAATCATCTGTAATCTGTACTTTGTTTAAGTGGCCTTAAAAGTCAGCAGACTTTTCGTGAACAACAAAACTTGCCCCACTTAGTGTATGGCAATATAATTTTTTCGTTATAATAATTTCTTTAACTTTTACAAAGTTTAAAAAATTTAGTAATAGTATAGTGAAAAGTTTAGTTTGAAAAGTCTTCAAAGGCACACAGCATTAATAGTATTATATGAACCTGATAAACGCAACATTATTTCTTCTGGGAAATAAGAACCCCTCTTTGTGGGGCCCCTCAAGGATCAATTTTAGGCCCTTTACTTTTTTCCATATACATAAATGATTTAACTTGGCATATTGCAAATTGTAAATTTCATTTTTATACTGATGATTTACAACTGTATATCGGTGGAGACATTACAAAATTAGATGATTGTGTCAAAATTAAAGGATTATGGCTCACTAGAGGAAAATTTCATAATATTTCTCCTAAGGTTTTTTTGGACAGTGATATAATTTCTTTTGTAATGCCGTATTGTGTAGTGCCGTATTGTGATACTATATATTTTATAACTGTGATAGTTCGTCTAAATGGTTGCTAGGAATTACATTTAATAATTGTGTGAAATCTGTTACTCACGAATTCAAGAATTCATTTTTAGGTTGCTACTTGTTTGAGTTTTATTTTTATCGAACTAGGGTTCGATTCTGTTTCGATGAAAAGAGAATGAAAAAAAAATGTATCAATATGTTTTCATTTGCTTTTATCGTTTTATTTTATCATGAACATCGAAAATGCGATTCCTGTTTACCAAATTGATAAAATACATTAGTTCTGAGTTTTTTACGCATGATGTCAGTGAAAACTGTTATACATTTTCAGTTCAGTGTTATATATGTTTATATATCTAAATAAAATATATTTAAAAATTTGAAATAGATATTTTGTATACACAAATTTATATAAATTTATGTCTTATAGAAAAATTGAAGCACATTATTACGATTATTATGGCTAAATTAATTATTATTTAGTAAAATTGAAACTCGTGATTGACTTTTAAAATTTGTCATTAACAGAATACACACAACACACACATAGAATACACACATATGAATACATACAACACACGAAACACAAACATTTAGGCGCAAAAAGAATAATTTTATCATCGGCGATAAACTCTTTTCAGCAACAAAATCAAATTGATAAAATATCTCAGTTTTTCACCAAATTTAACACAAGTTTATCGTTTACCACGAAAAAAGAATCGCGATTTATGTTTTATCGATGATAAGTTTATCAATTATCATTATCATCGAACCGGAATTGCACCCCTGCAGTTTCCATTTTTTGTATTATCAAATATGGTGTACCAATTATATACTTGCATGATAAGTTTAATTTTTCATCATCTATGCGTACTGGAAACATTAATGTGCCGATTAATCGGACTAACATTTACCTAAGGTTTAATATAAAGGCGATTAATATTTTGAACGGTTTACCTAATTAATTAAACAAAACAAATTCTTTTGATAAACGAGCTCAGAACCAAGACTTCGAACGAATTGCGTCTGAACTTGATAAAAGAACAGATTACATTGAAAGGCTAACTAATTCTTGTATACTGCGAATTAGTGGTTATAAAAAATGAAGATCCTAATAGTTTTGTGGATAAAATTGCATCTGTGATCTCATTTACTTCAGAAATTCCATTTATGGTTTCGATTTATAGAATTCCATTAAAGAAGCCATCCATTATGGTACATTTCTGCAACAAAGGCGTAGGGAATGATTTTTTGCTTAAGTATTTAAAATTTAGAAACTTTAAGTTGGATCATATTGGATGTTTCAATTCCACTTCGCGAAGTTTCATCAACGAACATCTTACGAAACGAAATTATTTAATCAAGAAGAAACTAATGCAGTTAAAGCGTGAAGGGTTAATAACTCAACTTTTTTTCAATGAATGGTCTTATACATGTCAAAAAGCGTGAAGATATTGCGATATTATTACTATTACTATTGTAACGGAATTGAATTTGTTTTTTTTTAAAGCTGTGGTTCTGTCTTGGATAATAATTCTTTCACAATTTAATGATAAGTAGCATTTATGTGTATTTTTATTTTTTATTTTATTTTTATAATCATTAATTTATTATTTTATTTACTTTTAGGTGAATGTGCATTTTGGATGTTTATATATTTGGGTTGGATGGTTTATGGCTATGGGTAGTAACTATATTGGTAATCTGACGATGAGCTCCATCTCTGTTAAAACTGAAAATTGTGTTTAGAAATACTCGCTTAGGAGTAATGTTAATAATTTTAAGATGGCATATTTCAATGCTAGAAGTTTAAATATGGATAGCAAATTCAGTGAAATTTTAAAACTTTAATTGATCGAGTTGATATACAAGTGATAGCTGTTACTGAAACATGGTTAAAACCATGGATGTATTCTAGGTCAGTACATATTCCTGGATTTGTACGCTTAAGAAACGATCGTTTATCTCATGCAGGTGATGTGGCATTATACATTCGTAAGAATTTAAAATTTAAATTTATTGGCAAATAATCTAACGGCAACACTGAATATTTATTCATTGAAGCCCTTGTGATCTGGATATTCATTGGTGTGGTGTATGATGCTACTGACATTAAAGTTGACTTTATTGACGGTTTTTTTTCCAGTTTTGTAACAAACTATGAGCATGTTTTTGTAGCTAAGGATTTCAACGTTAATATGCTGAAAGTTAATTCAATTACAACTAACCTTTAAAACTGTTTAGTTGCTCAAAACTTGCAAACCAACCGATTGATGTACCAACATACTACTCAAGTTTTCACAACAGCTCTTTTCTTCTTGATCTGATCATTACCTTAATTTCATTCAGGATTAAAAAGTTTGTCTATCTAGATTTATCAATAATAGATCATGACTTTATTTGTTTTTCCTATAATCTCCCCATCAACGTTGAACCTGCCCTATCGTTTGAATATAGATCGTATAAGGATTTTAGTTATGAATGCTTGTTTGCTGATTGTACCACATTACAATGGGAATCAATATATGATAAATATTTAATTGATGAAAAAGTATCCATCTTAAATTGTCTTATTGAATATCTATTTCATAAGCATGTACCAATTAAGTTGTTTGTTAAAAGTCAACGAAGTACTTCAGTCTGGTTCAATTCTGATATTGAGTTGGTAATGGTTGATCGAGAAATGTGTTACAAAGTGTGGAAAAACCAAAAAACTAATGAAAATCGAATTATTTTCCGTCGAATGAGGAAAATCGTTAAAAAAACTTGTAAGAAAAGCTACAAGTGATTACATAGAAAGCAGCTTGATTTTAAGCTTTGGAAGAACGTACGTAACATTGGCCTCTCAAATGGTAGACCGGCGATCTCCAAGTTTTCTGTTAATGAATTGAATACATACTTTGTTGATTCTATTCCAGTTAGCATTAATGCATCGCAAAGCATTCCAATACACATGCAAGATTCTACTTTTGGAAATTTTTACTTTAACTCGGTTGAAGATAGTAATATTCTAGCTGCGTTGTATAAGATTAAATCGAATGCAATTGGTGACGATCATTTATTATCCCATATTTTTCCCATATTGTGAATACTTGTCTTACAGTGTCCGTATTTCCCGCTCAATGGAATAGTTACTCCCATTCGAAAATATATCCAACCTAAACATTTGAGTGATTTGATACCAATTAGTGTATTACCCGCGTTTTCTAAAGTTGCTGAAATATTAATGCATGGTCAAATTATTAGTTTTTTAAATGCAAATAATACACTTAACCTACTGCAGTAATACACTTAACCTATTGCTTCAGGGAGAATCATAGTACAGTTAGGAATTATTAAAAATCACTAATGACATTTCATGTGCTCTAATTAATGGAAATGTTGTCCTATTAGTATTACTAGATTTTTAAAAAGCGTTCGACACATTGTACCATTGCATATTGTTGAATAAACTGAGGACATATTTTAATTTTTCGTACCAAGCTGTTAAACTAATTAAAAATTATTTAAGCAATCGATTTCAATATGTTGAGCATAATTCTGTAAAATCTGTAACCATTGAAACCACACGGGAAGTACCTCAGGGGTCCATACTCTGACCCTTGTTATTTTCGTTGTTTATTAATGATATTTCTGCGGTACTTTCCCACTGTGACTATCATATTTACGCTGACGACGTGCAAATCTACCATAATACTTTGCCTGAATCGATTAAGTTATTAGCAACTTATATAAATAATGACCTCAACGAAATATTTAACTGGGTTACAATTAATGATCTCCAGCTTAATGCAACTAAATCTAAGGTCCTGCAAATTTATAAAGGTAAAGAGCAAATACTATTTCCACTCATCACTCTTGGTCAAAATATCATTTCATACACTGACAAAGTTCGAAACCTTTTATCGTGAATTCTAATTTAACCTCGGACGATCAAATGAATTATATCTGTTCCAACATCTATGTTGGTCTCAAAAGTGTATCTAAGTTTAGGAATTCGACGCCGCTTAAAACTATAAAAAAGCTCTTGCACATTCGTTGTTAATTAGCCACATTCGTTATTCAGATTTGGTGATCTTACGGATTTTAGGTAATCTTAATTATGAGTCATATAGACGACTGTCAGTTGCGTTTAATTCCATAACCAGATATGTGTATAACGTTCCTAGATATGATCATATTTCACCGTATGCTTGTTGGGTTGTAAGTTAGAAAATAATTTGAAATATAAGCAGTGCATGTTGCTTTTTAACATAATACATGATAACAGTCCACGTTATCTGTTGACTATCTTCCAATACTTTGTATACATTTTTATTACAAAAAAACAAGATGTCGTGGACTGGGGTGCAATTCTGGTTCGATGATAATGATAACTGATAAACTTATCATCGATAAAACACAAATCGCGATTCCTTTTTCGTGGTAAACGATAAACTTGTGTCAAATTTGGTGAAAAACTTAGATATTTTATCAATTTGATTTTGTTGCTGAAAAGAGTTTATCGCCGATGATTTAATTTTTCTTTTTGCGCCTAAATGTTTGTGTTTCGTGTGTTGTATGTATTCTATATGTGTGTATTCTATAAGTGTGTTGTGTGTATTCTGTTAATGACCAATTTTAAAAGTCAATCACGAGTTTTAATTTTACTAAATAATAATTAATTTAGCCATAATAATCGTAATAATGTGCTTCAATTTTTCTATAAGACATAATTTTATATACATTTGTGTATACAAAATGTCTATTTCAAATTTTGACATATATTTTATTTAGATATATAAACATATATAACACTGAACTGAAAATGTATAACAGTTTTTACTGACATCACACGTAAAAAACTCAGAACTAATGTATTTTATCAATTTGGTAAACCGGAATCGCATTTTCGATGTTCATGATAAAATAAAACGATAAAAGCAACTGAAAACATATTGATAAATTTTTTTTTTTTATTCTATTTTCATCGAAACAGAATCGAACCCCTGATATGTACTGATATATACAGATCAAAAAACAGAAAAACAAGCACAATAATTTTTCGGATTATTTTTACCGATCACAAATCGTTTTTTCTCCAATCAAACTGATCGTTAACTTGTAACTAATCGTTTACGTTGGTTGTATTCTTTTAGACTTGATTTATAACTATTGCACGGGCCATTTATTCCCAACATTATCTAAAAGACAAAATAAAAATTGGAAATTCGTTGCGGTATCTGACCTTGATTACGCCTAAGCACTCATCTGCTTTTAGAGCTAGGTTCTTTTTTCTTAATGGAGTTCAAAGTTGGAACAGTATTAGTTCTGATATTAAAAGAATTTCCCATCCATCCCAATTTAAAACCAAATGTTTTGAATTTTTTAGTTCATTTTAGTTTGTAATGATGTCCCCTCGTATACACATTCACCCTAGTTTTATAATTATAATTATTTATTCATTTTAATATTATTACTATCATTGTTATTATTATTATGATTATTATTATCATTATTATTATTTTTAATTTTAAACATTATTATGGTTATTATTAGTTTACTTAGTTAGTTGTTTATATTTTTGTAAATGTTCATTTTGATTATCTATTGTGTTATTGTGTTCAACTTTGTATAAATCTATAATTAATTAATAATAATAAATTAAAAGTTTTATTTTTAAAATTAGTATCATAATAATATTATATAATTATTTTCTGTTATTTAACATGTTAATATTTAACTGTTAATATTTTTGCTTATTTATTATTGTTACTCTTGGTTTCGACCAAAAAATCGGTTGTTTTTTTTACAAAGAGAAATATTTTAATTTTTTTTATGTATGTATATTGAAATTCTATGTATTAGAATTATAAACTTAAATATTTGAATTTTAAAGTTGATTTTTTTTATAAAAATTTATTGTAAATGGTTGCAAATCTAAAATGTTTAAAGTTTAATAAAAAATAAATGGCTATTAGTGTTTTAAATAATTTTTTTTTATTACAACTGCCTATGGCTTTATTCTTCAATCTTTCTAAAAAGAAACTAACAAGATGTATGCGAATCTTACAAACTAACCTTACTGCTATTTTTATAAGTCTTAACCAATGTTAATACTTATTATTAGTGTGCACCATTTACTTAATTTATAAATTCAATAGTTTAAGTGGATCAGTTCTTCTCAGTCGTCTGTATCTCGGTTGTTTTAGAATGTCCCGGGCCAAAGCATTGGGATGTGCCTCTAGTTTTGGACAATATCTCGAACTATAGGTTCTAATTGTATCTTTAATGGTTAAAATTCCGAGGTCATGATGTATGTTGGTGTTTCGAATATACCAGGGTATTTTTGATTGTGTACGTTGCAAAAATTCTCTATTTGATGCGCTGGTGGATCCCCATAACTGAATACCATATGTCTTTTAAAACTTTATTGCCGAGTGATAATCTTGATTTTCTTCCTATTAGCCAATACATCTTAGCAAATTTTATTTTTATTTGATTACGCTTAGCTTCTATATGCTTTTTCCATGTCAACCTTCTGTCCAGATGTAACCCTAAGTATTTGACACTAGATTGCTGCGGAATAGGTACACCGTTCAATCACAAAACTTGTGGGCAGGTGAGTTTGTTAAGTGCGAATGTAACATGTGTTGACTTATTTTCATTGACTTTTATTAGCCAAGTCTTTAGCCAGTTTTCAATTTTATTCAGATGATTTTGCAATTGCGTTGAGACAGTTTGAGGATTTTTACAAGACACTAATATGGCTGTACCATCAGCAAATGTTGATACTATAGTTTCATTGCAAATGGGCAAATATAAAATTGGTCCCAAGACACTTCCTTGTGGAACACCTGCGCTGATATCATTTAAACCAGTGGTTGTAGATTTCAAGAACTACATGGAACTGTAAAAGTTCTTTAACTTTGTATATTAAACCTCTATGCCAAACTTTGTCGAAGGCTTGTGCAATATCCAAAAAGGCAGCAGAACAATATTTTTTTTTTTTGAAGGTGAGTTTGATTGCGTTGACAATCCTTTGAATTTGCTCTATACTGCTGTGCTGATTTCGGAAACTAAATTGGTGATCTGGTATGATATGCCGTTCTTCTAGTACTGGTTTCAGGTTCCTTAGTAACAATTTCTCAAATAGCTTTGATATCGTGGAAAGCATGCTTATTGGACGATATGATGAGATTTGTGGCTCATCTTTTCCAGGCTTATGTATCATTGTAATTTGCGATATCTTCCACTTTTGAGGAATGTAACCAGTTCGCATGATTGCGTTAAAGATGTACGTTATTAGTTTAATGCATTTGTCTGGTATTCTTTAACCATTTTCCCGGTAATAAGATCATGTCCTGGGTCTTTTTTTCGGACTTATGCAGTTTTTTATTGTGCTCTTAACTTCCTTCCACTTGAATTTTATAGTTTTATAATTTGGGTCGTTCACCGTTTGGTTTGGTAGCATGTAATTGTTAACTTGTTCATGTGGTGAGAATACGCTTTTTAGATGAACAGCGAAAGCATTGGCTTTTTCTTCATCACTTCTTACCCAGTTGCCACTTGGCAGTCTAATGGGCGAACACGAGTTTCCCGGCCTCTTAAAACTTTTAGTAGCTTTCCATAAGGGATAGTCTGTTCTCTCTGTTGCCGAGAGTTCACTTAAATAGTTTTGTATACCTTCATTTTCTTCTTCTCTGAGAGCTACTTTCAGGGATTTAATTGCTCGATTTAATTTCAATTTAATATCGGCGATCTTTGCTGCTGCCACTGCCGTCGAACTTTTCGCTTTTCTTGTATTTATTCTTGGATGTTTTTAGGAAGTTTATTAACTTTTTCAAAAACACTGATGTTAGGTGTTGCTTTTTTTGCTGCTACTTCCAGTAGATTTCTGAGGTAGGCTTCCGCTGCATCAATATTTGCTGGTGTGCTAAGAGGAATATTTAGTAGGTAATTCTTTTCAATTTGTCTACTGTATTGATCCCATTTAGTTTTTTTATTTGTCAGGCGTTTCAGTGCTTCAGTCTTTAGGGCATCAGTACTCACTGTTATAATTACTGGTGAATGATCGGATGATAAATCGTAACAATCTGTTGCCATAGCATTTGTACGTGCAATGCCTTTAGTTATACAGAAGTCTATTAGATCAGGAATTTTCTTTTTATCCGTAGGCCAATAAAAAGAAAAAGTTGGGTGCCCCGCTGATAGAGAATCCAAATAAAGTTCATCCATAGCTTCATAGAGTTGCTTTTCTTTCGGAGTCGTCAATCTTGAACCTCATTGAGTATGTTTTGCATTATAATCACCTCCTGCAATGAATTTATTGCCTAGATGGTTAAAATAATCTAAGAATTACTTCATTTTTATTGCGTGGTTCGGTGGGCAATAGTCTGATGATATTACACAGTTTCTAGACCACTCCTCCAGGCAGATATTTGTCGCTTGGATATGATCTTTGTCATATTTCTCAAGTTCAAAGTGTTTTAGTCTTCTTTTAATCAACACAGCTGTACCACCATGTGCTTTACCATCAGGATGTTTAGTGTCGTATACTGAATACCCATTAATTTTGAAAAAGTTTTTTTTGGTGAAGTGGGTTTCTGATATTAACATTATGTCAATATTGTGCTCGTTAAGGAATGCTTGCACCTCTGTTTTGTGTTGGGCAAGGCCGTTTGCATTCCATATGGATATTTTGAGGACAGTCATTTTTGGTTTTTCGCTACTAACTGCATTAATGTGTTCATATTTTGCATTATTAGATCCATGGTTCTCTCCATCATTGACATAAAGCTTTGCATCATATCTTTGCATCATATTAGTTTGAACTTTTGGAGATATGCCTTTAAGTATACTTGCATATGAAAAGTTTAGATGGACAGCACTATTGATGGTCGGTTTATGGTTTCTATTAGTATAAACTTCTTCTGGTTGCACTTCAATATTAGTTTGATGTAGCTTAAACATGCGTTGTTCAGCCCTTTGCTTAGGATTGATTCTTCTTTTCAGGTCTATATATACTGGGCACCCTCCAGCGCAGTTACTGCATCTTTTTGCAGACTCATCAGTTATAGTTTTGTTGCATTGTTTGGAACTATGAAGTTCACCACAAATAACACACAAATCATTTAGCGTGCAGTAGGCTCTAGTGTGCCCGTATTCTTGACACTTTACACACTGTACTGGACCGGTTCTTTTTTTAGGTTCTTCGATCGTAATAGCGTCGATGCATTAGATATCTTAAGTTATACATTCTATGCTTCCCTTTAACTGGTTTGTTATCAGTTTCTAATTCGATGCGGAACATTGGCTGTGGCAACTTATCTCGATTGATGATGTTGGTTATTGCCTTTGCAAAGAAGCCTTCAGCAGCGAGCGCAGCATGAATATCGTTAGTGTCCACGTAACTATTGATTCCTTTTATTATAACGACTAAACCTTTTTGGCTTTTTAGTTGCTATGTATAGAATCGCTTACCAGCCTTATCAAAATGGTTGATTAGCGTTCTGTAAGCATCAATGTTTAGTGGTTAAATTTTCGTTTCTTTAATGTTTCCTCTTTTAATCGAAGAAACATAAAAGTTACCCTCCGTAAGCACTTCAATTTTTTTTAGTAAGTCTCTATTTGATTCTTCTCTCAAATCGATTGGTGGCGGTTTATAGCGATTTAATCTTCCCAAGTAGGGAATAAAATAAAACTCACTATTTACAAAAATACCCTTAATTTATTTTATTTTGACGCACTGTATTTATAAACTTACAATATATATTGTTGAATTATATTGTTGTTGTTGTTGTATATGATGATGATGTTTGACCTGTGGTCTATCTCCGTTGACATCAAAAAATGGAATGACCGAGTCCAAATTATTTATTTTTAATTCATCACAAATTTTATATTGCCCCATCTAGCTTTCTGTGTTGTCTGAGAAATATTTTATTTCTCGCAATCGCACCATCTATCGGTGCACACCTTGAACTGGTGGTACTCAGCAATTACTATCCAATTCCGCAATTGCTTGACTGTCAACGTTATGTAAATAGACAACAAAATTTGACAGTCGTATTTTATTATGATGATGTAAATATATAATCAAGTTAATTATATATTTACAAATAATCTGTGTTGTGTTTGTGTTTTGTTTGTGTATAATAATATGTACGGATGAGTATTTTATATACTCACCCGCTACAGGTTTTTCAGTTTTCACCTTGTTTTCTGTAGGTGGATCTTTAGCAGTCTCGTTAGTTTGCAAGACAGAAAAACGGTTTTTATGAAGTAACTCGACACTGGCCACTCTACTAAATTTGTTTACACTAGCACTTGCCTCTGATCTTGGGCTACTTTTTCTTTTATTTTGAACAGTTATGTATCTGTCTATACCTGTTTGCACAAGTTTTTGTTCGCATTGACCTACATCACTTATAGTATTATTGTTTTTTGTCAACGATGCACTATCAATTACATTTATGTTCATTGCACTTTGTTCAATTATATTAACTTTGTTGTCACTTTGTATAGAGGAATTTGCTGTTGAAGCAATTTTTTGCGATTCGATATTTAGCCGATTTTTCCTACATCTAACGATGACGTAGTAATATTTATTAAATCACCAGTGGACATAGTCCGTTGTTGTACTGGTGGTGATGGCGCGATATGTTTTTTTTGGTGGAGTTCTGATCACCATTTTTACATATTTTTTACATATTTTAATTTAATTTAAAATAAAAAGCTGATATCAGCAATTCACAAGGAACTATTTTATTTAATCAATTTTAATTATATTTTTTAATGTTTACTTGCCGATAGTCAAATTGCGATTGTTTTAAATAAATAAATTACTTTTATTTAAATTTGAATCGCAACAAAAATACATTTTAATGACATTTTTCAAATAAATGAAGGGTTGTCCATAAAATTTCCTAGAGGAAATTTTATATTTTAGTACCAATGTAAAAAAAACAACAGCAAAAGTTCTCTTCATTAGTACAAATCAGTTTTTTCTACAAATCGGTTGTTTTTTGTTTGCATGTGGAGGTAATAAATTTTGTGTTGAGAAGCAATTTATTTTGAGAATGTATACTATCCGTGTGAAGTACGTTGTAAAAAAAATAACCATCTTTTTGGTGGAAACGTACACTTAATGTACAAATGCTTTGGCTTAAGCAATTAATAAAGAATTATTATTATTATTATTATTAATATATATATATATATATATATATATATATATATATATATATATATATATATATATATATATATATATATATATATATATATATATATATATATATATTAATATATATAATATATATAATATATATATATATATATATATATATATATATATATATATATTGATTGATTGATTGATTGATTAGAGTGTACGGCCAAGGACGAACCAGGAACTCCCGGAATGCTGGGCACCACCGTACACCCGTGTTACATATAACAGAACCGAAGGAATGGAAGGAATGTTAGTTGTGACAGACTCGACCCGGTTACTGACACCTACGCGATCGATAGTTAGTATTTTTGTGGTGTAAGGAAGGATAAGGTTTGTAAGCAATGACAGAATTGGTCCGGTTACCCGGTAGCCAATATTCAAACTACTGTTAGCACAAGACAATCACAATTTTAATGAACTGATCTGCTTCCTGTCGACTCGTATCAGCAACATTAATATCAGCAACGCCACCATTCAACTGTAATTTGCAAAGGTTTTCTGAAAACAAAATCTAATAAAGAACTAATTGCTCTTAGTCGTAGGCTGTAATAAATTGAATTAATTTTCATCTGCCATTATAAATTAATTAATTCAAAAATATAATAATATAATTAATATAATAATATAATTTCTGCAAGCTGAAGGATGAAATAAACTGGATTAGTTTTCTCCTGAAAGTACAAACTTATTCATTTTTTCCATAACAATATATTAATATAAAAATATCAAATAATAGAATTTAAGAAATATAATAATATGAAATACAACGATCCAACAACATTATTTAAAGAACTTATAACTCTTAACCGTACCCTGTAATATAAAGCATTAGTTTTCGACGGCAATCAACCAATTGAATATTTCAACTTCATGCTACTAAAATATATTAAGTGAGCTCCTATTTATATTCACTTAACTAGAAGTAATATTACTAAAATTAATTTAAATAAAATTTGAAGACAATTAAACGCTCGAAGTCGATCGAATTAACTGTTTTATAACGAATACATAAGCACCATATATATATATATATATATATATATATATATATATATATATATATATATATATATATATATATATATATATATATATATATATATATATATATATATATATATATATATATATATATATATATATATATATATATATATATATATATATATATATATATATATATATATATATATATATATATATATATATATATATATATATATATATATATATATATATATATATATATATATATATATATATATATATATATATATATATATATATATATATATATATATATATATATATATATATATATATATATATATATATATATATATATATATATATACATATATATATATATATATATATATATATATATATATATATATATATATATATATATATATATATATATATATATATTCGATTACGTAAACTATCGATTCTATTAAGTGAAAATTATAAATAAGTTTTTGTATGGTAATTTTTTACTTTGCATATACACAATATGCTAATGAATTTGTAACGATTCGTTTGAGTATACAAAATGTTGATCCTGCAAAATAACGATTTATACTTTATTAAGCGTTTATTTAGTTTTATTTAAGTTAAGCGAAAAGTTTTATTTATTCAAATAGAACTGTATCATTAAATTCTTGCGGAAGGTATAATCAGAACCAGAGATAAAACGACATGGTGGTTGTCGCAACCATTTCAACAAGTCTTTAAGCAAGAAAACTCATATTAACGAGTTTACCATATGGAGGCTCAAGAAGATGGGGCTAAATATGAATATTCAGAAGAAGAAATCTAAGAGACTGCAGAGTTAAATTATATGATGCGTGCCTCTTTAGCATACCATACATAGATTAATAAACGTAAAATGTCATACCTTTAAGTTGCTCATTGTTACGGGTACCAATTAAAATTCCATTAAGCCTCAATTAGCCAAAAACACGATATCCGCCAATGCGTAATTCAAAATTAGAATCGCAGGAGAGGAAATAGAAATCAGCAGGAAAATCTGTGAACAATTTTTTAAAAACATCGGGATTGTCACCGGATTTATTAAGAAAACCAAGGAAAACGTCTACGCTTATAAAGAGAACTTCAAACATCCTACCATAGGCACCACACAAACCTACCGAAGATAAACAAAGAAGTGCTGGGTAGAATACTACGAGAAAAATTAAACCAGAATATAATCAACAGGATAAAAATACCTGAAGAATTTATACAAATTTACAAGAAGTTTTTAAGGAGCAACTCCCAGTTATAAAATTCGCCTTACTCAAAAAATGGTTACGGATATTTGCAATGAGCAAAACCAATTTTCAATTATAAAGGAGTAACCCAAAAGGATACGCCGATATCATATAGAAACAAATATTGGAAAAGTACAATGCGAAAAGCTACAGCCTAGTAACGAAATATCCACAAACCTGTGATACCTGCCAAATCAATATGAATGATAGACATCCGGATTAAGTGCAAATCCAGGAACCACCCATTCCCACGTCCAAAAATTTATTTTCGATTTGAGTTGTTTCTAAAGTTCTATAATATATTTATCTATAATTTTTCCCCAACTGTTAAATTTAGGCAATAAGATCATGGAACATTGAAAATCAGATAAAAGCAAATGCCTTTTGAGGTAGCTCATAAGGTGAAAATTTACTATCGATTCCAGTACTTTAGATAAGGTCGACAACAAAGTAATTGGCCGGTAATTTAAAGAAAAAGTTTTAACACCTTTAATAGGAACCGGTTGAATATCAGCGGGTTTCCAAATAGAGAAAAATATCCCGGGTCCATCGGCATTTGAAAAAATTTGGCAAGTAGTGTCGCCTACCTCATTTTTGATCTATATATAAACAATATTTCTTGACATCATGAGGTAACCAATACTTTGCTGATAATATCACAGTGCCTGATTTTATTGTGTTTAATATCCGAAGGGAATGCAATTTCCATATAACTTGCTCTCAAGAAATTTTAAAATATATTTGTAGATTGAAAATCTATTGTTTCTACCGTTTTATCCCAATCCATCATATAGATACTCGTCATACTCTGATTTTTGGCTCATATAAGAATCTCTAAATCTTGCTCATTCCACTCATCTGACTAAGTATTTGGTGCAAAAAAACTCTAATTTAGTCTCTAACTTAGTGGTTTATACCGAGGATAGACGGAAAAAATTAAAATTCTGCCCTTTATTAGTATCTATATATTTTTCTGTCCTATTTTCGTTGTTTTTAATCGAAGTTGTAAAATAAATTTCGAGTTCCAGTACTTATGCACTGTAGAGCCTTTTTTACGTCTATAAATATGAGAAAATTTATAAATTAGTTTTCCCCGAAAAGTTGGCTATAAATAAAGAATATATACAAATTCTTATGTAGGTATATGCGTTTTGTGATTTTATTTACATAATAACATGCTTTAGCCAACTTTCAGGGGAAAAGTAATATATTTTTGTATTTGACGTATAATATGTCGATCTGCGGTCTCAAATTTTTTCGCAACAAATTTTCAATTTTAAAAAGTGAAACAAAAATTAAGACGTTTAGAATAAACGACATATTTCGACATATTATGTATTATGTCAAAAAATGAAAAATATATTACGTTTTCCCCAAAAGTTGGCTAAAGTATTTAAATTTAAACATTTTCAATGGTTAAACTCTACAATACTTAAGCACCTACTGGACATTTTTGTATAATAATAAAACGAATTTACAGGCCACTGCGACTGCCAAATGGTCTTTTAACTCATGACCTAAATCAGGTGGAAATACCTAAATTCCTGACCTCGTGGTAGTCGTAAAAAACTCGATAACTGTCGTCATCGTCACGTTTCGGGTCTTTTATCATGTACATGACTCTTCTCTCGAATGTAATGAAACATCTCGCAAAATCTTTCGTCAGAATCTAACTCTCAAACCCAAACAGGAAGTTCTGATTAACAACAAGTTTATCACTATTCAAAAGTGTGGTCACCACCACTAAAAACTCCAATAATCCAATTGCATAAGTACATACTAGAAATTTTAATAAATTTATAAATTTTATAAAACTGTGTGCGAAACGAAATAAAAAACACTTAATAAGTTAAAAACTTCAAATTCTATCTTTTTATTCACCACATAATTTTAAATATAGCAGTTAAAATTTAAAATCCATTTCCTTTTGTCAATTTACAAATTAAATTCGAATCAATTATATATTTTTGACAACTCCGTCAAATAAATGAGTATAGTAAACATGTAAACGTCAAAATTTTAACCATCTTGCATTTCGTACAGCTCTTTTATTTCTACCACAGTTAAAATATTTAGCTTTTTAACCGATTCGCACACATCCTAAACGTCTTTATGTGATAAAAACTTGATACAAAATAAAAATTAAGACAGCTAAAGTTAAATATTTTATTTTATTCACTACATAAAATAATAAAAAATTTAACGAGGTAAAAATCTTAACCTTATTTTGACAAAATTATCGTTTTAACAGTTTCCATTGCAATTTAAATTTATTGTTCAAAATACAGGGTGTCCGCCGGGAAGGTATACTACTTTGTTTTGCCGCCATTTTGGTAAACGTTAGTATTGACAGTTCATATTTGGCAGTCGTGAAGTAGACACGTGGCAAATTTATTATGGATAAATATTCGATAAACCATCGTGTTTTAATCGTTAAAACATTTTATCAAAATCAATCATCGATTACTGTGACGATGAGAAAGTTACGTGAAACTGTTGGGAGAAACAACGTGCCAACAAAACGCACTATTTATCGTGTAGTGAATGATTTCGAAAAAAGAGGGTCGCCCATGACAACCCCGATTTTCATGAAAAAATCATAATGAGTGACTAGGCACATTTTCATTTAAATGGATATGTGAATAAACAGAATAGTCGGTTCTGGGCAATGGAAAACCCTCAAATTATTCATCAGTCACCTTTACATCCATTTAAAGTGACAGTCTGGTGTGCAATTTGGTCAGGAGGAATCATTGGACCTTACTTCTTTCAAAATCAAAACGGCGTAACGGTAACTGTGAATAGGGAGCGATATCGTGATATGATTGAAAACTTGTTAACGCCAGAACTGCATGCTTTAGGCTTGATTAACATGTGGTATCAACAAGACGGTACCACATCGCATACAGCCAGGATTACAATGGAATTACTGCGAGACTTCTTTCCACAACAAGTTATTTCAAAAAATGGTGATGTTGATTTGCATCCACGGTCGCCTGATTTGACTGCTCCGGACTTTTTTTTGTGGGGATATCTAAAAAACAAGGCTTATGCAAACAAACCAGAAACGCTTGAGCAACTGAAACAAAATATTCGTGATGAAATTAATGAAATGCCGCGTGAAATGTGTGAGAATGTAATGAAAAATATGCTCAAAAGGGCTCGCATTTGTGAGGCTAACAGAGGCGGACATTTATCTGTTATTGTATTCCATACATAATTGCCGACATTAAATAAAACATTTATCAATATAAGATCCATTCTCTTTCATTTAATCAAAAATTATAAACAAACAAAGTAGTATACCTTCCCGGCGGACACCCTGTATTTCACCACGATTATTTTCACAAACTTTTTTTACTAAATTTTTTAACACATTCACAAAGCTCTTAAAGTCTTTTCTTAAAACTCTTAAAGTTCAAGTTACGGGAACTGTAATTTTTACATTGGCATGGAATTCTGGTCTAAAAAGTTTCTTATCATATAAAGATAACGTTTACAGCGATTATTGCACACCAACAAGATCGACATGGTATTCGAAAACAAGTGAGCTGCCCTTTGAAGTGACATTCATGTTTATAAAATAAATATTCTACCATCTTTTTTATTCGGTGTCCCAAGGTTCATGTCCAAATTGTACCAGGATACTATTTCTATTGGTTGAAAGTTTGTTCATCCAGACTTATTCATCACTTTTACGTGTAATCCAGCGTGCGGGAAGAACTAAAGTCAAAATTTGAAACCTTCCAAAATACTTCAAACCGTTCTGATCTCTTAATTCGAGTTTTAAATTTAAAATATCGTGTCATGTATTAGGTTATTACGCATCAGAAACTTAGGTTAACCCTAAGCGAGCGTATGTTATGCAAATCTTTGAGATCCATTCGAAAATAATTTTTGGGAAGCTCTAAGTCCTGATCAACTTTTGGCAGCACCGCAGTTTTTTATTAGTACTAGAATTTAATTCATAAAAATTCCTCAACTATCCTTAAAAAAGACATAATTCTTATCATAAATTGACTATTTTATATGAGATGAGGAGGCACCAATGGCAGGGGCCACTAGAAATTGTAAATTTGGTTTCTATGTAGAGATTTCATGAGCAGCGATTTGTCGTTTGGAAAAGTAGTTGTGTTAGGAAGTGATTTTTGGCAAGTGCAATAGTAAATGCAAGTTCAATTGACACAGTAAAAAATATTGACGGGACATTTGACTCTGGCTTGCAAGTAATTTTCCCAGTAGAATAATTACCTAATTTCTTTGAACCGTTCTGATTAGAAACCGGTACATTCGAATTCTGATAGGGAAGATATATTTAAATTAATTATAATCATTTGTAGAGTAGTTGTTGAGTGTTGGACTACCGGAACGGCTCCCACTCACCATTCCCAGTAAATGACTCCGTACAAATAATTTTACTCTCTTCATGACTTTTTTATAAAAATTTTACTTTTTATTTTATTTTATTTTTTTCGTTAGTTTTATCTCACGAAACTGTCTTATTATTTTTTAATGTTTTCTGTGTACCGAGATGCACGTTGTAAAAGTTGTAAGCGTAATGGCGTCTCCATATATTTTTATTTCTTTCTCGAATATTGAAAAATTTTCTTTTCACCTATCAGTGGCGTCTGCAAGTTATATTTACTCAGGGTCGCGGACCTGATTTAGATATGTACTTTTCCGGTGCTGCGAACTCTTTGCTAAAATTGCTTTTGTTTTTATTTTCGTTTCTATGTCTACATTCGCGAGTTCGTCGCCACACATTTTATTAGGATCAGTGATGGCAAGGCACACATCTATGGCCTTTTATTGATTAATATTGACAATAACCAAGTTGATAACGTTTCATTTTTTTTTTTTTTTTATTTCAGCGTAAAATATGGATACGAAAATTGTGTATTCAACAGTGCCAAATACAAATGTCGAAAGGATTCATCGATATTCGCCCATGAAATGGCCAAAATTTTAACATCCGAGAAACAATTTAATAACTGTGATAAAATTGATAAAAGTGTTTGTTCAAGTTCAACAAAACTCGATCAAATTACAGCATCATATGTTGGTGTATTTACTATAATCATGTTACATTTATTTTCAAGAAATTAGGAATCAAATTTTAGATAAGTTTATTTATAATTAAAAAGTTTGCAGTTTACCCAAAACCATTAACCCTAAATAAATATTGAAAAATTAAAAAAAAAAATAAAAGCCAGCAACAGTTTACATGCAGCACTTCAGTTAAATAAATACGTAAATGTTAAACAACAATGATTTGTCTTAAATGTTCTATATATGCACTCATCGATTCTCAAACCATCAACAACCACAACAACAACAACAACAAATAAGATTAAGAATGTAATAAATTATAATAAATTAAATTGTTTATAAATTTACAGATTGTTGAATTATTTTTATTTTTAACCGAAACCTAATTGACCGCAGCTTAAGAAATTACCGATTGATCTTCGGAAGACAAGGTAAGTTTTATTGATTTTAAGAAGTTAAAGATTCCAAATACTTATAAAGTGCTTAAAATGTATCAATGTTTTATAGCCGTATTTATGCTGATTCTAAGAGATTCTAAAAGAAAAAAGCATCGATCATCAAAATCGGACCACTATTACGTGCGCTATTGACAATTCATTGATTTTCGGGAATTTCCAAAGGGGTACCACTGTCCGGATGTTTTTGCTTAGAAATGATATGTGAAAATGTTCGAATATTTTATGGCAGTATTTATTCTGGTGTCACAAGCTTTTGATAAAGACATCATTCATCAAAATCGGACCACTATTACGTGCACTAGTGACAATTCATTGATTTTTGAGAATTTGCAAAGGGGTACCACTGTCCGGATTTTTTTGCTTAGAAATGATTTATGAAAATGCTCGAATATTTTTTGGCAGTATTTATATTGGTGTCACAAGCTTTTGATAAAGGCCTCATTCATCAAAATCGGACCACTATTACGTGCGCTATTGACAATTCATTGATTTTCGGGAATTTGCAAAGGGCTACCACTGTCCGGATTTTTTTGCTTAGAAATGATTTGTGAGAATGTTCAAATATTTTATGGCAGTATTTGTGCTGATGTCACAAGCTTTTGATAAAGGCATCATTCATCAAAATCGGACCACTATTACGTGTGCTATTGCCTGTGAAGTTGCAAAGGGGTACCAACCAGATGGGGCACCATTTCAGTATAAATATGTACTTCCATAAAATAGTGATACATTTTCATAATTCATTTTTTTGCTGAAAAAACTGGCCAGTGGGTAACCCACAAATTTGCGAAAATAAATTATCAGCCAATAGAACAGCTAAAACTGGTCAGATTGGGAAGTTCGATTAAAATTTCTCGGGCCCTGACCTAACATTGTCACAGAATATGTATTTTAAATTTGACTTCGTACAAACGTTTATTCTAAATTTATGGTAAACGACTTATACTGCAATATGTGACATAATATGTATCTTGTACAAAGTAATGTTATTTTTATTATTATTTCAATTTGTCGAAATCAATATGTTTTTCTAAAATATGTTCTATATAAGTACCTCTAGAATAATATGAACATAACATTAGCATAACAATTCACATACAAATTACAACAACTAAACCTGAAACATATTATACGAATCAATCGTTCGTTTACATTGATATGAACAAGCTGATAACGTATTTTTTATATTTTGTCATTTCAGCGTAAAATAAGGATACGAAAATTGTGTATTCAACAGTGCCAAATACGAACGTCGTCAGGATTCATCGATGTTCGCACAATGTTTAAAAGCGTCCACATCCAAAATCGATGTAGGTTTGTGACTAACATGAGATAGTTACCCTTTATAATTAAGACATTTCGGCTCGACTAACGAAATTTTACAGTTGAAATGGCGTAGACGGACGGATAATATAAAGAAATTAAAAGTGGGTACACAATTGTTTGGCCATAACCTCGCCATCCAACAAACCAAAGTTTTAAACCATTATTATACTTACACTAGATGGCATTATTATCAGTGTGGTGTTTTCTATGTTTCTCTATGCCATTTGTCTTATTATTTATCATGACTCGAATTGGTTCTAGAAATTAGCGAATTTACACATAACGTATACTGATTTGTATTTATTTATTTTTTACTAAGATCGTTTACTTTAAGAACGTTCGTATCAATTTCATTAAATAAACTTTGAGCTAAATTAAACGGTGTACAGTCTCGTTTTAAAAAATTAGCGACCAATTGTTTACTTGGGATGCCACCACCATGAGCCAAACACTCTCTACGATATTTTTCTCCTTGTTCCCGACTAAATGGATCTTTTTCAAAATACGTCTGCCATATCCACGAAGCAATTGCACGTGATATTAAATACGAATAATATTTAGCACCATAACCGACCAGATGAGAAAAACGAAGTTGCCAAGCCTAAAAAAATAGTTGTACAGTTAGTTAACTTGCATCATAATTTAGATTAGTAAAGTCTTACTGTATTATCCACATACGGAAGTCCATAATATTTTTCTTGAACTTTTTTTAATGTTTTTGTTGTTGTTTCCTCATTTTGTGCCGGATCACCGTGATAAACTTGGTCCAACGCCGAATAAAAGACTTGCAATTGAGTTTCACTGGCCGAAAATAATAATTTAGATGCGCATAATCTATGCAACATATCTTCGGGCATCGGTTCTTGCGTCTGAAAATGTTTTGTAAATGAGGCCAACACTCTTGGATCACTCGCAAAATATTCCATTAATATTGATGGTACTTCCGCAAAATCGGTGCTACACCGTGTCCCCGTAACATGTTGATATGAAGTGCGTGCTAACATTGAATGCATTGCATGTCCCATTTCGTGAAACAAATTCTCGACCATGGCGGGAGTTAATAGAGTTGGCCCGGACCATCGGGATAGACTTAAATTTAACATTACAACCACAATAGGATTTTGATATTCGCCATTCGGTAATTCGCGTCCACCTTGGATGGTAAAATGACAATCTTGATTCGGTTTGCCAGGACGTTCGAATAAATCAAAGTAGATATAGCCTAGTAGTCCTTCGGTATCATGAACGACTGATAGCTTATAAATATCGGCGGCCCACGATTCGCCAGGTAACATTTCTGTATTTACGAGTGATATACCAAATATGCTCGACATAATCCTATTTAATCCTTCCATACAAGCACCTAAACTAAAATATGGCATAAATTCAGATGTCGATAGTTGAATCCATTGTCTCTTTAATTTTGTTGTAAAATACGGTGTATCCCATGCTGCCAACGGTTGCCCATTTGAAACTTCAGAATTCTGCAAGATGTATTATGTAAATTTTAAGATTTAATCAAAAAATGTCGTCATTTACCTTCATATTTTGCATGAATTGAAAATCTTTAGCAGCCCGTTCGTGTAAACCATCGGAGAGTATATTCAGGAATTCATTGACCACTTCAGGCGATTCTACAGTACTCGCTTTCAGCGCCCTATGACTGTATGTCTTAAAACCACAAGTAATCGCAAGCTCATTTCGTGCCATTAACAAATTCATTAAAATTTGTTCTTGGTTTAAATCGGGAAACAAAAATAATCGATAAGCAGCTTCCCTAGCAGCGGCGCTATTTGAATCAGCATACAGACCACTAACTAACACTTTATCACCTTCAACTGAAAATAAATGTCGTATATTAACCGGTAGCACATCTTTTGGTACCGAACGCGGATGAACCGCACCCTCCATAAATCGTTGCCCCAATTGTAAAATATAATCGTTTAAGTACACAACTTTTTGCCGTAGCTTTTTCTCCAAGTGAATTCCACTTTGTTCGAAATCGAATAGAAATAATTTTGCGACATGATCATCAACCGCTGTGGTCTCTATAATATCATTGGTTTCGACGGTATTTTTGAGAGCCTTATATATTCTATGGTGAGTATTTAGTCTATGGATACAAACAAAATATTTTAAATCGTACCAAATGAGGGGTCAGTGGCTTTTTTTATATATATTATGTAATTACTTTTCGACAACCCCACTAATACTAATACAAGCATCACGACCGGCTTGTGAAAAATTTTGTTGTGGATGCGCTAGCCGAATAAATTCGGCCAGATCAGCAACTTTACACAATGAATCGGACAGTTCATCAAATATTTGAACCATTTTACGATTTCTAGTCGGTGAAATCGCTTCGTTGATAAGTTCATCCGTTTTTGTAATAACATTTTCTTTTAACAAATAGAATCCATCGTATGTCTTTAGCTCTGGTATATTAAAAAGGCCCTAAGGAACAAAGAAATCTTAGGATGCTGCCTCTTAAGTTTTACACAAGTATAGTTACCACATCGTTCCGAGTAAAATTTATCTTCGACGACGGCCTCGAGTTAAACGTTGTTGCCAATGGTGACCATGTAGATAATTTTTTATTATAAGTTTTATAAACTGCAGTCATAAACGATTTATTGTGTTTAAAATGCATTTTAATGTAATTCTATCGGCTGTAACAAGATGCAGGATAGTAGCACCAAAAACTAACGTTACAAAATCATTTAAATGATTTGAGATCCAAATGTTAAAATTATGATTCAATTTTAGGTACTAGTTAATTAATTATTTAATCACTCATTTTTGCATAATAGAAATTTCTTAAATCAAAATTTTAAAACATTTTATGAAATTAAAATTAGTAAACTGTCTTTTAGGTTAGAACTTTGACGTTTCAAGTGGGATTCCAGTACATATTTACATTGTTAATTGGTTTGGTGGATGAATTTAAAAAAAAACTTTTCAGCACTTATCCTATCCATCCATAGATGGCGTTTCATTTTAATTTTGTTCTTACTATTTTTCCCTTGACAATCGAGCTCGTACTGACAAATAAATATTCACAAGAAATAAAGACCCATTAAAGTTTATTTATGTAGGATTGAAAGATTTATTTTATTTATAATTTAGCATTTGGCATTAATAATTTGAACAAATTCCGGTTTGAGTGAAGCTCCTCCAACGAGAAAACCGTCAATGTCGGTTTGGTTGCCAAGTTCCTTACAGTTAGCAGCGGTAACTGATCCTCCATATTGAATGCGAATAGCTTCCGAAACAGCAGGTGAAACGTTATCGCAGAACCATTTACGGAGCGCTGCATGTACATCTTGAGCTTGTTGTGGTGTAGCCACTTTACCGGTACCAATAGCCCATACAGGTTCATAGGCCATAACAACGTTTGTCCAGTCTTTTACAGCAGCTGCAATAGCTTTAGTTTGACGGAAAACCACTTGTTCGGTGTGTCCAGCCTCACGTTCTTGTAGTGTTTCACCAATGCATGCAATGACCTTTAAACCTTCAGCGAGGGCGTGTGCAACTTTTTCCGCGATTAATTCATCTTTTTCGTTGAAAATTGTCCGGCGTTCTGAATGTCCAAGAATAACCCAGTCCGCACCAACATCTTTTAACATAGCTGGTGATTGTTCACCGGTGAATGCACCACTTGGTACTTTGTAGCAATTTTGACCGGCTACACCTATCGATTGGGGTAGTACTGAACGTGAATATTCGAGATATGGTCCAGGTACACCAATTACAATTTCAACATTTGGATCCAATGGACCTGTGGTTAAAGTTTTGCCAATAGCAGCAATGGTTGCCTTGTTGCCATTCATCTTCCAGTTACCACCAACACAGAATTTACGAGTCATATTGCAATTGCACGGATCAGCGTTTAACCACCTTAATTTAACAAATATATTTAATATCGAGTTTATTTAATATTTAAACATTAAACTTACGAAGTTTTAGAAAATGACAAACGTTGCAAATCACCAACTAACGAAACTGTTCTGCACAAAAATTTGTAAGATATTTTATAACCTTTGAATGACCTTGCAATAGGTTGTATCATAATATTTTACCGTCAAAAGATTACTATAAATAATTTAGTCGTCCAATGAACAATATTTATTCGGAGCAATTTAAAATTTTATAGTTGTATAAAATGAATTACCATTGTGTAAAACAAATAAAATGAATTTGCATTAGAAAGAAACAAATTAAGTTTTAACAAGAATCATCGATTTGAATTAAATTTTACCACTTTGTAAAAAATTTTAGCCCAGAAAACCATATGGAAACGAATTCCAAAACTTTTTAGTGATTTTCCCATTGGATTGCTTATTTGACGTTTTAAATTATTTAATTTTTGTGGTTTAAACACTTTTTATCAAGTTTTAAACATTTTTTTTAGTTTCGTTACTAGAATACTTACAAGCAGTCACCAAATACGGCGTATTTAGTACCAATACCAAAAGAGATCAGGTTGCGTCATTTTGAGGTTATTTATAAATTATCAATGATTTTGTATATAATTGAAATTATTTGAACAAAGAAGAAATGAAATGTACATATTTTGGGTAATAAATTAAACTATTACAATAAGCATCGTGATTTTAATGTTCGATGGATCGATAGATTTTACTTCGCCAGATTTATTTTTGCAATCGCCTGGATTCAACTTAAAATCAATAGTAGACATCAATATCTTTAATGATTTCCAACACAAATTGTATTTGTTTGGTTTTATACCTTTAGAAATGTCATTTTAAAACAAAAATGAACGAAGTGCATGCGCACTAAACCGAACCGTAGATATTTATTAATCAATTTTTTAAGGTTATTTTACTCACACTCCCGTTTTTATTTACTCGCACTCGTGACCCTTTTTATTGCTCAGTCTATTTTAGAACATAGCAAATGTCATATATTCAATTATGAAATCCGAGATACAAACCACTAAATTAAATTCTGTGCTATAAATGTCCTATCGACCATATTTTTTATGTACATAGATAAATATATCCAAGCAATCGTTTTCTCTTGCCATTTTGTATAAGAATCTACCAAATTGAAAAATTTCACTCACAAAAAGTGTCCAGCGAAATCGTTATGAACTCTTTGAAATTATTAGTAGCGTTTTCTATCTAGTTAAACGACACTGGATTAGCCTGCATCTTTTGAATTTGTAGAATTTTTTTAAATTATCTATATCCCGGTCGATCCTTTGCAAATTAATGACTATGTTTCACTTCTCTACTTGTTCTCAAACCTTGTATTAGTATGAATAAAGATTCATACTATACTTTAATACTTTCATTTTAATTATGGATGGTACAGTTTCGATCAAAATTTCGTATTTTCATATTTGTAACCGGTAGCATTTCCGTATTCTTTTCTATTACCGTATTTAATTTCGTACCGAAAACTCCAGAGGAACAACTCATAATGTTGCATCCACATTGTCCAGATCCACAGGTTCCAGTCGTGCATATAATTTACTGAGTTTAAAAATCCTTGCTAAAATGCGTTTAATTTTTGAAAATGACCCCACTCTTTCGAATATATCGTCTAAGACATGTTTCTCTGTTGATGTAATGTTGACAGTTAACGATAAGTCCTCTCTTCTAATCTGGTGTGTTGCAATTTTCTTTGGGTCACCCATTTATTTATAGGATTGAGTAACCCATGAGGTCCCGACTCCAACATTGGTCAAGACACTTGTTTCAATGATCTTTCTGACCATTGCTGAGCCATAATTTCTGAAGATTTATTTTAAAGACGATTATATTTGGTGAAATCCAGCACCATGGATCAAAAATTCGTGATATTTGAGACAACAGTTCTCGTGATACTGTTTGATATGCTTCTATCTTGTCTCTCTTGGGATTGCAGTCCTAATGTTTTTATCGTTCCGGAGTAGTCATTGATGTTCAACTTTTTGACATCTTGAGGACTCCCCCTTATCACCTCAGTTGAATTAGCTTCCATTTGCGCAATTTGAAACCTCCTTTAGCCAGCAGACATTTCTGAAAGAAGAAATCAGCCAGGATCTGGCAAACAATCGTCGATGTAAATTTTGGTCAAATTTTGGTCTGGCGATTCATTTTCTACATCAGATGAAAATGCAATAGAGTGCTTTCGGGACATAAGTAGAATAGATATTAAACCATTTTGTATCGTCGGTGCAACCAACAGCTTGTCATTCAAAGAGGTTCCGGTTGCCGTTTTGCATGACCCATTAAACATCATAGGTCTCAAGCTCAAATAATCTTACACAAAACTGGCGTAATGCTCATGAAGGTCAGGTTTTTTGTCAAATTTACGCTCCATAAACTTAAATCGTTTGAGTGCTGCGCATGAAATGGTTTTCACAAATTGCCTTAGATTCTGATAAAAACTGAGAAGAGCTTTGGCTCACATTTATGTTGTTTTACGGCTCCAGATATCACTTACTCGAATTTAGTGAGCAATGATATGATTTCTGATTTTAATTTTATCAGATTTCAACACTTCAAAAAATATGTCGCCTCGAAGCAACAAGTCCATCTGACCAAGTGTATGATACGCAAAATCTGCTAACTGGAGTCCTCGATTGTCCAGCTTTTCCAACACAACTTGCATTTAATGTTGAGAATCGTATTAGAGTTGATAATTTGGTGAGGATTAGAGGTTTAAGTTTGAAGAAGTCAGTTTAATCGATTCGTAACTGTAAGGTTAGCTTTACTAATCCCTTTGTCATCCCAGTGTTACCGAAATTCCCGAAACTTGTACATTTTCGAATGATAGTTCGAGATCTAATCATTTGACTAAACTTTCGCATATGAAGGTGGACTGGGAACTTGAGTCTACTAGTGCGAGTGCCACATGCTTGTGCTTTCGACTTTGGTACCTAAAACCTTGATACATATGAAATTATCGTCGAAAGTATCACTTGTTTGACCAAGGAAGGTTGGTGAATTTGTCATGGTGGATGGTGGAAGCGTCTGTTTTTGCGATAAATAAGCGGCGTTGTTTGCTGCAGCGATGAATATTTTCCCTAGTAAATTTGTGACACGTTTAGCAATGAATTACGTTGTTTAGTACGGTAGGTACAGCTGCGAATCACAAATTTATTAAATATTAGTGATTTGCAAAGCTGTCCTTGCCAGGGGAACCACCAAGCAAATTTGTAGACAGAAAAAGCGTGACTGGTGAAAACCTAAAGTCTTATGAAGAGTACAACAGTACCAAACGCAGTAACCGGACTTCACCATATCTTCGGGCCTAGGTCTATTGCCATTCGAGATCAGGATAGAAACCTCCGCGTTGTAACTTGAGAATCTTAAGATGTATTTCTTTGATTTAAGCCTAAGATCGGGCAATCCAATTACATTTTCGTATTCATGTTTTGAAGAAGTAGTTACTCACCAGTAGTTACACCTTCGGATAGGTATGTTACTAGACAAGATTTTATTTATAAAAACTTTATAAAACATAATTTTCTAAGACGAATAAACCATCTCAAAATGTATTAAAGCGAAAGTGAACATAACATGTAGGCAGACACTAGACTTTGTGTGCTTATAGTTAAAATAGAAATTGATCTTTAAATAATTCAAACATCTTAGGTTGCATCATTGGAGAGTTGACAAAAATGACATAGTTGCACCATCCGACGGCAAACATTGACCAAAAGCTTCTAGTAGGAGTGGTTCATCAGTGACTGCCGTTTGAAAGTCCTGAAACGATACCTTGACACAGAAAAGCAAAAAGACTTAGTAATATCTAATTTAAATGAAATAAAACTAAAATTTTTACCTTGCCATCTTTATCAATATCAAATTTTCTTAGTGCAATTTCCACCAAATCTCGAACACCTTCATCTGGATCTTCATCTTGTGGTTGTTTAATAAGACAATTTTTCAAAAGCGTAAACATTTCATCACGAGTTATAAAACCATCACTATTCAAATCATATACTCGAAAGCAAAACGACATTTTTTCTGCTGTTGTACCACGTAAAAATATCGATAGTCCGATTAGCCATCCTTCTAGTCGTAATGGTAGTCCTTCATGACCTTTATCCCATGCACAAAATATACGCTCCATTAATGTTTCTTCAGTTACGATGTCGAATGTACTATGAAGTAGTTCACGAAATACTATTCGGTCGATGCCCTATATAGGAAAGAAAAAGAAAGTAAAAAGAGTCTAGTAAAAATGGTACAAGAAATAATTTTTTTTACGAAGTGTTTTTAGTAGATTAAAAAATCTCACCGCGCGGTCTTGTGTATACGACTGCGAGCATTTCCTTTTCGACAGTTGCGTAGTTTAGTTCAGCTTTGTTCAAAGAACGACTAGCAAAAGCTAAAAGAAGATCATTTCCATCACGTTTCTGACTTAGTACAGCGCCAAGGCTATAGTCGCTGCCATCAGTTGTGAGAATTAATGTTCTTTTAAAATCTGGGTAAATGAAAATTGGTGATGAAGTTAGATTTTGTTTGAGGGTAATAAAAGCTTTGTCATAATCTTCTGACCAATCGAAAACCGTGTTCTTTCTAAGAAGACAATTTATTGGTTCAGCTAACTGTGAGAAGAATGGAATAAATTTCCTGTAGTAATTCGCGAGTCCTAGGAATGATTGTACTTCTTTCTTATTCCTAGGTACAGGGAATTGGGCTACACTTTCTACTGTTTTAGGGTTTGGTTTGATTTCTTGGTCTGAAATAATGTGACCAAGACAATTTATTTCTTTTCGAAGAAAATTGCATTTAGCAGGTTGAAGTTTAAGATTATAATTTCTGAAAATTTCCGTAAATAATGACATCATCGAAATTTACAAAACATTTCAGGCCTTGAAAACCTGTTAGGATTTGGTTCATAATACGCTGAAATGTACTTTGTGAGTTCTTTAAGGCATTCTTTTGAACCCATAGTGCCCTTAATTGGCACTGAAAGCTGTTTTGTGTTGATCTTGGTGGATTCATTCTAATTTGATGATATCCACTGGCTAAATCTAGTGTGGTAAAGTATTTAGAGTGACCTAATCGGTCAAATATATCCGCTATGTTAGGAAGTGGGAAAGTGTCACCAATTGTGGAGTCGTTTAGTTTACGAAAATCAACAACGACTCTCTGTTTGTTGCCAAACTCAGCTGTTTTTTTAGGAACGGCTAGTAATGATGCGAACGGCTAGTAAATGGACTGGAGCTGTGATAGATTTTACCTTCTCGAAGCATCTCTTCGACTTGTTTATTGGCTTCTTGTTTAAGAATTTGTGGTAGTCGATATTGTCTAACATTAATCGGTGCTGTATCATTAAATAAAGTTATGGAGTGTTCTACTCCAGGTACATATATCAGTTGTTCGTCTTCTAAGTGAAAAAGATCAGTGTAACTTGCACAAACATCGAGAATGGAACCTCGTTCCTCTATGTTAAGATTAGGATCTAAATTCACTTCAATTTTGTCAAAAATTTCTTTCTGTCAATTGCGTACCTGCATATATGCCTTTTAACGCATATATGTTATAATCATGAACATGCTTAGGTGAAAAATCATATATGTTTACCTCATGATCATTCGAGTTGACAATAGGAATGATCATTTTGTTGCCACTCTCAATTAAGACGCTATTTCCTACGAAAAGACCTGGTAGAATCTCTTCGGCACTCTTTCGGTTCTGGCTGGCATTGTCATTACATTTCCACTGCTAGCTAAATTTATAACTGTTGGCTTAGTATCAATGTAGTTGATTTTCAGTAGGTTCTGGCTATAGATGATGTCAATTTTCAAATGTCTCATCATATCTCTGCCCATGATACCATCCTGAGTGATAGGAAAGCTATCTTGAACTACGTGAAACTTTTGTGACACCTTGAATTTGTCACTAAACTCAAGTTCTTTGACATATGAACCTATCGTTAGAATTCTATCTGTTTCTATACCATGTAGTGCGACTGCAGTGCTTGACGCTATGTTCAAGGCTTTGATAAGGTTTTTACTAACCATAGTGCTCGGTAATATATTCGAGGCTTGCATTTTCTTAGAAAAATTAGGGTTTTGCATAATAACTAGGGTGCCCGTTGTAATATTCGAGGCTCGGCTTGATGTAGAGAAGAATTTTGGATGTATTTCAACCATTGGACTTTCGTTATATGATGCGATAAACTATTTGAATTGAAGTGTTGAGGACTCAGGCATCGTTCCTCTCTTGACCGTTGCTGAGTCCATCGGAGTTTTCCGAAGGTAGGCTATCATCTGCATAGTAGTAGTTTATTCTGGAATTGGGATAGTTGGGATGCGTGGATATCTCCAGCCGTCTGAGAGAATCAGTGATATTATCTACCGAAAGATGGTATCGCGTTAGTTGTTGGTTTTGTGGATTTTTAATAAGAGAAGAGGTAATGACGTGATCCCGCCATTGAATGAACCTGTTTTGGTTACCATTATTTAAGGCATATAAACGGTTTTGAGTGCTGTTATTTTTAGCATAAGTACGGTTCTGGGTTTGGTAGTTAGTTGATGGAGAATATTGTCTATTGTGCCGAAATTCATTTGTATGTTGTGTGCGCTGGGGAAACTGTCGTGGATTACGGTTATAGGATTTGGATGGAGCGAACGAATAGCTGAGGTTACGAGATTCATTCCTCACTTTCGTTCTACACTCCGATATTATGTGACCATGTCTCTTGCAGTAATCACAGAGTTTTCGAGCTTCTCTCGAGCTATTTTCCAGATATAACACTATAGCTTCTCAGGTGCGTTCAATGGTACTGTATCAGCCACCAAAGAGTATACCCGTATAAGACGTTCCGGAATGAAATTGATCATTTATGCTAATCTTTATGAAAATGGAATGTGAACTGATCTTAGAAGGAAAAGTCGCCATTTTGCAGGTATAGTGGTCAGGGATGGCTCCTCGGAAGGTAGAGAATGGCTTGAGTTCTTATTCAATGCCTTGTAAAAACCGTTTATTATTATGCGATAAAGGACACAAAAATAGTTGTTGCTCGGTAATTTTTCAAAATCGTGAGTCTGATAAATTCGAGTGTACTTTATAAAGTCTTGTAAATGGTTTAATAGAATGTTCTTGCCTAGATATAGATTAAACTCGATGTTTAGACGAAATCGCATATTTCCCTATAGCCATCGAATTAAGTGGCTTTTTCTTTGTTAAATTAAGCAAAAACTATTTATGTATTTAAATAAATGACCGAAAGGACGACTTAGCATAGAAACGGGCCAGAGGTATTCTAACCACACTTCTTCTGTTGAACTAAAGTGAAATAAGAAATTGTATATAAGAATAGCCGTTAAAATTTCAAGATAAACTGCACTAGGTAGCTAGTTAGTTTTAGGTGGCCGCCCAACAAAAGGATGAAGCATAGACACATATGGTTCGTAGCCTTACCACATAAATTGCTTCTCCGCACTACCCTACTGTAACCAATTTGAGCTTCTCACGAAGCAGTAGATATCTCTAACGCTCAATCTACTGAGATCCGTTAGATCGCACAGGTGGTGAGCTCCCAAAAACTTGAGTCTGTTTTGAGACAGACTAGGACAGGTGCATAATAGGTGCATAACAGGTGCATTGTTTCCTCCTCTTCTTCGTCGTTACAGTTTCGACAATAATCATGAAAGAAAGCACCAAGTCTACTGGCATGCTTTCCAATAAGACAGTGTTCAGTAATGACACCCACAACCGTGCTAATATTATGCCGTTGAATAGATATTAGCTGATTAGACCTTTTAAGTCCAAATTAAGCCTAATCTGCCTTGTAATTACACATGAGGCGCAATTTGCCCATCTATTATTTGTAATTTTACGAGCTTTTTCTTAAAGGAGTAATTTGCATGTAGCAAGTGGTACTTCAATCTCCACCTTGCACGGTAAGATAAGGCAAGTAATACCTTGTCACGCGAGTTCATCCGCTTTCATATTCCCCGTAATATTGAAATGCCCTGGCACCCATATAAGATAGATATTGAACTGTTCAGCCATCTCGTTAAGAGATAAAAGACAACTCAGGGCTACTTTCGACGTGATAAAACCTGATTGTAAAACTATAAAAGCAGCTTGACTGTCCGTAAAAATGCCAATATATCTTACAGATATTACATGATAGTTCATCCAGTCTATGGCTTCCTTAATTGCTATAAGCTCTGCCTGAAAAATACTGTAATGATCAGGAAGGCGAAAAGAGAGATTTACATTTAGTTCTTCGCAGAAAACCTCTCCACCAACCTTTCCATCAATTTTCGAGCCATCTGTAAAAAAGTTAATAAAGCCTGACTTTAAAACTGTTCCATTCACTCAGTCCTCTCTGGAAGGAATATCAGTTATAAATTGAAATTCGAGGTATGATGTCGAGATGGTGTAGTCGATAGATTTAGGGATTTTTTTGTTCGTTAGAATAGATGAGTGTCCCATAATGTTACAGAACCACATAGAAATTATTTAAGGATGGCGAAAGGGAGGAGAAAAAAGAGAATCTCCAATGCTTGAGTAGGAGTGCTTTAAAGTAAATACACAAGGTAGCAGTTCTTTGCAATTTTATCATCAACTTTTGGTTCGCCACTGTATTTAAAGCGTCTCACCAAACTGTAACTCCATACATTAGAACTGGTCTAACTACAGAGGTATAAAGCCAATGCACAATGTGGCACTTAAGCCCCCTCCTATTCCAATGGCATTTTTACAGGAGTAGAGTGCTATCGTAGCCTTTTTTACTCTTTCCAGAATATTAAGCTTCCAGCTTAGTTTACTATTCAAAATGAGACCCAAGAATTTCACTAAAGAGCCGTTTGCATTTTAAGCGCGAAACTTGTAGTTCCTCCGACCACCATGGTGGACGAGGTAAACTGCACTAATAACAGTCAGTTCCAATTATTTCGCCCTTCGTATTTTCAAGTTAGTTGTAGTTAAAATCGCATAAAACTTTAACTTTAAGTTTCAAAATAATTAAGATACCATAAAAAAACATTTATATATGCATTAGTAATAAAAAATCAAAAAAAAACCAAAAAAAGTTTTAAAATTTCCAAATGGAATTCCACAAATAAGAAATGAATGTGCTTTTTTGACATAATATAGTTGAAAGTTTAGCAAAAGCAAACATCCGTGATAAGCATAATTTATATCGTCACGGAACTGTTTCTAGTTATTGTTAAATTGGATTTGTAATATAAAAAGAAATCAGTTATTTATAAAAAAGAATATACTGTCTTTTGTGGGAGCACACCATCAATTTAAATAATTTAATGATTGATATAACATCAACTACAAATTTGTTATATTGTACATATTATGTACTGCATTCTTGTGCCATGGGGAATATTGTTAAATCAGATCTATGGAAATATTCAATCAATTAACGCAGATTGCAGATTCTGTCCTTCCTTTTATAATTATAGCCGATTAAGCTGTGTGGTACTCAACAGATTTCCTGGTTTTATGGTTTTTCTGGATTTTGGAAATTTTCTATTTGTGGCATAAATTTATCCCAAATTTGATGGGCTAACCATCGTGTCTTAACCGATCAATTCGCGTAGTGGTTAAAGCTGTGATGTTTCGTTTGGGATGTAAAGGGGTTTTTCATCATTTGATTGCGATCGGTGATGACGATGAGCACAACTATGAATCCCAGTTGGCGTGTAGAATTCATGAGCTGGAATAATGCAAACCTGTATACGTGCGTCCCTGATTTGACTGGCGATTGCTTGAATTAGGACGTAAAATTAACCGCAAAATGAAAATGAATGACGCATCTTAAAAATGACCACACGACATACATACGAAAAAAATGGCGACTACGAAGGTAATAATGTAAATGCCAACGCCACGATTCCCAGAATGTTGTTGCCAAAACATATAAACAGTTTATACAATATCAAAATTTACTTCGCCAGATTGAAATTTTGGTTCGAGGCCAGCAATGTGGCTGTCGATAATAGGACATATTGGTCGGTGATGGCGCCGATTCCATTAAATGATTTGTAACGAAGTATAACTCGGCGATTCAAAACCGACTCAATTATATCAAAAACTAAGGAATGTGGCCATCAATTCTTTGATCGACATTGCACTTATCGACATGTCATATGTCACATGAGTCAGTCGAAATCAATTTGCTTGAAAAACTAAGCAACCAATTCGCAGAACTCGAGCAAACAATCAACATCAATCGCAGCAGAAATAAATTATTTAACGTCAACAAATATCGAGAAGACTCAAAATCACGAACGGAACATCAAAATTGCTGGAACAATTGGAAATTTGGGGCTAAGATAAAATACTCCCACAAGCCCTGCAAATTTGATACCATATACGTCGCCGCATCAAATCACAGTTGAACGGCACTCAAATCAAAATCTATGACACAACGACACTGAAGGTAAACCTCGATCGATCGTCACAACATTAGTCCGTTTGTCACAAAAGAATGGTATTCATCCGATAACTTAAAATATTTACTGCACCACAAAATCACCATAAAAATGATCCCATTAAAAGGTCCGAACTAGTTCAGTGCATCAAGTTCCAAGAATATGGACCCACTAAAGCCAACGAAGTTTGAGTGTTTGCTCAAGTAGACAATTGCTAAGAACTATCATCTGTTCACGCTGCACTTATCACACTGAGTACCGGTCCAAACCCTTAAAATTTGACCCATCTAAATGGGGTAAATATAGAAATGTCATCAAACTGAACTGCGAACTGGGCTTCAATAAAAGTTACAAAATAGTATGACAACAATTAAAACCAAACTTATTTGAAAAGCACTTATACCAGAGACTCTTCAAAATTGCGAAGAGAAGAAAACATGACGCTGACTGGGACTCCTATAGGGAAGTCCTCAAACCCTATAAATATACATTAAGGAATGCCAAAAGCAAATCCTGGAGGCAATCCTGTGAAAATATACAGGGATCTTCTGAGGCTGCTAGACTACGTAAGGTTTTATCAACTTGTCCGGATGGCATTATTCCAGCTGACATTCAACAGACCTCTGATTTAATGGTACCCTGGGTTAAGGTGATCTTCAAAAGTAGCCTGGAACTATGTCACATTCCAAAAAAATGGACTGAAGTAAAGTTTATTTTCATACCTTAGGAGGGAAAATGCTCTCACTGCGATCCGAAAGACCTTAGGACAATTAGCTTATCTTCTTCTTTATAAAAAATTCTGAAGAGACTAATATAGAAGCTTATATTAGAGGCTCGATTGAGCCGGTTAAGTTGTCTGCATCTCAGCCTGCATACTGTAAAGGGAAATCGGTGGGATCAGCACTATACTCCCTCATATGCCCTATCGAAAAATCGCTCGACCTTAAGGAATTCTTCCTGGTGAATTTTTGTGATACAGAAGGTGCCTTTAACAATGTCAAACCTGAGGCAATCACGCAAGCACTCTCAGATTTGGGGTGGATGCATCACTAGGTTGCTTGATTGATCAGATGCTTAGTAGCAGGGTCATTTTGGCTAATTTTGGTGAAGCATCTGTCCGTAGATTTGTGTGTAGAGGTACCCTGCAAGGAGGTATATTATCCCTCCTTCTTTAGAACTTGGTTATAAATGGCCTGTCACTAAACTGGAGGGGGAGGGTTTTAAAGTGGTTGCTTATGCGGACTTCATTGAAATTGGTATTTTCGATAAATATCCAAGTACCCTGAGAGATGTCATGCAGAATGCCCTTGGTATTCTAATCAAATGGACCAATAGGTGTGGTCTAAATGCTAATCCACTTAAAACTGAAGTGGTTATTTTTTCCAGAATGTATAATCTTCCCTTTTTTGACCCACCCACTCTTAATGGAGTTGGTTTGAAAATCACTGATAAAGTAAAATTCTTGGGTCTTATTTTGGACAACAAACTTAATTGGAAGCCTAATATTTTGGAAAGAGTAAACAAAGCTACTGTAGCGCTATACTCATGTAAAAATGTCATTGGGAACGGATGGGGCTTAGTCCCCGTATCGTACGCTGGCTTTATACTTCTGTAGTTGGACTTGTTCTAATGTACGGAGTCTCAGTTTGGTGGCCAGCTCTAAGTACTAAGGCTAACCAAAAGTTGTTGATGAAAGTTCAAAGAAACGCCACCCTGTGTATTAGTGAGATTCTCTTTCATCTTATCCCTCTTGATATTTTAGCTTAACAGATGGCTGCTTGTATAGCTGCTAGGCTCATATCAATTTCCCTGTGGATCTGCAATACTAAGGATAAGGCACTTATCTATTCTAAATAATAAAGGAATCCCGATTATGAAACCCGATGCGATTATTTTTTCACGGATAACTCAAAGATGGTGGGGTTTTCTAAAGGCTGGTTAAGGTCCTACAATCAGGCTTTCTCACGTTGAAAGTAGCCCGAAACTCTCATCTCTTAACAAGATGGTTAAACAGTTCAACGTCCATCTTACGTGGTTGCCAGGGCCAGTCATGGACTCGCTAGACTGAATACTTCTTGTCGCATATTACCAAGAAAGGATGGCCTATACTCGACTTAGTCACGTCTAACCAACTAATGTTTATGAAGCGATGTAGTATTGGTAAAATTGTGGGTGCCATCACTAGACACTGTCTCATTGATAAGCATGCACGTAGACTTGGTGTTCTCTCTCATGATTACTGTCGTGGTTGCATAGAAGAAGAGGAGGAAGAAGCTATTATCCACTACCTCTGCAACTGTCCTAGCCTGGCTCAGTACAGGCTTAAGTTTCTAGGAGCTCGTATCCTGTGTGATCTGATAGACCTCAGCGGAGTGAGTGTTAAGGATATTCATTGCTTCATCAGGAGCTCGAATTGGTTTCAGTAGCGAGAGGTGGTAAGAAAACTCGTTGTGGTAGGGACCTTTTTGTTTCTTTGCCACGTCCCTGTTTGACGGCCACCTAAACCTAACCTAACCTATACCAGATCACCAGTTTGGGTTTCGGGACCAGCATAAAACTATACAGAAGGTACATAGAGTTGTAAACAAAGTCAAACTATCTACATAGGAAACGAAATACTGCTCTGTCGTTTTCCTGGATATAGCACAAGCTTTTTGTGGCGCTTGAACCTGATATACAAAAAACTCTATTTAAAAAAAAAAATTAATACATTCGTTGAAAACTACTTGTTGGTTAAACATGATAAAGCTATTACCGAACTAACTATGATAAACGTTTCCTTAACGAGTAATAGGTACTCAGCTAATCTACTATTCACTGAAAAGGGAAGTCACATCAACATTATAGCTGATGACACTGCTATTATGTATTTACACTGAAATCCGCAAACAACATCAAGAGAGTTATAAGGTCATAACATATACAAAATTGAGGACTACTTAGTAAAACAGTGTCGCTTAAAAACTATTCAACTCACATAACTAAATAAAGGAATATGCCCATCGGTGACTTGGTCCTTTATCTCGATGGAAAGTTAACTTGGAGAAAACCCATATTGAATCAAAAGTGTAAATAAATAAAAATAAAATTCTCTTAAATGTATCGGCTGATTTGAAGAAGAATTGTCAAAATTGTCACTAAGCTGCAAAAGGTGGTCCTAATCCCCAGTTGTACATACGGAATTGAACTATGGGGCACCGCCGGTGTATCTAATAAGGACGTTTTACAACAAATGAAATCAAGAAGACTACACAGAATTATATTTTCTGCTTAGTAAGCAAGATTTTATGGTGGTGTCAGCAAATACACTTGCTGGATGGACTTGCTTTGGATGGGCTATAGTTATTTCATATCTACGCCAAAAATGACTTAAATAGATTGCATTTATAAAGTCCTGGCTTAATGAGACTTTCCAATAAAAATATAGTGACGGATAACTATAATAGTAGCTTTAGATTGCCGATTGACCTAGTAGAGGCATATTTACAAAAAAATCCCAGAGGTCAATAACAGAAATGAAATCATTTGTCAGACTTTTTGTTTGTAGAAGCTCCTCACTCGTATGGTAGATCAAAATAAGCTGCCACAACTGATTCAACAACTTTAAAAAAATAGAGCAGCGAAGGAAAAATAATGAAATCGGGCTCCGCGATGGATAGCGAGAATGTTCAATAAAATTGGCTTTTTTAATGAACTTGACCACGATGAAGAAGATTTGTTCTTTAGAACTGACATAGGAAATGGCTCATTGTAGTCTATTTTATTATATGATTTATAAAGTAAGTGTGTTGATGCACTCCATATTTTATTTGGCTGCGATGGGACTAGCAGACAAAAGAGACGGCTGGAATCTGGAAACTTTTAGTGGACCTGTATAGCATTTAAGGCATTAAAGTAATATCTAGTCTAGCATGTAAGGCGGGGCTTTGAGTAATAAAATATCAGCTCAAGAATGGTATAATTTCGAGGCCTATATCTGATTTAAACAACCAAATATTGATCCATAGCTATAGTACATGGACTCAAATCCGAAATTTGAACATCAGAACTCTAACAGAAAGACTAAGGCTACCACAAGTAGAGAAAAAAATGAAACATTATCACGTGAAAATACTACCAAGTAGTGAAATCAGTGGTGAAATAAACACAAGCAATACCAATCATATGATATCCCCTGGCATGATATTCCCTGACGTACATGAACAAGGTGAGCTATAGTAAAAATTGAAAGAGATCACTACAAAGGCAAACAAAGGTTTTACTTTATACTACAACTCTCGAAGAGTAAGACATGATGCATTCAATGAGGATTAACTCAATGATCTGGATTAAACAGATGATATTTATGCATTCTGACAAACAAACACCCTGGCATGTAGCAACACTATATACTAATGAAGTCGATTTCTAGATAAACCAAGACGATGAGACTAATCACGAATATTTTAACACACCGATACACATCATTCAACAACAAATTGAAGATGTAAACGAATTTTTATACCTTATGGTTGCACACTAGTAAATTCTGGTATGAAAATACAGGTATGGAAGTAAGACATAGGAAATATACAAAACAAATCATACAAAAACTGCATTCAGGTGATAAGCACCATAACAAACATCGAACGTCCCAGAATAACAAAGCAGTTAGACATTGAAATCGAAATTAAGAAACGGTAATGAAAATGGATTGGTCACACACTAATGAAACCATCATGAGGACTAGAACCCACAACGGAACATAAAAGTAGGAAGACTTGGTAAATCATATTTGAAAAACAAATCTGATTTAAAGATAATGCAGAACAAGCTCGTATCTAACCTGATGGAGTACGATTATTGTTATGGTACGGGCTGGTATAATGACATATATATATATATATATTTTGTTTATTAACCTTAGGCCGACGAATTTTCCATTTTTTCTAAATTATTTCATCTGGAATCTGCGTTATGTGATTTATACGTTATTAAACACAATAATCACTGTAATATCAACTATACGCTTTAAATTTGGAACACTTTCACGTTTTCACGTCTCACTCTATATAAGACAAACACACATAATTACACAAAAAAAAAATCAGTTTTCCCGCTTATTCGTTAAATAACGTCTATTGATCTCTATACTACGAGTGTAATATATCATTAATTTATTTTTGGTCTGTATCCACATTTTATGCGATATTATAATTTAAAACTTGTCACTTCCATTTTATGACAGTGTCATTATTTTTTTTTAACAACTTGCTGAAAATACACAAACACATAAAATATACAAGCCACCGCACAAAAAATGATTAATTTGTGGTGGCTTGACTCGATTTTGAGACAGACAAAATAAATTTCAATATTGATTGCGGGTATGTATGTATATATTATGTCTGCGTATAATTAGGTATATAGCATGGCATAATGTTTATACATTTTAATGTACATAAATACATATCGTTATATGCTAATAGAACTACTTATTTTATGTGATACTTACTTCAATGGTTGCATGTGGCTTGGCGATAACAAAACTTGATGTAGTGGCTGCTAACGCCCTCGAAGTTATTAAACAATTTGATACAAGTTTTTTGTATATTCTACACAAGGCTTCAATTTCAATCCTATATATATTGTGTATTGCATATAATATAATAAATAAATAACTTAATTATTATATTGTTGACTTAATTTATATAAAATATAGCATACTTTGAAAAATGCGTTTTCTTTTTAAATGCATCAATAATTTTTGGATTTATTTTACCCGATGCATCTTCCATTTTATTATTAAATTTTGATTTACGTTTTTTTGAATCACTTTGATTTTTATTATCGCCACCCAATTTATTTCGTGTGCCCGACGCTCTTCTGCCACTAGCAAGAAATATTGATACACTTTTCATTATCATGGTTCCACATTTCATACTAATTCCACCACCACTACTATTTGCATTATTATTTGATTTGGTTGAAGCACGCGTATTACCTTCACCGGGCTTCGTATTTCCCCATTTATCATTCGCATTGTTATTATTATTGTTCATCTTTTCGTTATGAGGGGTGATGTTTATTTTCGTTTTATAGTTTTTAGTGGGGGTTGTCTTTTATGTATAGTTTTTATATAGTTTGAAAAGTTTTTTGCGAAACAAAGAATTCTATTTTTCCTTTACCTGTAATCAAATGAAAAAGAAAACAAAATTTATGTATAGATAAAAATATATAATGGGGTTTTCAATAGGGGGGGGGGGCGGCACTCGATCTTTAACATTTTTAAGACTTGCTATATTATTGATACGAAACCAAAATTATGAATTCTTCGTCAATATTATGCATTTTACAAAAATCAATATGGCGGTTGACAATAAGAAGCATTAATTTATTTTTAATTTGAGGTTATGTGTTGTTATTGCGCTTCACCATGAAACTAAACCATCAAAAGTAATATGTTGAAAAAACATTCAAACGCACCCTTAATTGAAAATCCTTTAAAATGATTTTTGCTAAATTCAATTTAGATCAATCTAAAATCTGAATACATGTGTAAGAATAAAATTTTGTTGCTTTACTTTATTTAACGATATGTATTGTACATATTGTACATACATCGAATTTATGTATGTCAGTTATTATTTTATTTTTGCTTTTTGGAAACGTAGAATATGACAAATGCAAATTTTCTATTTTGATATATTATGTATGATTTAGATTAGAGCAGTTTTGGTATTAGAAGTTTTCTTGTATACATTTCAAAACGATGGTCTCGTAGCCCCTTAATATGGCTAACTCGTGGAGCCATCATCACGGATAGCAACTGCTGCGCCTATAAAACTACCTTTCGCTTCTTAGAGACTGACTGCACCTTTCTGTTATATAGGATCGGCTCACAGAACGTGATGATATCGTGGTTAAAGAGAAGTTCCATAATCGTCGCGTTTAGGGCCATTTATCAGGCGCATGACCCTTTTCTCAAATGTCATCAGCCATTGAGAAGAGCTGAGGTTGCGGTTAGTTTATTGGTTTATCATTTTTCCTGTAACTACCCCCACAATAAAAAACGGCAGGGGTCCGATCAACAAGATCATGGAACCAGTCGATAACGTTATTTTTTGATATTACTCAACCGGGAATAATTTCTCGCAAAATTTACATCGTAGGACGTGTTGTCTGTGAAAGGGAACCATTTTTTTGGATACACAAGTCCTGTACACCTAATTGATTCAATACGGGCTTAATTGATTCAAGAAAGCATACAATTACTCTACGAGGGTTATGTCATCTTTGGTGTATCAACTGAGGGGTTTCAGTGCCCCAACAGCGACTATTCTGTTTATTAACAAAGCCAACCAAGTCGGATTGTGCTTCATCAGCTGTTGTGTCAATTGGCTTTTAAACAGGTAAAAAACAGACATCTCCATCATTTTCCCAAATCTTGGGAAAAATAATTCATTTGCAACGGGTGGTCGGAAGTATTGCATATACCTTCGATTTTCATCCATTATACCAGATCAGGAACTGAAAACGTGTCTCATTTAATGCCTCGATAACTAAACTCTTCTTTAAAGGCAGTAATCAAAATTGTACAACACGAAGCCTTTGAAACCAGGATAGATCATTTAGACGTAACAAAAACATCAAGGCGAAGTACAATCTTAGCTCTAATTCCCTTTTTTTCTCTAAAACAACGTTGCATGCAGGAATACAGGCAACATTGGCCAACTTGAGATAAAATTACTGGATACTGCACGCCAAGAATTCCATCCGGAATATGATATTCAATTGCACAAAATGTGCTAGATTGTGCTAGAAAGAAGCAAACCTCATAAAAATTGATGGGTATATATTACCACTAGAATGTGCATCTCGAACTGGTCTGAGTTTAAACAGCTGACGACTTTCTACCTCCCTTTAGTTTATATCCCGAAGAGAACTTTGACTTAAAATATTTAGTGATTGTGTGACAAATTTTGTTGAATCTAGCAGGCAACTAAATGCTCAAACCGAACAACAACAGAAAGAAGCAGTCGTAAAAATTGCCAAACTATAGGGGTCGTGTGGAATTTAATCTCTCCGGGAACTCCATTTTGGAGGTTTATGGGTAGCCGTAGTAAAATCTGGCAATCATCAATTTCATACAGCCCTTATTTCCCTTTCGAGAAGCTTTATACTCTCGTAGCTCAAATCGAGGATTGTCTGAACATAAGACCATTGGCACCACTATACAATAACGCAGAGGACAACATCGTTTTAACACTAGACCACTTTTTAATAGGATTGCCGATGATAGTAATTCCAGAACCCAACATAACAAATCTAAAGGTATTACAAGATGAAACTTACTATCCAAAATAATCCAACAATTTTGGAAGAGATGGTCGTCAAAATATTTATCACGGCTTCAAAGCCGATCAAGATGGCTAAATAAATAAACTGACGGAAGGAGAGTTGGTGCTAATCAAAGATGAACAGCTTCCATCGGAAAGATATGTCCTCTTGCAAGAGTAATCCAACTGTAACCTGGTCCCGATTGACTAGTAAGATTGGTGGCAGTATAACAAAACCACAATATTTTTAAACGCGATATACAAAATTTTAGCGATAACTAACCACTGAGGACCCCACCGTCAAGAAGGGCAAAGTCTACGGGTGGAGGCAGCCAGAAAATTAGAGGTAGTACCTATGAAATGGACAGTAATAATCTATTATATGATCATAGCTCTGTTGGAATAAAATAAAGGTCTTTGAGCAAGCGCAACTGGAATTAAGAGCAGCTTGTAATGATTTACCTATAATTTCTTAATTACATTTGATTTAACCTGCGATATAAGCTTACAACTTATTAAGTGGCATTTAAGCAGCTTAATGACAGACAATGAACCCTTACAATCAACCAATAAGGAAAAACGTCGACATAAACGAGATCTGGGAGATTCGACAGGTATTATTTTAGGAGACATTTTTAGAATTCTCCAAAAGATAAAACATATGATACAGCTAAACGACGTTCGAGGAAATCATATAAGGAAAGATTTCGTTCCATAATTATATGTCCACCACTATACAATTTCCTACTGAACCATAGGGATTTTGATCGTCTTACCGCATTACCGATAATGGTATCGCATTACCAGGTCCACCTCCTCGATCAGACCAAGATTCATAAGGCAAACTATCTTCAACTTATCTAGTTAATCAGGCAATATCAATTTATCACCCCGGAAGTATGTTCAATCTTCAAATTGAACACGATATAAGCACAATTATAATTATAACAACAACACGCTAAAGTCATAAAGTAACAAAAAGTTTGTTTCCAATTAATAAAACCCCAATCGCGGTAATTTTATTTATTGTCAAAGTAATTACAGTTAGAGTGCAATTACTGGAAGTAACACTGCCTCACTGTATCAATATTTTCTGGTGTGCATTGGCTTAGTTGTGGCGCAGTTTTCACTTTATCTCCCAGTGCATGCGCAAAATTATTTATTACACGCCAAATGGTTGACTTGCTCGGCACATATTTAACACCAAAACAGTATTGTAAATATCATATAATTTAATATATGTCCATATAGCGGTCATCAGTAACTGTTACAACACTGCCTCTAGACAGTATCGGAAACAAAATGTCGGCCAAACAAAATCGACCTGGTACATAAAACTCGCCGTCGGTTTAAACTAATTTAGTTTGAAATCACCATAAGTTGAGAATCGTACAAGAAGAGCTTGAAATGCATTCATTCTTGAAAATGATCTTATGGTTATGTTAAGAGAGGCAACGTACGTAAAAGTCAGAGAGATTCACCAATCGTGTTATGTTGTTGGTACTAATGAGGCAGCACAAGTACAAGCCTCTGTCGTGAGTCGTGACATGCTTCCTGTGATGTGCATTATTGGTGCTAATACTGTCTCTTTAAGATTGGCCTGGATTGTTTTATAAACCATAGAAAATTCTGGATTTAGTTCTTTTATTAACACACTCGCATACATAAAGGTGAGATGTCTATGCTTATGATGGAGAGCGAGACTAACCAACGAAATTAGTCTTGGTATCGAGTGTGGCCACGAAGAAGTGATTTTTCCGAAGCTCTGACAACAGCTTTGCTTAGAACCTATTCTTTAAAATAGTATTTCAATTTTATTTGACTGCGAGAAAAACATCAGGACAGCATAGATGAAATGATGCAAAACTTCTAAATTAATTAAAGCGACAAAGGATAATAGACAAAGTCTAGCAGGAAACTAGTATCGTAAAGTAATACAACATCGGTTCCATTTTGGTGTAATGTCATGACCTATATGAAATTTAAGGCTGGGTGCCATACTTAAGGTAAATGGCATTTTCGGCAAATTTTTTGGTAAATCGAATTACTGTACTAAAAATGTGGGTAAATTATTAGAAAGAAATGTAATCGGTTGTTGTTGTTATTTTTTCACATTTAATTTATTTATTGCAACAAAAATCTGACACAAGAGTAAAATTATGATTAATTATTATAATATTATAATTACTAAAATACGTGAACATAGAAGATACTTTGGAGAATATTATTGGACTAAATTTAAAGGAAAACAAAAAAAAATTAAACAAAAAAAAATTTGACGTTTCATTTGTTACCTACAAACCAGTTATTTTAACCCTCCAAACCTAAATATTAACCTAAAGTTTGACACGACATGATAGGTAAATTTGTACTAAAATAATAATTTACCGAATTTTACGATTTACCTTGAGTATGGCACGCAGCCTAAACATGATTTATAGATTTATTGGGCCAAAATTTGGAATTTCTTGTTCATCAGATACTTATAGGTGCTAATGATACAGATGATAAATCGGTATTGTAAACTGTGTGCGCAAAAGGTAAAATGTTTGTTGTTTCTTTTGCAAAAGTATATCATTTCAAAAACAATTGTTAGAAAAGAAACAAAGAGAACTAAAGTGGTGGTAAAGCAAACAAAGGAAAAGCGCATTGGACACAAAAGCGATACTGATACTTTGTCGTTGTGTGACAATATGTTGAAACCATTGAAAGTAAACATTGTAACGGTCACGACGTGTGAACCGAATTTTTATTCACAGAGGTAAAATCGTGTAATAAAGGCGATTGGATTGCTGATAGCAGTGCAACTAGTCATGTTTCTGGCGATTAACCACTATTTGCGTCATTGAAACACAAAACTACAGTTTGCAAATGGGAGGTTGTTTAAGTAAAGGTCCCAGGAATTCAAAGATATTTGCTATCAGTAAGGCGATTTGTTGCAGACCATTATGAAATCAAGCAAGAAAGCATGTTAAATAAAGGAAAATACCTTACAGGTGGTGGCTATGGATGATAAATGTGGTTTATATATATAGAGTGCTTCAAATTAATTCAATTAAAGATGGGCATAAAAAGAAAATTGCATTCACAATTTACAATTTTCGTGATCCAGTTGCAATAAAGAAAATGTGTTCAAAAGTTTTGGTCGACGGCATCGAAATTGTTGATTTTGGCAATAACCAGCTATGTGAAGTGTGCTTAAAAGCAAAAATTACACGTTATAAGGTGCCCGATTTAATTCATACAGATGTTTGAGCTCTAATGCAAGCAATGTCACCAGGCGGAACGTGCTCACATTTATTGATGGCATTTCTCACTATACAAGTTAAAGGAATTTGGGGCCATGGTAAATACAAAGTTGGCACACAAACCAAAACATTCCATTCGGAATGTGGCTAAGAATACATTGAGAAAAGCATAAAGCATTGGCTAGATCAAGAAGGTATTCAAAATCAATTTATATAGCCACCATAGTAAACATAAGCCTAATATATCAAGCATTGTGCAAAATTTGGTACAAAACGTTTTGTACACGTTCTGGCGCAAAAACTAATGTAAGCTCGATAATATTGGCAAGCCAATGATACTTGTTGGCTATGATAACAAAGCATACAGTAGATGTTATGATTGTTATGACCCAAACACTCATAAGGTAATAATTCTAGTATAGAGATGTGCATTCTGTTCATGAGCAAATTGAATCTGAATTTAAAAGCGCATCGAAGGAAAGAAAGCAATCATGAATATGACAGTGATGTTGGTAGCATAGGCTTTCTCACAAACATTGTTATACATTGTAGTAAATATAAGACCACAGTATTGCAGTAAGAATTTCAATTCTGTCAAGGTGTGTTAACCAAACAACGAGGACTTGAATGAATTGAAACGTGTTATAAAGTTGAGATACTTGCAACATCAAATTTAAAATTCACTTAGGATAACCGAACAAGTGAAAAAATGTTGATTTATGATTATGCAAGCCGCAAGTTGGGATCAAAAATACGGAAATTGAAAAATTATCAAATAAAACTGGCTTTGTCAAACAAAACTGGCACTTTCCAAGGCCTGTCAAGGAGCAATTTGGTTAAAACGTTTATTGACTGACATGGATCAAAGTGTAAATTCGGTGATTACCGTGCTCCGAGGACAACCTAAGCTGTTGGACTAAGCTGTTGATCAACTTAAGCTGTTGATCAAGGGAGAAGAATGGTCAAAATGAACAAAACATATCGACACGCGCTGTAAGTTCGTAAATGACCGTTGACAACAAAATAGTTACATGTGTGTATTGTTCAACTAAAAAGATGTTAGCTTTAAAATAAAATTATTTATTTAAATTGAATGTAATGCTCATACTTAAAAAATAATTATCAATGCTTAAACGCTGATTTCGTTAAACTTGTTAAACATACCGTGTTATAAGCCTTTATCGCGAAGGCCTACATTTTTTTGGTTTCATCTTACTTTTATGGCGTTTCCAAGCAAATTAAGAACCCATGACACAAGATTTAATTTAATTATTCAGCATAACACTATTTATGATTTCTATAACCATCCTGTAGCGGTGAGGACAATGGTCTGGCTCATGAATTCTGATTTTCAGCATCATAATTATGTTTATCGTTAACGTCGAATGAAAAAATAAATTCTAGGATTGTTTTTTTTATAAATTTAAACAAAAACTAAAATATCGTCTGTTCAACAATTAAACAAATGTCAGTTTCGTTCTCGCTGAGTGGTACTAACTTCAGTTTAATTTAAATGCGAAAATAATGATTCGAAAAAGTGATTTCGTGTTAAATTATGTCGGTTTAAGTTTTTTTTGTTGTATCATTGATTTACAAAGCTTTATTAAAAAATGAAAGCTTACCATTTTTTTTTAGAAATAAGGAAACTAATGGGGGATTCCTTTGATGGGGTTTTCCTAACGGTTTGTTAGGAAAACCCCATCAAAGGAATCCCCCATTAGTTTCCTTATTTCTAATCGTATCGAGTGTAGGGTTTTACCCTTCGCACCATCTTATTTCGCACAATTTTATTACTATCTTTTTTAAATATGGCGCAGTGGGATGGGATGGTTATCTTATGTAATTAAATTCACCATACTATGATTATTATTTATTGTTGTAAATCAAAAAACTCAAACAAAAATTAAACCGTGATTATTAAAATGATAAACAAACCGCACATGCTACTCGTCAATGAAACACGCATAATTTTTTATGTTTTTGCATAAATTACAGTGAAAACTGAAATAATCGCTAACAGACACCTTTCTGCCAACACCCAATCGAAGAGTGTGAGATTTTATAGCAAATTTTTGTGGTTACAATTTAGTGACTTCAAATAAATTAACGATTTCTAAATATTTATATATGAACGTTAAAAAAAAGTTCTAGTGATGATTAATAGATTTCGTGCACCGCGCGATTATATCACCAAAACGAAAGGGTTGGTAGTATTTGTTTTTTCGAATACATATATATTCGAATATATACATATACGAGTATGTAGGGTATATAGGTAATATAAAGTTATAATGATTGATTATTTAAATTTTTACGAGAACGATTACAACTTTGATTATTTATATGTTATTATTCATGTTGCGTTTTTATTTGTTTACTTTTTTTTAGCAAAAAAATAAAACATATTAATAATATTACAAGAAATTACATATATTTATGCCATATATATTCATTTGCATATATGGAATAGGAAAATTCTATACCTGCTACATTTTACAGCACGAACGTATAACACTTTGCATGTATAACGCGTATAGATTACGCCTTCGTCTGAATTCAAAATTATTTTAAAATAAATTTTCAAGTACATAGTAATTATTTGTAATTTTAAAATATGCATGTTTAAAGGACTGCATTTATAGCTAAAGAACTGAAATGGGTGAAATCTAAAACGAAACAATCCTAGTATGTCTGTTTTCACATAAAAAAGATTCAAATTACGTTGCACCCATAATAAACGGTGTTCTCATTAATAGGTCCCTCTTCATTAGATCGTTGTAAGAGATTACAAGTAATCTTTTTTGAAATTCATCAAAATATCTGAATCACCGTTACCATCACCATTATAATTACTACAATTTCACAAACATCCTTGCAACCTAATCAACGTCAATTGCAACCTAATTGCAAAAGAAGTACTTAGGAACAAAACTGGTAGACTCAGTTGACTGTCGAATAAATTGTTGCCGCTAATTTTTATGTGAGTCACCTTAATTTCGTCTCTTTGAAACTGTGGGTCGATCAAGTACATGTACACAAAACTGGTTCATCCAAGTATTTGGTCTGCTGGAAGTTTGGTACGAAATTTTATTCAACGGCCAAACAACTTAAGCCCATTACGGTTGGAGTTGAAGTCATAAAAATTCCTGTCGATAAGTTAGAAAAATTAAACTGCAATATCATTTCAGTCAAGTGGCTGTGGTCCTACATTCTGGGATGTTGCTATAATTTGTCAAATTTTTTGATTCACGTTCCCGTTTATTTCATGGTTTATTTCGGAGACTTCTGAAATAAACCATGGGAGTGGAACATCACAAGGTAGCCATATAGGGCCATTATTATTTTTGCTATACCTCAATGATGTGCTTGGCTGTTTCAAATTCCCAAATTGTCTGCTTTACGCCAACGACATGGAAATGTATGCTCCAACCACTGACATATTAGACTGTTTGAAATTAAAAGTGATCTAAAGAATTTGTCTATATAGTTGGACTGTCAAAAATGAATATTATTTCTGAGGTATCAAGAGCTTTCATCAGGCTAAGTTTTATCAAACTAAATCAAAGTTATACATTAAGCTTAACATCATTGTTTGGTCAATTCTAGAATACGCCATCAAATTAGTGATTGTAAATTTGTCCTGAGTAAAGCCACGCAGACGCGGATTTATCCTATTTTCTATAAGACCTTCTAATCTAGATTTTACTAAAGATTCAAAAAGCTTTGGTATGTAGCCGAGAGTATAGAAATACCTCTATAGCACTTAATATAGCTCCTTTTACCAGGTTTGAAGAGTTTTCTAAATATCAGGAAGCCCTCCACTTAGAAACTCGCATTAAACAGATTATAATGTAAGGGTTTGGACAAAGAAAGCGCACATCTATTCAAAAAATGATGCAATCAGTATCAGCATCCGCAGTGATATCCAAACATTGTAGTCCTTTCAAAATATCAGAGACATTAAGTTAGATAATAAGACTAAAAATAATAATTAAAACCAATCACATATCACCTGAGGTGCAAAGTATGCAACTTTATCGCACCACATAATCCTTGGATAGCCACAAGATTTACATTTAAGACTTGTGTATGCAAAACATCATTGAGGACTACTCGAAATTTCACTTGCTAACAGTAAAACATAACAGAGTTCTTGAACATCTTAAACGCTCGAGACTTACGACTTATGACTCTTGAGGTTTTTTAACCGCCGATTGAAACACGACTCTGTGTTCGCCGTTCCCATCAAAACCTTATGAACAAATAATTCAAAACCATCACGATACTATACAACTTTTATACAGCATCCGAAATGTTCAATAAGTGTAATAAAGCTGTCCAATCAACATTATCAAAATAGAGGTCTGCTACGGTATACCAGCATTCCTGGAATCATATTTAAAATCATTAATAACAGAATCTATATAAAATCAAAATCTACCCAAGGTCCAAAATACGTCCGTACTTGTTATTTTGGGAGGTCAAAATCACCTACAAATAGCAGCTGATCGGTATCATTATAAAGTGAAAGAACATCATTATGGAAATAAATTCCATTAATCCGAAGTACATATCTGATACACGTGTGGTGCCAAGCGGTATATAATCTCCCATAATAAACAGCCAAAATGAACCAAATTTGGCTTATTAACAATAATTGATTCAACATTGTCATACCTGAGATTAATTTATTGAAATTCAAGGTTGGTATTAACGGCAGCAATCACATCACCACCTGTTACCTCAATATGGTTTGAATCTCGGTTAAAAATAGAGTATAGCATGAAGGCAAGTATTCCTCAGATTTGAAATAGAGTCCGACAAATTTGGAGACCGAACCACAATCGATTTTAGTTTTGATAACTCGTGAGCATACCGAGCAAATTGGTGGAATAGTTGGGACGGGAGGTACCGGGTTCGAATCCCAATGGAGGAGGGTTGCAAAAATGATTTTTTATCACCTGATTACGATCGGTGATGACGATGAACACAACTATGACCTCCTGTTGGAGTGCAGAATCAATGGGCCGAACCATCGTTCATGTCAGTACAGGCTCCCAGCTTTCTCACATACAGTGTTCAAATGAACTTTAAATGATAGTCTAGAATCAATTATACTCCTAGGTATTTAATAAAAGGTTAAGACACAATCTGTTGTCCACTTACTTTAATCTTTATGCTTCCCATTCTACTGGATATCAGAACTATTTTCATCGTCGGTTTTCCCAAGTGCATACCCATAGACGTTAACCAATCCTGAATGACTTCAGGAACATATTTTGTTCATCTCCTCTCTATGTTTTGCCAGCACAACCACTGCTACATCATCCGCAAAACTGACAACTTTTACTTCTTCTGGTATCGGCAGTTTAAAAATCCTATCTTACATGGTGTTTTCCAACGTATGAGCTAGCACCGACCCTTGTGGTACTTCTCCGGTTATTTGATAGTCTTTTGTGCATCCATTGCTATGGTACATTAAAACTCTATTTCTAAATGGATTAGCCACCAACCTTCGTAACTACTTGGGTACCTCTATACTAAGTATACCGTGTCTAATATGCACTCCCACCTTGTCAAATTACAGGCATTTTTAGTATCCAATTTTATGGAACCTCATTTCCATCTGACACCTGCAATTGACTCTCTCACCGTATATACCTCCAGCTTAATCGCGTCAATATTAGAGCACGCCTCACAGGATTCATATTGTTTTTTAGATAGGTCCCCTTTGTTTTTAGTGGCCTCTTGCAGTCTTTCGCATATGATCTTTTCGATACTATTTTACCAAACATATCAAGCCAGCAGGTATTATGAGCGGTATGATGAAGCATTTTTTAATGTTTTCGTTACTTTCAGCAGAAGTACCAGCCGTTGGATGGACTTTCCACTGAATAGGGCAGCTCGATTGTTATTAGTAACTCGGCTTCCCAATTCAACGGTTTAGGTATTAAAATCGTCCACCATCAATAAAAGGCTCTCATTGCGTGCTTTATACTATAATAACTTTTGCAACTTCATAGTGATTAAAATTTAGTTGGATCAACCAAATCATCTCCGAAGACTTTAAACTACCAACGGAATGTATGTTCCCACCTATGGCTTTATCACTACAAAGCATGTAGGTACATTACTACAGCTCTTTGCAATATGACTCCATAATATAAATACACATAGTACTACCACCATAAGAGAAAAACAGTTTACCCATTGATGTTCCAGATGTAGGGTCGATAGAATATCGTCAACATTTAGAAATAAATAATTGACATTTAGGCGATTATACATATATAAAAATATTTTGATTTTTTTAAAACGATACCAGTAGCGACATCTAGCACGTCAATGGGCTAAAATTTCATGGTAGTACTATGTGTATTTATATTACGATGACTCCTTTCTCAGTGTTTCCTACAGAGCTAAGATCTGTCAATTAAATATTCAACAATCAATTATTCTGTTATTTTGACATCAGATTTGCCTCATCACATCGAAATGAGCTTTGCTTCGAACAACATTCAAATCTGAATAATTTACATAACGACACACATATTTATCATCGTTATAGCCACCAGATTATATCCTTAAAACTCTTATATTGTTGATATTCGAGAATTTTAATCATTTTAAAGGCTCATTAATTTCTCGAATTCTGCAAATTACATAACCTTATTATCTTTTTGGATGTGATATTCTATGCCATTTGGCTTGGAAGGCTTACCAGTGCCATTTGTGTCCCTTTATAAGAAGCTTTTAGCAATTTTATAAAGGCAATACCTTTTGTTTCTCTTACAAGCAATTCAAAAGCCCTATGTCATCCTATGTACTCACTACATCAATGTACTGTCTGGGACCGGTCTTTAACATCAGCTTCCTGCCCGATGCTTTTCTCCAATTGAGATCGGAAAACAGATGTTTGCTGTTAGTTCCCAGTACTTTGTAACTGTAGATCTCCCTTCGCAGTTTGCCAAATATGAATAACTTTTTCCCTCAAACCAGTAAGCTCTGAGTCCGCCTTTACTTTTCTTAGCAGTTCAGCTTATAATACAGCTCCTTTTTTTAATCAAATGGCATCCGTTCGAGGTAGTCGTTTTCGATTTCTTTTCCACCTGTTTTATGCTACTTTGTTCCATTCTGATTTATTTTCTATACTGCGCTTCTTTCTCCATAGTTATATTTCTGGTTCTGATCCCGGTTCCAGATTTCTCAGTGTACTCACGTTTGTTGTAAGCGTTTCTTTTTGCCCAACTGATAACCAGTCTAGGGCAGTTAATCTCTCTTCCTTTATGCAGTGTCTGCATTAAAAGCATCCAAGGTTTCGCTTATCTATTTATCTTGATTAGTCGAAACGCCTGACGGTTTAGCAATAACAAGGGTTCTCAAATCGCTGGAGCGTACAATTTCAGTGTAGATCCATCTCAGGTAGCCGAGGTGCATCTTGTTGATCTCAGATTTTCCACCACCTCAGATTTTCATAATTTTTTACTGAATTCTTAAAACTCCCTTTCCTCCTCATTATAGCATATAGTTTAGTCAACTCAACCATATGTAAAGGGTTCCTACCCTTTACATATTCGAACAGGTTGTTCATATGCTTTTTAACTATAGATCATTTCGAGAAACTCGCACGATCGAACTCAATTATCTTCTCTTATTTTATCTGGTCCTCGCATTTAGTTCAGAAAGTGAAAGTTCAGAAAGTGCCCAGATATACGTGTTTCTGTAAGCGATCTATCTGCAAAGCCTCTCACTTTGCTTGAATGGGTCTACCCAACTAGTTAGGGACCAATTCTCAGAACTTGACACAAATGTGACCGCTCCTTGATTACCTGAATTAAAAGAATTTATAATTTTGGTAGCCGACTTTTCCACTCGCCGGATCTCCTGATGAACAGATGCTTAATGACAGTTTTGGTCCGTAAATACCCGCCGGAAATCCGATTAGGGCTTTCCTTTATCCATGATATGTAGCTGACAATATTTGACGGTTTACGCATGATATGATATTACCCCAAATGTGTCGATGATGGTAATTATCGAGAGCTCTTCAATTAAGAGCGTTATAGAGTTTGATATACGATTTTTTTCTTTATAGTAATTTACTTTTAACACCTTATAGTTTCCGCCGAAGCCATCTTAATCGAGAATGCACATTACGGGCTCGTTTTTATTATCCATCTGCACCATGTATTGTAATCAATTGACTAAAACTTCCTTTACCACCCATGACCTTCCGATCCATTTGCAACAACATTAACCACTTCGCTATTGATCGTTTTGCCCAATCACTTTATATTCGGACATATTTATAAAGTGGTTGTTGACCAGGATAGAACCACATCACCTGTACGTGGCTTCGATATCTTAGCTGAATTTTTTTCGACTAATCTCACATAATTTAGCGTGAAATTACTCAAAAAGACAACAGATTGCCGCCTAAAGAGTCTATACAAATGTTGTTGATTTCAAATAAGTATATGAATATAGCGAAATGACATGAACGAATTTTTAATTAGTGAGCAACATAATAATCGCCACAAATACCACGTCTGATGTCTATAACAATTAAAGCGATCCTGCCATTGTTAACACTGTTGAAGGCAGCAGATTGACACTATCAATCTGATATTGTGACATCGACAGTTCGTTTTTATTAAACGAATTTGGACTCATTTCATCCAGATATGTTTTGCATCCAGCCAGTCTACTTGATAACCGAAATGTTTTTTAACGTTTGAAGTGAGTTCATATTGCCAGGTAGATATAATTGACGTCAACAATTGAATTTGATTACGATTTTATTATCTTCATTTATCAAAGTTGAAAAGTTTTGTAAATTTTTCTTTGAGTCCTAATTTTTAAAAAAATTTAAACCGTTGCTCGATTGAATTTCTTATTAGGGCCTTACATCTTGGGTAATACTAACATTATGAATATAACACCGGAATTTGTTTTCAGGGTGTTTTCATGGTTCTAGAAGAGGATATTTTATGCCGAAAACTCATTCTGCCATCAAGCTTAGCAGTAGCTTATTCAAATTTACAGTCACAGTTCGCAAAAACTAAAGCACTCTTTGGTCCTCGTGAAGCACCTTTTGGTCGGTAATAGTGAAACTGGTGGAAAAATTTGAGCTGTTGGGACAAGTTAGTGATGTGAAGGATCGAAACCGTGTGCGTCGCTCAAGCACAACTGAGAATAATGCTGCTGTAGCCCGTATTGTTGAAGAAAATCCAGGTTTGTCGAATCCTCATCGATCTTTAGAATTAAACATTCCACAAACGACATTACATCGCATAAAACCTTAGGTCTTAAGGCTCTTAAAGTTCAGGTGTGGTTTTTGAGCTAGCGATGTGATTGGGCCTTACTTTTTCGAAAATGAGGCAGGTGCAACTGTTACAGTGAATGGATTGCGCTACCGAGCTATGATTAATGTCTTTTTATTGCCGGAATTGGAAGATATTGATGTGGATGACATTTATTTTCAGCAAGACGGTGCTATGTGCCACACAAGCAACGAAACAATCGCAATTTTGCAAGAAAAGTTTCCTGACCGGGTTATTTCTCGAAGAGGTGATCACAATTGCCCACCGAGATCTTGTGGTTTAACACCTTTAGACTTTTTTTTTGGAGCCATGCTAAAGCTCCAAAATCGAGTCAAGACCTTAAAGATAGAATTCGTGAAGTTATCGAGGACATACAGACGCAAATGTGCGAATTGGTCATGGAAAATTTCATGAAAAAGATATGGTGCTGCAAGCGTAGCCGTGGCGGCCAGTTGGCGATATCGTTTTCAACTGTTAATGGCACACCTTCCTCCTTGCAATGAATTAAACATTCATTTATTTCTCTTAAAAAATACTCGTTTTTTTTAAATATCAAAATGAAACCTCTTATTGGAAAACCCGTTACTTCCCATTATTTGCTTCTTCTTTTGCTTCTGCAACATATGGATAAAAAACCATTTTTAACCAACCTTATTCGGACAAACTTGAGTAGAGCATTACAGTGAAATCCTAATCACAAAGGAGCATTTCGGGACAAAGATCGCTTTAGCGATGCTAACATTATAGGAGGCGTCAATATTACCATTGAAATGTTTGTTCAATTGATTTTTGGAAAATTTTTCTTGTTTATATTTACAGTTACCTAAGATGTAGGTTACCACAAATACCAAAGACTGTAGGGAAAACACAAAAATAGTAAAGAACGTTAGTGTTGTTTGATACTGTGGGATATTATGGGAAATAATTTCAAAGAAACTTAATTCCTGCCTGCAATACCAAAATATCGAAATAAATTCGTATTTTTGTGTATAATGTTTTGGTGCTGCTACATAAACTTAAAAAAAACTCTAAGAGCAAACCATCATTAAAAACAGTCATCGAATTTAATTAGCAAACCGTCGTCACGCAAGGAGTATTTAACATATGAATGTCACGATTAAAGTTACTAAAAATTATCCATAAATACACCAGGATCTAGAATAATTTAAATGTGCTAGAGACGCTTGACCTAAAAAAAACTAAAAAATAGCCAGAGTGTAAGGTTTTTCCCAAAAAATTTACTCATCTGTAACTGATAAATAGACCACATCCTACAATATTTTTTTTTGATCCGCCCCTCATATCAATAATTTAGTTCTGGAATAAGCTATTCCATTATGCTCTGCAAACAATTTTAATGTTTTTATTATGAACTTGTATATATTAGAATCGTCTCAAACAACCAACGATATTATAAAAAATTAACTGTTTCCGAATATCGTCATATTTTGTTTGCATGATGCCACCCCATGTGGCCTGCTTCCATTGTTCATTTAACTATATTGTTGATTACCATTAGCAATGTATGTAGGTAGTGTGGTAGCACGATGATTGACATAATTTCAAAATCAATGAAATATAGCTAACCTACATAGATATAGGCATATAGCGTATAGTTGAATGGCTTTTTCAGTTACTTTCCATATTCTTATCAACGTACTATTGTATGCATAAAATTTTTTTTTTTTTATTATTAATTTTCATTATATTTTCAGATAACAACTTTTGATTTTATTTTTTACTTCCACCTAAATAACGTAACATTATACGGCGCGAATTTTCACTATGAACAGTAGTATGTATTATACAGTTCTAAAAAAAACACTTTCCACTAACCTGTTACGGTGAATACGTTTCTAATCAATTATTCGATTTTATGTATAATCACACTGAACAATTGAACGTTAGATTTTAAACCGGAAATTAAAATAAATTTATTTAGAAAAATAAAATTTGATATTAGAATGAAATTAGAAGAATTGATTTTGTTAACTTGTCGAATAGAAAATCCAATGCGATTGTTGATTTTCGTATGTATGGCAACACTAGACAAATTTTTGTTTAATCGAAACTTATCACCATCATTGTATACATATATTATATGTTGTACTTTTGTTTGACTGATAAGCTACAATTATAATGTAAGTAGCTAAAACATGAATCATGTGATCCTAAGAATTTCATCACAGAATCCGTTGCTTGTCGTTGGAGGCGATAAACGGTTGGAATTGTTAGATTGAAAAATGAATGCCATAAAACATCAACAGACCTTCTCAAACGTTCGTAACCACGAATTTTAGGATTGGCTCATGGAAAAACACCCAGTTTGAGGCCTTTATGTCAGCATTTGAAGAGTATCGTTTGGAATTCGTGAATAACGTTATTATTCTCCAAGAAACTCGATGACTTCGTTCATTATTGGTGTGGGATTTCTTCTTCAGTCGGGACTTACAGCTATAGGACTACCCATGTAACTAGCCAACCTGGCAAAAATCTGTCTTCGACATAAATAAACTAAAAATAGCCTCCTAAAGAAATAAAATTCCTAAAATGTAAACCAGAATTTGTATTACCAAAGATTTACCGAGTTTGTCAACTGTAAACGCAAAAACGCTGTTTAAAATTGGCATATAACTAACTTTTAAAGTATCTGTGAGACTGTAACTAAGAAAATCTGCTGTCACAGTCACATATTGGCACGGTCATATTCTGCAAAGCGTACAGAACCGTAAAATGTTTCTTATGTTCCGTTGCGTTTGGAATTATGGTGTCGGTACAGTTTTTTTACAGTTAAAACAATACACTATTGAAGGGCATGCGCATAAATTCAATTCATACAAAAACATATTTTATTACAAAATTGCACATAAACACTTTGTTTGTTTTTCAATTGTTTTTCAGTTCTCTATATTTTCCTAGATCACCTGCAATTAAGAATTACATCATACCGCCAAACACAAAAGTTATTTAAGTGCCCATAGAATAAAACAATAATGGAATTTAATTTCTATGTATTAGAGAAGGTATATACCCTTCTCAAATGTAAATAAAATAAAATGAACAACCACTTGCGTATATATTTATGCTGTCATAATAATAAACATAATTGTGATAGACAGAGACGGATAACAAAAATTGATAATAAAAATGGTATAGATGAGTGGTTTTCAATGAATTGAAAATTGTTCAATGAAACGTTTAAATTGTGGAAGAGAAGTTTTAGTTAATTGAATGAAATTTGAATTTTGACATAAATGTAAGTTTAAAACCGAGAAGTTTATATTAATGTAAACAATTTTAAAATAAACCATTGCTAATTCCAACAAAGAATATTAATCAATTTTGTCAATGCCCTATTCCCTTCAATGAACGTGGTTGCTGCTTTAATTGTTCCATATAGATGTCTTTTCCTAATAAAGATAATATAGTGATAGCCACTTAACCTATACAAACAAATCAATCACTTTTTGGAATTAGATCCAGCTACGTGAATAATTGAGGTGAGGTTGCACATATGAGGGAAAGGAACAAAGTTGACTGCAGTAGAATACTGTTTTGGTTACGCTTTACAAAATGTTAAAAATAATTAAGATTCATTCAAGACGCTACGCTACACTATATAGGAAATACTGTACACGACAATGAAGTTTCTACAACTGTGGATGGAGACATATGCGAAATGATAAGCTGTCGTAATGAATTTGACCGCGAATAAAATACGATAGCCAAATTTTCTCAATCTACTTAACTGACGTAGCAAGCGTAGCCGAGCTAATAATACACGCATATTTATATAACCACGTAAAGGTTGAGCTCCTTCGATATTTATGTTTCAATTCTTTAAATGATTTTTTTTGAGTATAATTCGTTTAAGGTTCGGCTCAGCGGGGCTCTGAAATTACTGAACTGAGTCCGTACTAACTGCACTCTGTTGACTACTGCTTTACGATACCTTTTCCCAAAATATAATGTAATTCCATTTATCACATATAACAGCTCTCCAATATGAAATATCTCCACCAATAGATGGCAATAATTACGGTGACTGAAGAACCAAGAATAATTAATGAATTAAGAGTGAAAATACCTCAGAACGCGCGTGATATACCAATCCCTATTAGATAACATGCTCTTTTTATCACATTGAACTCAATATTATGCAAATCGGGTCATTCAAGTCTTTACATTAACATTATTGCACCCGTGGTTTCATCATTGCTGTATTCTCCAATGTAGTAGGTTTGTGTTGTCTAAGAAAATCTAAGAGCTCTTCCTTCGTTTTGCGCTTTTCCGTCATTTTTAACAGGGTTATCAGGAAGCAACGCTCCTAACGAACAGTTAGTGGCTGCCACAAGTAGTTATACAAGTAGTTAAGGCCATATCTGTTTGTTTAGGTAGTCAATACTTCAGTAGTTTTAAGCCTTCCTGTGTTAAATTTGTACACAAACCCCATTGGCGTTGCATTACCATGCAGTAGATAATATCTTAACAACCAATATTCTGCATTTTAATATTAAGATATTGAGTGCTTTTGGCGACACATCAATGACCCAATGAGTGACCTTATTTTTTAGTGGTTGTTTTTTAAAACAAGCTAATGTCCTTTTCTTGAACCCACCTTTATTTTGGGTCATTATTGCATTTTCGATTCCCTCTAGATCCTGTAAATATTTGGGCTGTACACATCATAGACAGTTATTCTAGGCAATCTTTTCTCAGGTAACGTAGCTACAACCTAATCACTTTTTAAGTCAATTTTACTTAAGAAGAATTCAATATCTTCGACATTAGTGATCTCATTTATAGTACAATTGTTAATATTATTGACTTTTTTGATTGCTAATTCAGTGGCCATGGGCTTCTTTTTATTTCGCTATTAGCAAATAAAGCTTCCTTGCCAATAATGAGTTGTACTCTGACAACCTAGTTTGGCATTCATTGCGTGTTCTTTAGGTTTGTAAACAGTCAGTAATCACTGGCGGCCAGATCTAGAGAATATAAAGTTTGATAAGGAAGCAATTCAAAGCACAATACAAGTAGTTTGGCCATCTTTTTCACCGACTTGTGAAACAAAACATTGTCTTGATGAAAAATAAGTTTTTTCTTTTTCACTTTTGTCGGTTTTTCAGCGAATCCGTCTTTTGTCCTAACCACAATTTAGAATTACCTTTAATGAACGAAAATTTCCAACGTAAAACTCGTTACTGACCATCCTTATACTCTGATTGAGTCACCAACTATTGTATCATAATGGACTCAATTTCCAATTGCTTTGGTACTTGGAAGGTCCACGGGGACCCAATAGCCCTCAGAAGCGAGATATCATTGACAGAATTTTTTGCCATAATAATATTTATGTATGTGGTGTCTAAGAGACAAACACATGCAAATATGGACAAATATTACATCTCGCGAACGATTTTTGGCCTAGCAGTATAAAAATTGCCTCGAACTTCACTGACACTAAAGCGTAGGCGGGTGTTGATTCTATTTCAGCATGCTCAATACTTCAAAAACTCACGCCATCATTAACTCAATGCGAACATTATAGCCTAAAAAATGATAAAAGGAGGTTATATGATACATATTCCTCTTATAGATCATTGGAGTGCCAAGCCAACAGGTTTTTAGTAATTTAGGTAGTTGTCATTCGAACGACTACGCAAAACTTATTCTTTTTTAAGCAGTTTAAGCGGGCTAGCACTTGAAAAATACTAGACATTTCAAGGGCCCTTGATGTTTCTATTTAGAAATACTATGCATTTGCATAGTAATGCGCCTATATCTCTTTCCTGGTTGCATATTTCTATTCTCTTTGATCAGCATACGCACATGTTTACCAATTTTCATAATGGCTTGAATGGTTTTGATATTTTTTTCAGCATACACGTTTTGCAATATTTTTCATTGTTTGTACATTCCGCTTGGCAAATTCGAGCTTTATTTGCTCTTTATATATTCTGACATGTTAAACAATTTTGCACAAATTCTTGAATATCATTTATTTGAACTACCCAAAACAGGTTTTGTATCTATCTAGTGATTGATAATATCAGGATGACCTTTATGAATCCAGTTTAAAATTTCATGTATTTCAGGTTGAGGAACTATTACCGTTGTACCTTTGAATAGTAAACATCTGTTGCTGTTGTTAACGCTGTTGCTTCTTTTTCAATTTGTAGGTAGTTCTGCTCAACACTTGTAAGCGTTTCTTAAACAACAGGGTGTTCTTTTTGCATTAGACATGCTTCTACCGTTTTCGAGCTGGCGCCTACAGAAAATTGAACGCCCACATTTATGTCGTTATACCTCAAAACTGAGTGTGATTGTAAGAATTTTTACGATTTTTTTATATGCTTTGTCTTGTTCAGACAAGATGTTTCCTTTTGCTATAAAACTCGTATTAGTTCGGTACTATCCGATAGACTCGGCATGCAAATCTTAATCATACCTATAGTAGTCGTTGCAATTCCATATTTGATATTCATCGGTTTGTTCAACTTATAAATAGCTTTTATTTTTTTTGACCTGCTTCATAACCAGCTGGAGTAATATATGTCCTACAAATTTTACTCTTTCTTTTTCGTTTTCCATTTTAACTTGTTGAGTGTAAACCCTGCTTTTTTAAATCTATTCAGAACTTTCTTCGTATTTTCCAGGAATTGCACTATATTGCTGTAGTATAAGATTTTTCATATTATTTACTGTTACTGGCGAATTTAATTCAGAGATGAAATAAACTCTCGGCTGCTTTACATTATTTGCTCTTTCTAGGCCCAAACTATTTTCGACCCAGAGTTTTTAGCGAGTTTGTTCTAATTTAACTCGAACTATACTATTTGATCCATTGTGAATTCATCAGCGTCCACAACTCTATATCCGCACCGTTTCACTTGGCATTGATGTGTTTGAAATAAATCTTCAAACCTTTTTGTTTGTAGTTGCTTGATGTGATGAAATTGATACCTTTCATAAGTTTTGTTACGTGATGATACAAAATGTACTGTCTTCATTAGTCACACTCAAATTATTTATTACACATTAATGCAATGCGCCTCTTGATTGACGAATAAATGGTTCGGTGGTTTTATACACCTGACGACATTGTGTGATTGCTTTGCGGAGGCTCCAAAGCTACTGCTTAAAATACTTTGTTTTTTGTTGAACTCTTCACGTGGCCTTTTTGATACGGCTCTGGAATAATATCGAACAACCAGCTCTATGACGCTATAGCATTGTTATTTGGTAGATTATTTATTGCTTCACGATATCTATCAAACTTTTACGGAACAATTTTTAATGTTTTCTGTAAATTTTATACCAATTCGTGCTTTCTTGTTTAGTGCGAATGTGAAACGCATTCTTGTTTTTCTATAAACAAGTTGCCTGGGTGGCTCTGGCATAATTCTATATTGCTATATTGGTTGCCATAATTCTATATTGCCAACAAGATTGAAATATTGTGCTTTCTCATCTTCGTTTATCAGAGACCAATTAATGATTACTGCCTACAAATTTGGCAGTTGAAAAAATCACCCTCACAAAATAACAGCTTGGGTGACTCGATATCTTCCCTTAGAATTAATACATGGTTAGTTTGACTTTTGGACATCTTACGAGCGTGTGTCCATGTTTCCAAAGTGGATATTTTTATGAGGAAAGAATATGCTATCCACAATGAGATCGTGTGCGATCGCAAAGTATACAATTATTTACCCATTATTATAAGTCTGTCTGATATTTTTCAGCTATAGCATTAAATCAAATGCAGCAATGTTTATCGTCTAATTAGCTATTAGAATTTTTTTAGCCACTTAATTATAAACCGTTAATATGAGCGGAGGTCTGGGGTTAAATCTTTTTATTTTTTTATTTTAAGTAAATTGAGTTTATTTTATTTTATTACAATCTAGTCTCCTGGACTAATGAGCAATTTGTTTCTGACTTAATTTACTAAGATAAATATATCTATGACTCCATTCATTGGCGTTTCCCAGTTTCTGGTAAGTTTCTGTTTATACCACATCGTTATTGTGGATCTAAATCAGCAAGCCGCTGTTTGTTCTAATTTAATAGTTCAAAGGGTTTGGTTCTTTTCAGTCTGCGTATAATATTGGTGTTGGTTAACAGCTGAATTGCCTCTATATTCACTGGAGTCTTTCTTCGTGTTTAAGGTCTCTATGTAGATCACTATTCCAGACGTACCATGTTGCATCGACGATGTTCCTTAGTACCCTGTTCTGAAACCTTTGAATGTTATTGACGTTGCTGGGTTTCGTACAACCCCAAAGTTCAATACCAGCTTATTGTATGATGATAGAGAAGAGTCTCTGCCTATCAGCCAATGCATTTTTTTATATTTTAGTTTTAGTTCTTCATTTTTCTTTTTGACGTGGACTTTCCATCTAAGTTTAGCATCCAAGGTCATGCCTAGATACTTAGCTGTATTCCCATACGGTATTATTTCTCGATTTATTGAAACAGGTATATGTTCATCTCGTTTGTTGGTAAAATTTATGTGAACTGATTTAGTTTCATTTCGCTTAATTCACCATCTTTTAGTCCATTTATATACTTCGGAGATAGCCGATTGTAATTTTTGTGTTGATTCTTCGTTACTTTTTCTAACAGCTAGGATCGCTGTGTCATCAGCAAAAGTCACCACTGTATTGTTTTCTAATTCAGGTAGATCATACGTGTATAGTAAATATAAAATCGGTCCTAGTACACTGTCCTGTGGTACACCTGCTTTTATTTCTTTCAATTCAGAATAAGTTTCAGCCAATTTAATTCTAAAGAATCTATTTTTCAAGTATGATTCCAGCATTTTAGCGAATTGCATTGGTAAGAGGTTTCTTAACTTATGCTTAAGTCCTTCATGCCAAACCTTGTCAAAAGCTTGCGCCACGTTTAAAAATATCGTGGAGCAGACATTTTCTCTTCAAGTGCTTTCTGAATTACATTGATTACTCTGTGTACTTGTTGTATTGTTGAGTGTTGACAATGAAATTCGAACTAATCATTTGGGATTAAGTTATTCCTTTCGATTATCAGATTTAACCTTTTAATCAGTAGTTTATCAAAGAGTTTAGACATAACTGGCAACAACGAAATTGGTCTATAGGATGAAGTTTCGTATGGTGGTTTTCCAACAAATTTGGTTCTAAATGCTGCATTGATAAGATAAGTGAGTTTAACTAGAGCCTTGCTTGGTAGTTCTTTTACAATTTCTGTAGTAATGAGATCATAACCAGGAGCTTTTTTCGAATTTATATTGAATTTTATCTCATGCATGACTTCTTTTGGTGAAGTCAATAGAATTGCTTCACTTTCTTTTTCAAATTCCAACGTTATTATTTGAGATTCTAAAGTTTGATCATCATGTGATTGGATTTCGAGGTGCTCCGAAAGACATTGAGCTTTATCTTCATTATTTCGAGCCCATTTCCCCCTTTCTATTCTTATTGGAGGGTTCTGCATTGTTGGTCTTTTAACTTTTTTGGTTAACTTTCCAAAGGGAATAATCAGTTCTGCTATCATTAGTTAGTTTTAGACAGTTACTGGTTGACTCATCTTTTACTTTTTGGATTTCCCTTCTTAACTGTTGAGTTAAATTGTTTAACTTAGTTTTCTCGCTCTTCTTTCAGGGTAGTTATTTCCTTTTATTTTATATTTAATTTTTGAGGTACTTTCCTAGGCTGATTGTTGTATACCATTTACAAATTTTTGAACTTCGTTTTCTATTTGCTCCTCGCTTTTTAATGGAACCTTTATGTTAATTTTTTCTTCTGAGGACAGCCTAAAATATTCCCAACAAGTGTGTTTATTTATTAGGCTTGGATTTCTTTCTTTTTGAATAATTTTTTCGCTTAATGTCAAAAGTATAGGAGAATGGTCCGAGTTTAGGTCTCGACTTTCGAGACCTAATAGTTTATTGATATATTTTTGATTAATAAAAATCAATTAAGTCTAGTATTTTGTTTTGATCTGTAGGCCAGTAGGTTGGTTTTCCAGTTAACAAGGTTTCACAACTGCATTTTCTGACAGTTTTAAGCAGTTTTTTACCTTTAATCGTTATTATGGATATTTTTTGCATTAAAATCTCCTCCAATTATGTACCTTTTTCCTAGTTTACTAAAGAATTCGGGATAATCTTTTTCTTTTAGCACATGCTTCGGAGGGCAGTAAACACTAACAACATTAACATAATGAGTTTTCGTATTGACGTTAACAGTAGTTGCTGGTATTTCAACTATTTAATATCTCAGCTCTTCAAAATGGTGGATATTATTTCTAATTATAACAACGCTAGCTCATTTAGCAGTGTTTTCTGGGTGATAAGTTTTATATACTTAATAATTTTTAAATTTGATATTTGATTGTCTAGTAAAGTGAGTTTCCGTGATAAGACTATGTCACATGCAATTCTTGTTGATGTTGCTTTAGTCCATTGGCATTCCAGCATATAATTCTAAGATCATTGGCCATGTTTCTGTTTAGGGATAGCTCCCTTAGTTCTATACACAAGTGTGTGTAATCGCTCATCAAACGTACTAAGTTTACTTAATATCAATTTCAGAGTTTGATTAATATCCTCACTTTGGGTAGTTTCTCTTTGATTTACTTTACTCCTTAATACTTTCTATTTTACATAATAAATGAATGTAAAATTCATTTTCCCCGTTTAATGAAGGTTTTTAGCCTTCATTACACGGGGTAATGAAGGGGTTAAATCTTGGTGATATCCAGTTCTTCTTTGTTGCAGCGATCCAAAGTCTGATTAGTCGCGCCACATACAACAAGCCAATGATGCTATGGTAGAATTCTAAAACTAACATCCTTGTTTAATAGTCTTTTACGAGGCTTGGTGCTCTGCGACGACAGAAGCCATGAATACACAACTTACACAATTAATCACCAGGAGATTAACACCATTGCAGATTTATACATTTTCTGTAACAATATTTCTTTCACTGTATATTTATTTGTTGATTCACCATTTTATCATTCAACGCACTTCCACATTCAATTCAATTCAAATTTCTATGGTTTATAGTGCAAATCTAATTATTTTTTTTTTAGATTTTCTATTTCACTCACTTATGCTAAGCAAAGGCACAACAAACCGAAAGAATAAAACAAAATATATAAGAAATAGCTAGTTTGCTTTTTTTTTTTTGTTTTGTATTTTTTAAGTTAGTTTCTTTCATTCTTTTTCACCTTGTATGTTGTAACAATGGTGATTAATTCCATTCCAACAAACCCAAGAACAAACTAAAAAATTTGACATCATAATATTATTGAAATGGCAGAGACACGGTGTGTGTGCTTGCTTTGATTTGAAATTTTATTGATTTTAAAATTGAAAGTATGACGACGAGTATTATAATTTAGTACGTATTTTGTTGTTAGTCGAGTGATTATATTTTATTTACATATTAGTAATTTTGAATTTATGGTGTGCTAAATTTAATAAACAAAACAAAAATCGGTGTGTCTCTGTGTGTGTTGTTTTTATTGTATATTGTATTGTGATTTGTGTAGCTTCCTAGCTACCTAGAGCTTAATGTATATAAAATACATACATATATAGAATTGTGATTGATCAATTAAAATTGTGATAAAGTGAATGAAATGTAGAATTTTTATATTGAAAGAATAAAAATGAATATGTTTGTGACAAAATTCTATGAAATATTGTAACAAATCGTGATATGTGAATTAATCATACCTTCGAAATTGAGTGAAAAAAAACACGACTTAACATTGTTCTACAGAAAATAGCGTAACTTTAATTAACTTTTAATTACGTTTTTTTCAAAGTGAGTTAAAACTTTTTTATTTACGTTTTATCTATTTAGTTGGCCTCATATATGAATAATTAAAACGTGTAATTAGAAACAAATAATTACAAGAATGTTGTTTTACGATAATTGTTTATTCGTTTTACGTTAGGGTAGTGAAATTATTGAATTACGTATGGAGGATAAATACGAAAACAGCTGATCAATATTTGGGTTGCTCCATTTAATTTGGTAGGAAATGTGTAAATATAGTATTGGGTTCGTTGCTTAGGAGAAGACTTTCGAGTAATTGTTTTACTAATTATTTTGAAATTAAAATGATTTTTTAATTGTCACCCTAACAAACTGGACGCAATGGTCTCCTAGAAAATCGATGACCGAACTGTGAATTGGAAATATCCTCGTAAATCTTGGTGTTAAATTTCTTATTGGGTTGAGGTAAAAGAAATCGTTTATATATTCGAATGTGTAAGCTACGTTTAGACATCTAACTTACAAACCTACATTTGGGTCCATGCGCCCCCGAATGCGGCTAGCCCACAGATAAACTCTAATTTACTACAAATTGGATACCCAATGGGATCTTTACCTGTGCTCGACGTCTAATAGTAATTTGTAACTTTATTGCGAGAGCTGATAAAAATCCGAAGCTAACATACCAGACCTATTAGACTTTCAAACTTTTTTTGTTATGTAGGAAAAGATATATCTCAGAACTACATTCAAATGGAAAACAGTATATTTCTAGCATCATATCACACACCTATTATCATGATAATCAATGAAACGATAATCAAACGAGAAAATGAGCAAGATTAACAAATTTAAAATCAAAATATGAGATCTCTTTCGCGAACTAATGAAGGTGAAAAATAAGAAGGAGGTGGCTAACATAATCTGCTCATTGAAGCACGTAAAACCAGGCAAATCAATCGAATACCAGAGAACAAACCAATTCTTAACAATTTATGTAACAATCTCAAATCCCCTTTCAAAGAATTTCAAACTTCTTAATCAATCAACAAATATCTAGGTAGTCTTACTGATAAAATTACTCTTTGTGGAAGGCGACGAAAGGACTCTAAAACCCTAAATCCAAGTGCATCCACTTAAAATGGATGTTAGAGCATTGGCAAGAAGTCTTAAAGGAGGGCTGTTCTTGCAGATTATTTCGAAAGATTTACCCACCCAAGACAATCTACCAGTAATTCTTCAATAAAAGTAAAGTATCTTAAATCTCCAGGATATGTCTTAATTATACTTACTTGCCAAAATATTAAAGCTCTACCTAAAAATAGATTTCAGAAGCTATTGCTCACTATAAATGCGACCGTGCAAATTTTTCAATGGAAGCATTCCGTTTAAGATCCCATTCCGTTTAGAAAACCTGTCAACTTTATTTATTTCACAACATAGATCATCACTTGTATGCATATAGTAAGTGGCGAAGTGCATAAAGAACTAATTCCTTTTGAATGCTTTCAATTCTATCTGAGTGACACTTATAAAAGAGAGATCAGACAGAAGAACCATACTCCAAGCGGATCGCAAAATTCGTGGCAGTGAGCTCAACATCATATAACTTGTGTTGCCGATAAATGATCAATATGTCTGGTAAAAATAAGATTAGTTGAGAAAACAACACCAAAAGCAGAGAATCAATATGTTTTCCAGTACTACCGAAAAGAAAATACTGTTAAAACATCGGAGACTAAATGCGGTAAAAAGAAAGAATCCTACATTTGTCCAAATCTTTCAGCAGTTTAATGTCAGTAGACCAATCAAAATCTATCCAGATCACGCTGTAACAGACGCAACTGATCACTTCTTAATAAATCACGGCAAAAAGATACTATATTCGTAACTGTTGATCTACCTGATAAAAAATCATGTTACTCGGCACAGATAAATGGGCGAATATGGAAAAACAAAAAATCCTGGTGACTGTGAATTCAACGAGCTTAGGCAGGGCTAACAAAATAACAATACCACGGTAGATTTTTAACATCGCTTCTCTGACCTGATTTGAAAATTGGACGAAAAACGGAAATTTTCTTATGGTCTGGTAAAAACCCACTCATACGACTTCCATTAAATAAAATGGCAATGCCAGGCTCGTCACACAAATTTTAAATAAAATGGGCGGAAGGCTGTCATGCCTAGCACACTTGATTGATATTTGTAAATTTTGTGGGCTAACAACCACTTTGCGATTTTTTTGGCATAAAAATGATTTATGAAAATGTTTCAATATTTAATAGCAGTATTTATCCTGAAGTCGAGAGCTTTTGATAAAGGTATTATTCAACACAATCGGACCACTATTCGGGTGTTTTATTGACAATTCATGGATTTTCGTAAATTTTGTGGGCTAACCCCTTGCTCAGCAAAACTTATTAATATCTAGATGGTATAAACAATCTCGAACCTTCTCCAGAGGAAAATGTATATGTCTAGATGGAAAAAAAATAAATAGAAGTCTTCAGCATTTCTTGGTTCATTGAGATAGAACTTGGTAGGTTATATGTTATGTTATATGGTATGGAGATAGAAATGGCGGCTGGCAAAAACTCATTTATGATTATTATATCTAACTAATTTAGAACGGATGCAAACTAAATAAGAAACGTAACTGTAATTTCCATTGCAGACATTTTTTTTGAAACAAAGAATCAATGTTTTTATGCTTCGTCTATAATTAAGAAAATCAAGTTATTAGTTTTGACACAACATATAAGTGCGATAAGATTAGCAAAACAATGGTTTTACGTTCATTACACGCAACGAATAGTTGGATTAATCCAATTCATTGTCATGGTTTTAGTTTTAGGTTTTGTTGTGCTTTATTAGGAATTTTTCATTCTGTCATTTTCTGTCATATTACTGTTATATTACATTATAGTTTATAGTGATTCTCAGTACCTACCAAAAGGTTAATATTTTATAACAATGATTCGTTCATTTTATTATATACACGAAAGCCACTCGGGAGTTGCATGCCGTTATACTATCAAACTGTACAAATGGATGCAAATAATATGTTGACTGCTCTCACTAAAATAATAAAACTGACATCGATTTGACAAAACCAAAATCAATAGTAGGGTAATGGATCGAATTTGTACAACTTATATTGCAAATATGTTAAGTCTATATTTACAATCTGCATTAATTCCGAGCTCTTGATATTCGGACGGGATTCTTTGTGGAACTAAAGTTGAAAACAACCTATAAAGAATTTTTGTAATCAGCTCGTTTTTACTTGAGCTTGTTCTCAACGTTGACAAAACATTGTGACTTCATTACTGTCTTTTTACATTAACGCACATATTTGCCAAGTATTCCCAGACATCGCAAAGCATACCATAAGCTATCCCGATGGATTGAGTAATAGGCTTATTGGAAATCTAAGAACACCTGGATGTTTCGTAATAGGTCAGTGACTGACCGATTCGGACGAAATCCTCCTTGGTAGTCAGTAACCTACAAGTTCCTTTGCCAGTAATTTGTATTCTGTGCTTAGGAGAGCTATGCCGTGATAGTTTTCGCGTTTTGTACAATCTACTTTTTTAAGGATTGAGCATAACGCGGCCACGTAAGACTATACTTTATCTTTGCATGGCTAGTCGAAATTACTAGTAAAATGGGTCCTCTATTCATATCTCCGTAGTCTACACTTGACAACTTTCTAATACAGCATTTGTCACTTGTTGAACATTGAGTAAATCAGAGTAATACTCTTGCCAATTGTCGAGAACCGCATCGATGTTAACACGGTGGTTTCCATCCTGGTCCTGTGAACAGTGCTCATCGCCGTGGTGTTTTACTCTTAAAACTTTAGCCTTCCACCATTCACACTTTTCCGGTCTACAAATCCGCTTGGCGTTTCTTTTAGCAAGTACCACTCGGTTCTTCCGTGCGATTTTAAAACATAATCGCGCTTCTTTATAGGCTATATTCTATTCCTCGATAGCAAGATGAGCAGCACCGACAACCGAAGTTTTCAATACCTTCCTCAAAGGATCATCAGAACGGTGGTAGGTTTCGTATTTACAGGGTAAATACGAATAGAAACAAACTTAATCCGAAGCCGAAATAATGACGGATAATAATCAGGAAATGTGAAGAAGACTCAACTCAATTAGGGAAAGTTTACAACCAAGGACTAAAAAAATATTTGTATAGAAATACCATGTTAAATATGGTCCAATTTTTCTTTAAAATTTCAATATTTGCTTGAATAGTTTTTAAATTTGTAGATTAAGTTTTGAAATCTTTGCATTGCAATTTTTTATTAGAATTTGAAAACTTATCACATATTTAAAATTAAACCAAACCAAGCGAATCATTTGTTGAATATGACTTTTGAAATATTTAAATTACAATAATTTGTGTATTTAGCTTTAATAAAAAATATTATTTTATTTACATTTTCCAGAAAAATCACCGAAGGTGTATCATCCAACATGACTTGGTATTGGTGGTCACATTGGTTTTGGATAACTTTTTCGCATGGTAAGTTGTTATAAAATAATTTGACATAATTTTAGGAAAAATTATCTACCATCTGCCTGCTTTTTCGAGAGATTTCTTTTAAATCTTTTTTTCTATTGTTTACTGCACTTGATCGGCAAACATGTTACTTCGACCTGATGGCATGTCAGTATAACGTAAGAACTGGATAATGACATGCTTTAAGGTTTTTAGAGAACTCTGCAAAATAATCCAAATCAAGAAATCCATCGGATTTTGGCATTTATTTATTAAAGAGGCCACTATTGCCCCGAAGATAGGTTTTACATCGTTCTCATTTAAACAATTTTGTTTTTTCAGCTTCTGGAACGTTACTGGGTATTGCTCGTATGTTACTGAGTTTTAATCGTTTACGTGTCCAGAGTATTAATGCTCCTTTTTCAAAACTTTTAGCTGGAGGTTTATTGTAGACTTCGCATATTTGATCATGAAAACTGTAAAATTATTTCCAAAAAATGAAAACTGTCACAAAATACAAAATTCGTAATGGTGTCCATTAAAACTGTGAAAATATGGCAATAATTAGAAAAATGTCAACTTAACGATATCGAAAGTGACCTTCAGATGTCAGGGTAGGCGAAACCATGACAAATTATGGCTTCCATTTATTGATCGCGATTCTTTGTTCCAGTTTGGCATTTGAGATGGATAGCTTCCGTTGAAGATTTTTATCTTTTATACCATTAAGGGCCCACCCGCAAGTGTTTTACTTCAACTGTGCTTAATGAGACCAAAACAATATTCTATGATTTGAATGATATGTTTAGATTTGGTTAATATTCAGAGTGGTAACTTCCACTTTGAAGGATAATACTATTCCATTTTAGCTCATTGTGAGCCTCATTTAAACTTTATATTTTATTATTAATATCTTTAGCCATTCGTCAGCCATATGACTTTTTAAATTTACAATAGAATATTTTTGGCTAACACTTGTAGCCGTGAAATTTATAATTGTAATGAGAATATATTAAAGAACGACAGGTATGTTCAAGTAAATGCGGGTTCCTTCTGGCAATTCTTGCCAAAAGTGTCTATTTTTGAAAATACAAAAGCCTGCCAACGATGCAAAATACTATAGTTTAATGAATAAGGACATGGTTTAGGATATACTCAGAATTTCTTCGACTGTTATGGGATAATGACGGAGGAGCATCTGGATTACGACTTCAATAAAATAAGTTTGGTTGAATTTACAATGCCTTTTTAACCTTACTGTCCGAAAAAGGAAGGCGAAAGTGATAAGGTTTTGTCGATGACGCATATCAAGTGGAATCTAACACTGGCAAATGAAAGGCAACAACGAAAATGCCAGTCCAGCAGTTGTAGAAGTTCCATTCTTCAAAGGAACAACCGATTCTAAAATACTACTGTAATTACTCGTTTAGTAACGTTATATCGACAAGAATTTTCTTTACGGAGCGATAGGAATTTTCAGCTTAATGAGAAGAAAAATTGAAGGAAACTGGCAGACACGTGGAGGCTTATAGGCTTATATTATCCAAATACTCAGACAACTACACATCCAGTTGCGAAGGAATATGAAGAAAAAGGAGTAGTGCTGAGTGCTATGACAGATGATCAGTTCGCTGTGTCAAATCGAGCACCGAGCTAAAACAGCTCAAGAATAGCGACGAGCTGTTTGGTGCGGTATAAATGTCCTACTGTTAAAAAATCGAATGCAATTGCCCCCCATCAAGGAACATCAGGTATTTGAGCAGCCTGACAGAATAACACCAGCAAGCCATCTACGGAGACTAGTCACAATGGTGAAGTAGGAACAGATCATAAGACAGCAAAGACATACAACGTGTACTGAATGCCTTTTAAATCTGTGAGCTTTTATGATAACTTTTGCTCGCGTTAATGGAGAAAAATAGCAGTTAAACGACCATGTATATAGTCATAAATAATAAAGCATAATATTTGCGCATATGTCTGGAGCACTTTAGAGCAAAGATCAAAGCTCAGGGCATGCTTGCAGATGCGACAAAAAACCATCTAAGACATTAGTATGTGGTATACTTAGGATCAGCACTATTCGGGAGTGGACTAGCATAATGATACGTTTTGCTAATCCGAGCATAGGATCTCTGAACGGACAACAGAAAGAAGAGTCTAGATGACTCTGTGAAGCTGACAGACAAGAATCATTTCAAGATCATTGATATAGAAAAAATTCTGATCGATAAAACGACATAATTATATGATTCCAATGACTGTACAAAATATTTTAGGATTTTCGCTCGACTTGTTGCACTTCAGTTTATTACTACTGCTTTGTGTGTTAACTACACGAACCAATTTGACCGTCATTTTATCGGCATTGACTTTGGCTTCTAGTTTCTCTACTTTACCATTATGTTGAGTAAGTATTAATTTTTTTTTTGCCATTCTTCCGGCAATGATGTTTGGTTTTTCTGCTAATATATATAAATTCATTCATCTGCTGATCTATATTTCATGCCAGCTGCAGTGCAAAATTTCAGCCTCGCTTCTTATTCACTATTTCGCTGTTATTTTTCAATGTCCACGTCTTACAAAAGACTGCAGTTATTGTTGAAGAAGCGTAACCAGCGTAAAAAAATAAGAACTTATACTAATGTGATGCTGCGAAATTCATCGATTTCTGTCAAAACATACGGTGATTATACTCCATCGATTTAAACTTGTGGATTAATGGTTTCGTCACGAAACTTGAGATGCTTACATGTACCATGAACTAAATTTGGAAGATTAACATCTTTCAAAGCGGTTTTTCGTTTGTGAACTGCTACTCGTAAGTTCTAACGACAAATTCGGCAAGGTTTTTGCATCGTATCGTGCCTATCGACAAAATGTGGATATACACTATGATTTTATATGCGTAATTAGATTTAAATGTCGGCAAATACATAAAATTCCTGACGCGAGCAGGTTTGCAGGGCACATGAATATCAATATTTGCAAGTAGTTCAGGGAAGTCAATAGAACATTTCTGAGTCTCAATGTATTGTGTTACATCTAGCCATAATAGCTGATTTTAGATGTCGGTGGAAACGATGCTCATATTCGAGCCCAAAACCATTTCTTAGTTCAGAAAAAAACTAAAAACTTTAGGTTCGAATTAACTTCCTTGGCCGGTATAGTGATATAAGCTGGAACCCCAAATCTAAATATGTAATTGTGAACAAATATTGTGGCAATGGTTACGGCGGACATATCTTAATGCAGTACGCTTCAGGCGATCGAGTATAATGGTAACAAGACTTAAGTGGTAATATAGTTGTACCATTGTACATTACTTTGCATTTTTGGCTTGGATGCAAAAGATTGTAAAGAGCGTCAAAAATGGTCTGGCGTAAAACGTAATGATTCTGTAATGTAAGAGTGGTTGACCTCGCGGTCAATGTTTTGCAGTAAATTTCTAAGCCGGGTAATTTAAAAAGCTCTAGGTTTATGATGAAACTAGTGTGACGTACGGAACCAGATAATAAATTCTGAACTTCTAGGTATGCTTCCTGATGACATCAGGTCGGTATAAATTGCGAATTTCCGACCTTCAATCAAATATCGAAATTTTTTAATAGCACGGTAGATTACTAATTATTCCCAACTGAAAATGAGCCAGAAGTTTTGTGTTAGCTAATTCATGTTTTAATTGAGTGAATGCATTTTAGCATTTCTCAGGTGAGGAAAATGTTTGGCTGTCTTGGGCAACTTTATTAGTACGGTCAAGTCCGAATGAATTAGTGCTGGTTCTTCTGCTAACTATGGTATAAATCAGTGGAAGTAGTTCACTATTCAAATTGCTGAATCCGCTTGATTGAATTAGGAGCAGGAAATGCTTTATTGGCATTAATTTGCTCTTCGGATGGTAAAATACTATTTTTTTGGCTAAGAAAGTGCTTATTTCGAGCTTTTCATTAAGTTTGTGTTGCCCCTCTGTTTGCGTTACCCCAAATATGTTGTCAATGTTGACAAAAACGAATTCTAGTTCCTGGACGATCTCATTAAGGAATCTTTAAAACGTTTGAGCGGCGCGTTGACTTAATGTAACCCGCGTTAATGCGACTAGACCCAATAGGGTGGTAATTGCCGTTTTGTGCATGCCTTCGGGTGGGACAGGAATCATTTGATAAGCTCTGACAAAATCAAGTTTACTAAAAAACCACGTAGGTGCGAAGAGAAATTCTGAATGTGTATTATCGGATAACGAGCAGGAATTGCGACCATGATAATCTCCACAAGGCAACCAATATAAGTTGTTTTTTTTTCATGTACAATGGGCACGATATACTGGAGACCAACGGCATCGGCATGTCCCTTTTTTTCCACCATAATATGTTGAAATTCTGTTAAGAAAGCTTTGTGGCATATGGAATCTAGTCTTCGTGGTAGATGACCTGTAGTAACAATATGATGAACCACGTTTTATTTTATTAGTCGAGTGCCACTGTCACATGGATATTTCTAAATTAGCGTACCGTACCTATTATCGATTGTCAAATGATTTGGAGTTGGTGTGATAAATCGAAATATTGAAGCACTAATTGACAATCAGGTTTTTGGGTCAGTCATAGTTTTTTTGGTTTAAGTTCGACAAGAAAATCAAAATTACTTAGAAAATCGGCGCCAACAATCGGACGATTCAGTGCCGCTATAATGAAACCATGAATGAACTTTAGTTTTAGTCTGATATTTACCTGAATCAGTTTGTTGCCGTACGTTTTTATATTGGTGCAACTGAATATAGTGATAAAGTTTTGAAATGGAATAACGGAAAGATTCGCGCCCGTATCGACAACAAATGTTACTTTTTTATGGATGTCATATATATGAAATTGGCGAATTTTGGTACAAATTGTCTTAAAGTCTGCCGCCGCGACCGTATGGTTGATTGGATTGGGGTATTTTATTCTGTAACCATTGTCTGAACAATATAGGTTTAATTTAAACGTTGCATCGTGTTGTGCATCTTTGAGCGTATTTACCGTATTTTTGATGGTACCAGCCAATTGTATTTTTATTTTGGCGTTGTTTACAGTGGTATTAACGCTATGTGAGTATTTCAATACTTCGACAATATTTGCTGATGCTTCTGGTGGTAGTGCAAAGTTTGCAGTATTTCGCCTCATATTTTACAATTTTTTTAACCTGAAACTGAACTTCTCCTGTAACGAACCAGAATCCCGGATTATTAATCCAGAATATTGACAACTTTATGCCTTGCCGAATGTTTGAAATCTCTGTTAGGGTAGATGAACCAATATTCTCATTTCCTGTGAACCAAAGAGCCAAAATCTTTGTTTTAGAATGTGTGCAACTTTTTTACGTTTGTTTGCTTAGTACATCCCCAAATTTTAAAATTTTAAAGTAGTAAGCTGCCTTTGTTTAAAAACCTACTGGAAGAATTAATGTTATTCGCCTTTAAAGTGCTGCGGGCGGCGCTCCGTATACTATAAAAGCCAACGGTGGTCAGCAATCGTTTATATGTCATAATGCATATTCAACTAGAATTAGGCCACTTTGATTAGCAAATAACTAATAGTTTTGAAAAAAATCGTTAAGTATCAGCCACTTTGCGTTAAAAGGCGAATAAGTTATAACGCTTGACTTTAATAAACGAAGATTTAACTTAATGGTTTTCGGATATGAGAAATTTGTCGATTTGTTTTGTGCTATATACTTTGATTGTCGTAGGAGGTAACTAAGCCGTTGGATCGATTAGCTAAAAACCCACATCCATGTAAAATTTTTTGTTACAAGTTTAATCAAAAAAAAAAATGGATAATACTTTTTGAGTTACAAGATCAAAGTCTTTGAATTGAGTCGTTTCACACGAATGAATTAAATTATGCATTACTCATATATAGCGTACGTCAAGCATATTAAAGACCTAAATGAATCATCTCATAATTTTATCAGGGTTTTTATTTCTTCTCAGTGGTTTTACTGTAGTTCTTAGTCACGTTTAACTTTAATGCGCAGTCAAAACTCAATTTTAAAGCATAGAAAATGCGTAATCGAATTTTCATTTATTCATGCTGGCATTACATGAACATAAAATTTACTTGTGAAATTTAAAAGACTATATACACTCTACATCTCTACATAATATTTCAGAATATTAAAATTTCAATTTGATTGTTATGTTGTTACACATGATATATACCGCAGCATACACAAAATCTAATCTAGTTTCGTTTTTACTTTTTATTTTCATTTCAGTTGTAATAAACGTTTCGCTGACTGGATCAATAGACACAATTTCGCCATTCAAACCAAATCAACACAATAATAAACGAGAACCATTAAAATTTCCCATAGCCGTCGACAGTGATTCGGATGATGTTATATTCGGCGGCGACAATGAGAATATGTTCAAAAGTGATTTGATCGAAAGTGATCGATCATGGATAAGTAATTCGGATAAAATAATAGATAACACTCTGCATAACAGTAACAATGATGATGGCGATGACGATGATGGTGATGATGGTGTACATGTCGTAGAGGAATATAATAATAAAAATAATCGTACTAATAGTAATAATAGTAATAATAATAATAATAGTTTGAATAGTAATTTAGATAAAACTGAAAAAATTAATAACATTAACTCGACAATCAAAAATGTATCGACCATAGCAAAGTAAGTAATCTTAAATACAAAGAACAATGGTCATCAATTTGTGGTTAGATTACGTTTTCCGATTTACGATTTTTTTTATTTTTTTTTTTTTTTTTTTTGGTACGATTTCATTTTTAACTGTCTATATTTGGTTGTATTAAGTTTATGAATCATTAAATTTCATATATATGTTTTTGATGTTGAAAGGCCATGCTTATTAATAGTTGTGACGTATAGCTATATAGCGTATGCAGTGTTTCTTAACCTTGAATTCTCATTCGCCAACTGTTATGCTCACTTTTAAATGTAGTACGAAGGTTTAACATCTAAATGCCCGTGAACTTAATTTCTGTATGTCCATTTACATTGATCTTAGGAGATGACAGTGGATTTTTTGTGTATTTATTTTTGTATAAATTTCGTAACTTATATGAATTAAGTATCACGTAAAACATGTGATTATGGTAATTTAAATTGCGCAGATAATTTTAAACGTAAATGTAATTACGTTGCGATATTTTTATCGATTCATCATGTCGCTTAACGCGATCATAAAAATATAATTGGATTTTTGTTTGTCGCTCGAAAAAGATTTATGAAAATGTTTCAATATTTTGGAGCAGTATTTATACTGGAAGTCGTGAGCTTTTGATTAAGTATTATCAGCCATCAAAATCGGAAGCATTTTGTTGTTACTATTACGTGTTTTATTGACAATTCACAACTTTGCTCAAAATTTGAAGACAGGAAATCGAAATATTTTAATTGTGTTTCGATTAGGATCATAGATTCCTCAGAAAAGAGTACTGAGAATATCTATATACTGCACTAAAACTATATATAGTAAATACTATCCGTCCTGACTTGGTTGCATCACTCGTATTGGTATTAGGCAAAGTTGCCAATGTACCACCTCTGATGAATTCAATTTCTTATCAACTCATTATCATTGCTGGTATCATTAAATTCTCTTTTGAATTGTGGGTAGCTATATAAAACTTTCTCAAATGGAAGGAGTTGCGCTTTAATAGGGTTCCTTTCTCATTTTTTATAATAAGTGATTGAGGATTATTGTGCTTTTTCAAAATAAGCGCTGAATCCCATACCTTATTTTTCCTATATACGACAGTTTGTCCATCGGCAAATTCCGGTCTTTTCTTTGTCTGTCTATCGTAATAGTTTTTTGACTTCTCCTGATTCGGTTTTAATTTTGCTATTACATTTAATTCAACTCTGGGTTTAAATAGACTCTCCCTTATTGGGATTTTTGTTCTAGTCTGACGACTGAACATGAACTGACTTGGTGACTTACCTAAATTGGCGACTGGATGATTCCTGTACTCCAACAGCGCATATTGGATATTTCTTGTCTTCTATTGCTTTCTTTATCAAGTTCTTAGCTATATTGACTTCTTTTTCGGCATGCCCATTCGACCGTGGCTACGTATATGTAGCATCCTATCTTGTTAAACAGCAACTCTGGAATTTCATGAGAAATCAGTGGTTATTTGACATTTATATTTTGAAATTTTTCACATATTCGACATTTTCCAATAAAATGTTCTATGTCTGTATCTATTCCGGGCCAACATATTATATATCTTGCTCTTTGCTTAGCTTTTGTTATCCCTATATGCGATTCATGTAGAGCCTTCAGCATTTCCGATCTTAAACTGCATGACACCATCACCCTCTCACGCAAAAAAACGAGACCTTCTTCGCAAAAAATGAATTCCCTGAATTTCCAAAATGGTTTTATTACGTCTTTAAGTTTATCTTTTGTGTTAGGCCAGCCATCTTTGTATACTTTTAAGAAATTTGATCATGATTCATCTTTTGCCGTTTTTCTAATCATTTTCTGTTTTTTTGTCATCCTCAAATTCTTGACGGTTTATCCATCAAAAACTACGCGATAAATGGTCCGCAATGTGTAGTTCCTTCCCTGGTTTATATTTGACTATTAGTTCATATTTAAGCAGTTTTAGCTTCATTCGTTGGAGACTTGACGAGTTTACTTTATGAATTTCGTTTTTCAATACACCCACGAGTGGTTTATGACCTGTGTGAATTTCAACACTTCTTCCAAAAATATAATTATGAAACTTCCCGCATGCATAAATTATTGCCAAGAATTCTTTTTCTACCTGAGCATACTCTTTTTCAGTGTCATTTAAGCTTCTGGATGCATATGCTACAGGCTTTTTCACTGAAGTAGTTTACACCCTATTCCATTCTTACTTGCATCCGTGTGTATTTCTTTATTTTTGGCAACATCAAATTATTGCAAAATCGGTGCTTGGGTAATAAATTCTTTTAATTGCTTTATACTGTATTCATGCAATTGAAGCCAACAAAATTCTACATTTTTTCTCAATAATTGCCGGAGAGGTTCTAAAGTAAGTAACTTCGCATATAATTGACCATACCCAAAAACGTCTGCAGTTCTTGTTTAGATATATGTAGGACTACTCATTTCCATAATAGCCTTTACTCTATTTGGGTCACATCTTATTCCATCGATCCTTAACACATTTCCTAAAAATTTAACCTCATTCACTTTATATTGAACCTTATCTGGATTAAAGGTTATGTTTAATTGTTTATCCCCTTTTATGACTTGTTCTAAAATGAAATCATGTTCGTTCTCACTTCGTTCAGTTACCAGTACATCATCTATGTATATTTAAATAGAATGTGCCTGCTATATCGCCAAAATTCTTTTCATTTAGTCTTAGAAATTTTTCAGGAGCAATTTTAATCCCAAACGGCAACCTTTTAAAATTATACGTTCTAAATGGAGTCCTAAATGCACACCTTTTTCTCGATTTATCATCTAATTCAATTTGGTAAAACCCATCTTTAATATGGGTACCGGTCGAAACTGGATATTTTACAACTGGATTTGACGAAACAGGATAATTCAAAACTGGATATTTCAAAACGAGATAAGGTACAAAACGAAATATGGTACAAAACTGGATATTTCAAAATAGGGTATTTCGACATGTGATTTAAACTTAAAATGATTTTTTAGGAAAGTTCTGGAATATGGCCAATTAGAAAGGAACTCGGCGAGTTCTTAACCGATTATGATGAAATTCTATATGTAAGATGAAAATGGAATTTTAAAATGATTTTTTTGGAAAGTTGAAAGTTTTTAAATGATTGTTTTGAAATATCCAGTTTTGTACCATATTTCGTTTTGTATCTTATCTCGTTTTGAAATATCCAGTTTTGTACCTTATCTCGTTATGTCAAATCCTATTTTTAAATATCCAGTTTTAAAATGTCCAGTTCTGAGCGGTTCCCCTTTAATATCTAGCACTGTAACATATGTGACGCCATTAAACCTAGCCATTTAACGTAAGATCCTCCAATTTTGGGATTTCATAAAAATCCTCTTTAATAGCATTATTAAGAAATTTTGGATCTAAACATTTTCTTAATGACTCATTTGGTATCTGTACTACTACCATATTACTAACCCAGTCAGTTGGTTCTACAAGCCGTTCTATAATACCATTCTCCTCTAGCTTATCTAATGATGCTTTTACTTTTTGCTTAATAGCAATCGGGATTCTTCTCGGCGGTCTTGCAATTGGTTGTGCATTCTCTTTTAAAACTAGTTTGAGTTTATCCGGGAATTTGCACAACCCTTTAAACATTTGTTCATTGGCCTTAATGAAACTGGCACTACCCTTAATAATATCACATATATTTTTCATTAGGTTTAACATCCGAATTCACAATCATAAACGTTTGTACATACCGCGCGTTTTCGAATTTAACTATGAGATCAACCAGGCCATACGGTATTATCTTGGTACCACCAAATGCTTTTATTACTATTTTTGTTTTGTGGATTTCTGGTTTGATCGCCAAAAGTTCATAAACTGATAAAGGCAGAAAACAATTCTCAAACCAACCCCTATCCTAATATAATAATTCTTTATCCACACTATCTATATGTTACTCTCCACTTTCAACAATATGATCATCATAGTCATCATCACAGACAGGGCCCGAATCAATATCAACTTCGTTTATGCTTTTATTGCGACAATACCTCGCATAGTGATGTCTGCATCGCATCTATAATATTTTTTATTATATGCCGGGCAGGAGCCCCTCTCATGCATTTCCGAACATTTAAAACATTTAAATCACGCCCGGTGCCGTATCTGTGATGACGACGCTTGACTATCACGATTCTACCTTCTAATTGACTCTCTTGCAGGAGTATCGTTTTTATTGATCTTATTATTAAACTTATTATTAATACCATAGCTACTTCCGACTCCTGTTGTAAGATCTTCTGTGCCTGTCTCGATGTTCGTTCCTCTATTCGGCATTTATCAATCACATCCTCTAGTTTTGGATCCCCTTCCTTAATGAATTTTTCTTGTAATTGCAGATCTCTTAAACCGAACACTATTCGGTCTCTCACCATTGAATCTTTTGCTGCTTCAAATCCTTTATAAAATTATCAAACGATTGATACTCCATCTGTTGACGACCATACAATAAATGTCGTTTACTTTCAGTGTACAATACTTATCAAATGCATCCATGCAGTCTTTTATAGTTATCTTATCTTTGTTTTTTATTCCTATTGTTTCCATGATATCCATAGCTTCGCGTCCAATCAAATTTTTAAAAATGGCGACTTTGATTTTTTCACTAGACTCATCATGATTACTAGCTATTAAAAATATTTCAAATTCCATCTTAAATATGTTCCAGTTATTTGATAAATTTCCTTTCATCATCAATGCCATTGGTTTGTTTAAAACTCTCCATTTTTACAACTATATATATCAACTTCTCGTTAAAATAAAACGTGGTTTCCAATGAAATGTTTGGTTATGTTAGTGATTAAATAAATATATATATATATATATATATATATATATATATATATATATATATATATATATATATATATATATATATATATATATATTTATTTATTTAATTAAAACACTTTATTCGTTCTGTACTTTTAGTGTACGTGTACGTTTCCACCAAAAAGTTGGTTGTTTTTTTTACATCGCACCTCACACGAATAGTATACATTCTCAAAAAATTGCGTCTCAACACAAAATTTATTACCTACACATGCAAACAAAAAACAACCGATTTGTAGAAAAAACAACCGATAAAAACAACCGTACTAATGAAGAGAACTTTAGCTGTTGTTTTTTTTTTACATTTGTACTAAAATATAAAATTTCCTCTAGGACAATTTATGGACAATTCTTCATTTATTTGAAAAATGTCATTATCATGTATATTAGTTGCGATTTAAATTTAAATAAAAGTTATTTATTTATTTAAAACACTAGAAGTCATTTATTTTTTATTAAACTTAAACATTTTAGATTTGCAAGCATTTACAATACATTTTCATGAAAAAAATCAACGTTAAAATTCCAATATTTAAATTTATGATTCTAATATATAGAATGTCAATACACATACATAAAAAAAATTAAAATATTTCATTTGTAAAAAAAACAACCGATTTCTCGGTCGAAACCAAGACTTAGACTTTAAGAGTATTTTCCACGATGAAACATATTTTATATGCACGAAAAACGTGAGATAAAAATATAAATTTAACTTTTGTACGAGTGAGACGGACAACTTTTGCTGCACGCTGTGCATACAAAATTATTTTGTATTTTTTTCGTTCTGTCGCCATAATTATGGCAGCAAAACGAAAAAATATAAAATTGGAATACTTTTTATGGCTGAAAATTGCTGCAAAACAATACATGCACATAAAAATTGTGTCTGGACGAGAAAATATTTCTCGCACACACACATAAAATTTTTGTTTATTTTTTTTATAGCTAAATTCATTTTATTTTTATTTTCGGTGTGCTAACAACTAAAATTTTAGGTTAAAAAATTAAATAAAATTTTGATATTATTGAAATATTTTGATAATAGTGTCGTAATAGATTTAAAAAAAATTATAAAATATTGTCGGATCATTTTTTCGTATTTAAAAATAAATAATCATTAAAATAGGACAATCTCATAAAAAAAAATAAATACCACAATTTATTTTGGAGATGTGCACATAAATTTGTGATTTTTTTAGGTTATATAGGGAAGGCGTCAACTTTTATAAACTATAAAATTTAGCTATAAAAAAAAACAAAAAGAAACTGTTGTCTTCGTCACTCAAGTGTAATTTATCACTATCTTTCCTGTTTTGGTTTTGCTGCAGATTTTAATGTTTGGCTGCAGAAAAAATATGTTTCATCGTGGAAAAACACCATTATTCGTTCTGGGGTGGGATGTTGTAACATCACAATTTTCGATATTCGATAAATTATCACTTTTGGTATGTTGTACCACTTTCGACAAGCGAAAACTTCGATGTTTCATCACTCATCAAAAATCTGAGTGATACATATGTTTAGACTTCAAGGAAAACAAATATTCATACAATTTAATTAAAATTTATTAATAATAATTTTCAAAAATTAAAAATAAGCTTGTTTATTAATTTATAATATTATAAAAACATATAATATTATTATAAAACAAAGTAAAATCCTGATATGAATTTTGTATATCATATATAGGGTATTAGGTGTCATAAATATTTGTCCCTTAGCATACGACACTCTAGAAATGTATTTTGAGGTTTTGATGATGACGGAACTTTTTATTAACAATAAAAATAACAAAATAACTTCACCAATATTGCTTCAATTATTTATCATACTATTTATGAAAAAAATGTTCATTTATTTATTTAATAAGAATAATAATATTAAAATGTCTCAAAAACAGCTGTCATTTCAAGTAAAAAAAGTGTTGCATTATACAATTATCGATTATCTGTCGAAAATGATACAACATACCGACTTTCATCACTAGTGATGTGATCATCACTTTCGATAGTATCGATAGTGATGTTACAACATCCCACCCCTGTATTTGTCGTCAGCTCAACCACTATTGTTATGAAATTTGTCTTCATTCTTCTGCACCGTTTACCTCGTGTATTATTTATCCTAATTTATGCTGAGTTTACATTGTGTCTTTTATAACAATTCATAACTAACTGTAATGTACCATAAATTATGACTGACGCATGCTTATTTGCTTAAATTAGTAGATGTTGCAACAAATTTTAAAACTTAAATTATTTCACCATTAATTTTGTTTAATTTAATTTTATGTAGTTCTAAAAATGTTAAATTATTTTCGCCGTTTAGTAACTACAGCAGTCCAAATGTGTTATCAACAACTACAGCAGATATATTATCAGCCCCTAGTTTAAGCTTAAGTTCGACCGAAATTGGATCTGGCGACGCACCATATACCGAATCGAATATTTTATCGGAAACCGAAAATCAAACAAATTTTGATTTCGACAGTATTGCCATCCAAGAAAATGATACACGACCTGAATACGAACCGTCTAGACGAAAATCAAAAACGTTACAAGAATTTCGAGATGAGGCAAAAATTGAAAACGTCACAGGTAAATAAAAAAAAAATGAAAACATAAATTTTATAATTAATGACATAAATTAATTTTCTAGACGATAGAAAAAATTTACTGGCCCGTTCGGCTGAGGTGATCGCACAATCTCATAACGAAATAAATAGTGATAGTCTATCGTCGGAAGCATTATCGATACAGGACGAGCAGAGCATTTTAAATGTTGGCGCAATATCGGGAATATGTGCAACTGTGATAGGTTTTTTCTTTGCATTTAGTATTACGGGCGTAGTATTATATCGGCGTCGGTATATAAATAAACCACAAACGTTAAGTGAACCCGATTCAAGTGGATACATTGATGATAGTACAATTAGAGTAAATTAAACTTTTTTTTTTGTCCTACATATATTAATAAAATTATTAACATTTTTTTTAAGGATAATTCCGATGAAATGTATAGCCTGGACAATGATTCTTTTCTTAATTCGTTAGAAGCAATGACAATACAAAATTATTGGACCGAACATGTAAAACATACCAAACTTTAGTATATAATTTAAAAAAAAAAATGGCAAAAATATGTAAATTAATTATTAGTATTTTTATAAATTAATTTTTTTTTAAAAAAGATGTAGAACGTAAAATTTATTTTTTAATTAACAAATTAATTTTAAGAATATATTGTATTATCAAACTTAATAACAAAACGTACTTATATCACACGTGATTTGAAATGAAACATTAAATTGTATTAACTTAACACAAATATTATTTAAATATATAGATTTATTTAGTTTTATTATTTAAATGTTTTATTATTTAAATGTTTGATAACACTTTGCCAAAACTTAACGACACAAATCTTCGTAGTTATATTTGGTGGAACACAATGCCGTCAGTAGTTACATGCTAGTTGGCTTCTTTGTCTTTTGTTGAAGGGAAGTGAGTTATTCGAGACGCCAGCGCTTCCAAAAATGTTGATTCATGCCTTAGATCATTTGCCATCGGGATAAATAAGACGTTTTTAGATGAGTTATTGATGGACAGAGAATTCTGCCGTATATCGAAATAAAACACAACTTGCTCTTGTTGTAACTAAAGCGGAAGTGACAGAGTCTTATTTTATTTACAGACTAACAATACAGTGTTACCAACATTTAGAATACAATATTTACTTTTCATCATTCCCCCTAAATGTTGTATTTTTATCTAGACCCATAGCTTTGGAACAGCTGTGATGTTGCTGTTTAGGGCGAGCTTTTGTTAAAACATCAGCAATCATTTGCTTTATTGAAATGTATTCTATTTCAAGTCGACGGCACATTACTAACTCCTTTATAAAGTGATATTTGACATCTATATGTTTCATCCTTGGGTGATATGTATTCGTAGCACTCAAGCTTATTGCACTTTTGTTGTCGCAATTAAGTTTGATCACAATCGATGTATCTTGAAAATTTTGCGTTGTAATTTATTGAGCCAAAAGCCTTCTTGTGTCGCTGCTACCATAGACATGTATTCTGCCTCATGTATTCTGGTAGTTGACAGAGCCACTGTGCATTGTCGCTTCGAGTTCCACGATATTGATCCTTCCTGTATCGCAAATACATATCCAGTAGTTGATCGTCGTTGTTCAGGATCAACCGTCCAGTCTGAATCACAGTATCCAATCATATCAGCATTGCTATTTTTGCTTGATTCCAATTTAAAACTTGATGTACCCTTAAAATACTTCATCACTCGTTTCGTAGCATTCCAATGGGTCATTCCTGGATTCTGATTAAATTGACTTAATTTGTTGACGGCATAACAAATATCTGGTCTTGTGACTTGCGCTGCATAAAGTAGACTGTTTATTGCCTCTTAATACGGAATGTGTCTCATCTTTTCACTATCTTCAAAGTTTTTTGGACTCATCTCTTTAGACAAAAATTGTTTAGCATCTAGGGGAGTCGCAACTGGGTTGCAATCTGTCATGTTATAAAATAACCTTCCTGACATATCGATACTTTTCCATTCCTTTAAATTTTCATTCATAGTACATATTTCGTCTCACCGATATCCTCCATCTGAAATTTTCTCATCAAATTTTTCTAAATGTTGATTTCAAATGCGGCTGGCTTGTTTAAATCCGTACAGTGATTTTTTAAGGTGACAAACTTTTTTACCGTATTGAAAACATTCTGGCTGCACCATATAAATGGTATCTTCAAGTTATGATTGGAGAAATGCTGTGACTGAATCCATTTGGTAGATCTCTAAAGCATATTTCGCTGCCATTGCTAATAAGAAACGAATCGAGCTGTATCTGACAACTAGAGAGTACGTTTCTATGAAGTTTATGCCCGGTTTCTGCGCATATCCTAGTTTTTCATTATATTTTAGCTGTGTTGCTTTCACAAAGCCGAAAAAGATTACAACAACAATTGCATTGTATAAAGCCGAATCGGCTTTATTGTAAGCCAAAAAACTTTTAGGTTTAGGGGAAATAAAACCATTTTATGGTTATGGTGCTCACCACAAGGCAGTAATTTTTTCAAATTTATTTTTGAAAATCATATTTATAATCATAGAAACTATCATCACATCACACGATTCTTGCATATAAATTTTTTTTTACATAAATGTATATAAAAAAGTTTGATATATATGTTTTATAACCAAAACAGAAAAATTAAAATGCGCATAAAGCCAAAAGCTGTTGCTTTGAGATAATAAAGTAAAACTTGCTTAGCTTTACGAAAGCAACACAGCTATTGATATTCGGATTCCATGGCTTGCTTCCACAAATCCGAATGTATAGTTTGTAATGCTTCATTTACTGATGATGGATCTTCATACATACTGTCCGCCTCGAAATTAGTATGGTACACAAAATCAATTATTTTTAAAGTTTTCAAATTTCGTGTTGAGGTTCTCCTCGGTTGTTCAGCTATTTGGATACTTATTGGTGGTTGATAGTCATCGTCTGAGTTTGTATTAAAGAATGGTTCTTCATCCGTACAGTACGAATCGTTAACATTACGATATAACTGAAATTTGTTGTTGAATCTCTTCTTGCGGAACCATTTCCTGGGTTGATAAAAGTCCTCGATATGCCCGAGATTCTTCACTGTATCCCATGAAAATACACTTTTCTGATTTCTGATCCAGCTTGCATCTTTTTGTTTCGGAATATGAGCAAAACAAATACAGCCAAACACACATAAATGTTTTAATTACGGTTTTATTCCAGACCAAACCTCTTTTGGTGATACTGAATCCTGCATTCGATTTGGTGTACGATTTACCAAATATGCTGCTGTTTGCAGCTTGTGTCCAGAATTTGTTCGAAAGGTTGGCTTCAATAAGCATACACCTGACTTTTTCGATGAGACTTCTATTCATCCGTTCACACTTTCTCATTATTGCAGAATTCTGTTCCGTTGTCAGTGCGTAAAATGTTTACTCTTTTGTTCGTTTGGTTTTCAACCAAAGTTCACAAAACTGTTAAACACTTGAGATTTAAACTTTAAAAAATATACGAATATAGCCATCACTCATGTGACCCAAATGTCTGTGCCACAACTTTACATCCTTTCGCAGATAATATGACGTATGGATGTTAGAACTTTCCATGTCTAATTTGTAAATCCCATTTTTAAAGTACCTGTCGCCAGCAACTCTTCATTAAAATCATTAACTCGACATCCATGCTGATCAAAAACAACACGCTTGCCATTTTTCCATTTGACTTATTGACAGCAAATTTGCCGACAAATCCGGAATGTGTAAAACATTTGATGTGTTGACTTTTGACATTTCCTTATCAACAATTAAAGACAACTTGCAGTCACCGATGCCTGTCGCATAAATTTTTTGATTATTGGCTGTTAGTACCTACGCATTTGATGCTCCACTATTGACATTAGTCATTAACTGATCATTGTGCGTCATATGTGGCGATGCTCCTGAATCGATGTACCAACTCTTATCATTCAATTTATCATTCGCAGGGAATATACTTAACAACGACTTTTCACTTTTTGGTTTAATTTGTTGTTGTCGTTTATTTGGTTTTCTGCAATTACTAACGTAATGGCTCAGTTCATTATTATTGTAGCAACGAGTAGGCTTCTTGTAATGTGTTTTGTTGTTCGAAAAAAACGCGGTATTTTCTTTTTTTTTCCACTTTAACTTCTTGAAGTAATTTTGTTTTTTTTATCTCCTATTATAATAGCCCCCGAATTCTCGATTGCCATTATCATTGGCTTGTATGAATCAGGTAATCCAGCCAAAAGAAATGTGCCTATCCATCTTTACTTACTGCAAACTCAATTACATTTAGCATCTGTGCAGTTGACATGATGGCATAATGACGTACTCCCCCATTGGTTTACAATCAATCATATTCGTCATGATCATTTTTCGCATTAGACCAACCTTTCTTGGCAATCCTTTATCTGTGAATGCATTTTTATTTGCTCCCAAACTTCTTTTGAAGTACTGGCTAAACGAATATGAACATAGTGCTGTTGACTGACCATCATTATTATTATTTTGGTTCTAGCCTTTGTGTCTCTAGCTGCTTTTTTAATTTCATCTTCTTTGCATCTTCTCCTTGCACACATGACCAGAAACCTTCATGTTGGAGGTATGCCTTCCTTGCAAAACTCCAATTATTGAAGTTTTCTCGGCCATTCAGCTTTTCGATGAATGATATCATTGACATTGCCATGATGGATAATCACTTTTAGTTTGAAATTGCTCACTTATTTTTATTTCGATAATTCTAGGCCCATAACCTGATAGACAGAGATTTCTGTCGTATCGAAATAAACCACAACTTACTCTTGTTGTAACTAAAGCGGAAGTGACAAAGTCTTCTTTTATTTACAGACTGAAGATAGTAACAATATAAATAAATGAATGTAACAATACAGTGTTACCAACATTTAGAATACAATATTTATTTTTCATCAGTTATATCCGGGGCCTAGAGTCTGACTGTCACCTCCACATAGAGATAAATTATAAATTAAATATTAAATTGAATAATATCCTTCAAGAATTTTTTTAGCCGATTATCCAATTACGAAATGTGATAGAGTTGAATAGAATTGAAAGTGTGCTAATGGGTGACGACATGTTTAAGCATGACTCTAGGTGACCCTAAGTACTGCAAATTTATCAAGGAGTGATTTTAATGAACTGGGTAGGTTGACTGATTTTCCATTATGTAGATCACGAATTTCTTGAAAGAATAATTTGTTTAATTTGTTTTGGTTGGCTTCATGGATCTTCTTTTTAGTTAGAAACAGTTTATTACTTCTGATTGCCTAATGTGCTTTCTTCCTAAAAAAAATCTCATGATCTATGCTATAATTCATCGGCTACGGTTCATCTGGATTAATTAGTCAAGATTATTAAATGTTATTTGGCCGAAAAGGTCCGTTCTACCACAGAGAGTAGAATTTAAGTTCATGCGGAAAAACTCCTCTTGATGCAATGTCAGCAGAATTTTCTGCCGAAACAACATAGCCCCATTATGATCGATTGAAAGACGTCAATATTTTTGAGATTAGCGATTATATTAGAGTTCCAAGCGTGGCAAAGATTGTTGTTTGATTGGAAAAACCTTTGTTTATCCTGTCAATCTCGTATGGATTTCTGTCATATTTATAGTGACCCTGTAATATATAACAGCGGGCTTACGCATCTTGATTCGCGTCAGATAATCCATGTAACTCGATTTTTGTCCATTTCACTGTTTGAGTAAATCGTTAAATTATTATTTTTTCAACCCTGGGAGGGTCCGACTTCTATTTCTTTCCACTGATTTGCTTCCTTATCTGGTATCAGTCAAAATTTAGAATCCATAGCTGTTTAATAAATATTTACATTCTGATGCTGATTATGGGGTATTATCCAACCGTCAAAAATCCGTCCTGCTTTAGCAAGTATTATTTTCTTGGTTTGATTGTATTCACGATGTGACGAGAATGTGAACGCATCGATCTGTGGATTCCAGCATTTCATAATACATTTATAGACTCAATTTGTTGATTTTGGCTGGGATTTTTTTTACTGACAGTGGTTCGATCGATAATCTTTATAGTATCCTTTATAGTAAGGACCACTTTCGGAGGACAAATCCATGCATTTTTATAGGAGACGAGCAATGATCTTCTTTAATTGAATTGCCTTTGTTTCATTTTCTGCCCCAGTCATCAAATCATTGACAATATCATTAGGGTTTCTTTCGCCATTTTGTTCAATACCCGTGTAGCTAAAAATGAATCAGACGCTAGTCCGTCATTAACGGTTAGCAATCGTTAATGACGGAGTGGTGCGGAATGGAGGCCATAAATTTTTTTGATAACATGTATCGTCTTTAGAAATACGTATTTGACGATAAATTTTCTCCACATCAGCTAAGAACACCATAGGACGTCTTCGATAGTTAATAATGTTACCGACAGGATCTAGCATATTAATAATTGCAGTAGGTAAGATATTTTGACATATTTCGCTGTTTGAATAATTTTCAGCGACTTCGTTTGGAACATACTTTAACGTGGACTGACCTGTGGACACTTCGTCATTTTCACTCGATTTCAACAGACTGTGAAGTTTGCGTCCGCATGGCATACATCAACAATGAGAGGAACATTTGAAAACAGGATGTTTCCGACTTAGGCAAATAAAACATCTTTGACTGGTCAAAGACCATAATTCTGGGCATTGGTATCGTGAATGATTTCCATCTCACGGAGCACATTTTTAATTTGAGTAATTTGTTGCCAATGGACCAGTTTTAGTATGTTTCGGTGTATTTCGCTTGGTGTGGGTGGTTAATGACTTCAAGACATCTTTTCGTCGAGTAAGAAATTTGAGTAAATCTAGGTATTTCAGGAGGATGTAATTTATCGAATAAAATATTCAAGTCGAGTGAATTTTAGTTCTTAAATATTTAATAGAAAACTAGGGACATGTGGTTTGAATGGCCGCTTTCAATAATGTACCTGAATATACAGATCATTCTGTCTGCAATTCATAACAAATAAGGTATACAATTTGATTTCTTCTTGAGTTCCACGGCCTTAAATTGAAATTGAAATTGAAAAATTGAGCAAGTATCCTTATTTAGCAAGTATCCTTATTTCGATCACTTACCTGTAATTACTTCCTTTTGTAAAAAAGGATCACTTACCTGTAATTACTTCCTTTTGTAATCAGACTCATTCTGCATAATTTCTTAGCAAGTTTCCCTGCTCCGAACGCCAACTGAACCCCAAATTTCGCTCGAAGCAGTCGCTTCTAAATTTCTAGATTTATTCATAGTTTTATGTTCCTGCTCAGCTGCATAATTGAACTGTACCTAAATCATAAAATTTAGAAACACACCTTACTTAGTTTACTATATGCAAGTGAACTATTTTAGTTCAAAACTTCGGTGTAAACAACATTATCAGTGACACCATCCTCATAAGATGTTAGTGCTTGTCTCGAAGCTTCTAAAACTTAAACTGCTAACTAGTTGATTTTGTGGGTCTTGAAAATTATGTATAAAGCTGACCGTGGATGGAGTAAGGTTCTGGGAAAAATACTCTTACTTTTTCGAATCTTTTGCGTTGCGATTCATTACTTGTCGTGGGAAATTAATGACGAACGAAGTTGAAAGGCAACGCAGAATCATTTTCCGTATCTATAACGAAATTTAACTATGTCCATATTACAAGGAAGAGAAAAGTCCTCGGTGCTACCCTTGTGAAGAAAATTTTTCATCATATAATTTTTTAATTTATTCAAAAGTTCCAATGGATTTGCAAGATTACATTGACACGGTCATATATGAACCGGGTAACATATGACTGCTCGCTTTTAATACGCAGTTATGCCACTCAGTATACCATTGATCATTCCTCTTGCTTGAGCTGCTTCTTTAAAAATTGGGTGTGTCAAATTATTAAAAGTTTTGAGACATGCATAAGATATTTCGTCGGTCCCTTTAACAAAAAGAAGTAGTAATGTGAGAAGGTAAACATTTCAGTATCTCTTGGAGAAACTCATATGATTCTGACGATAGTTTTCTCTAAAATGTGAATTCGAAGATTGCTTTTCCCATTGGTATATCTTGGTATAAAAATTGATTCAAGTTGAATTTAGATCAAAAAAGCAATTAGGGAACAGTTTACGTTGTAATGCCACCTGACTACATGACAACATTGTGCGACGGGTCATATGACTATTCTCTCGAATGTCACTAGCCCCAGCTCAAGTTCTCTGATCAACACCTTGTTCAACTTCAGCTTGTCATCATTTGCAAGGTATTTGCACTTAAGCAGTGAATGTAAGATATACAAAGCATGAATGCCCGCGTCAAAATGCGCTTTAATATCCCCTCCCACACAATTATCATGAGTGACAAGGGACTCGGGGTATTGAAACTTGTCACTCCTTTAAATTTGTGGTCACCATTACTAAAATCCATTGCGTTTTGGTCTCTAAAACCAGTGATCATAAATTTTGTTTTGGATTTATTATCAGTAGTTCTTTAACACCGTTGCCATTCAATCCGATTACTCAGCTATCATTTGCATATGCCAGTGTCTGTGTACACTACAGGACCACGAACTTGACAGCTTGCACTCGATTTGTGAAACTTTCGCCCAACCAGTGCTTCTCCTTGTCAATGATGTTGGAAAATTTATCACACGGTGCTCCATTTTGAAACCAAAATTTCGTCGACCATTCCAATTCTGTTACCGTATATGGTGGTCCATAAATTACTACAAAATCATTGAAGTTCACCAGAACACAGAAATATTTTGTCACTTTAGTCGACCTTAGTGATAATCCATGTTGGTGACTGCCATTGTAATCGTGCTGGACAATCGAGGTATTCTGATTCCGTGGAGAGTGTGATTGGATAGAGGCGTGTCTACAAATTTCATGTCATAAAGGTTTGCACAATCGTTAAATAGTGACCTTCGCTTGATTTGCTGATAGGTAGCGGATTGTTTTGGAGCCTTTTACTTCCCGGCAAAGATTCTGCTTGGAAACTTTACAATACTACAGGAAACAAATTCTGGTTGGATTGCCACTTCGGTCACTACCTGCATACACAAAAATAGCTCTTGTAAACAGCTTGGATGGAATGTCAACTCGTTCGCTGGTTAAATTGAACACCCTGGTGGTTTTTAAACTTTATTGATTACCTGTGGTGAGGGCTAGTTATTTGCAGTTCATTAGTGAGTATCAGAAGTAATTAAAGCTCGTCGACAATTATCCCGCAACTACTGATTATTTCTTACCGAAGCACAGCGTAAAATGACAAGTTCGACAACAAACTTATGGAACATCGTCATCCATATCGTTGAATGACCATTTGCAAACTGGGCCAAAAATTCAAGAAAATCTTTTTGTAATTTTTCTACACTGCAGGTTGTTCTGTTATACCTCAACTATACCAATATCCAATTGCTACATCGGATCAAAATTTTCAACTTATCTTGTGGCGGTTCAACGGAGACGACTATCTTGGAATTCTAAGACTTTGCACCATAACATACGGGACTGCCGCTGGAGCATATTTAGCTATTAAGACCCAGCACCGACTGGCAGCGGACGACGAAAAACGATTTCCAATTAGCACTTGAGTGCTTCGTCAAAATTACTATTTGGATGATGTGATGGTATGAGCGAATTCTATAAAAGACCTTCTATAAGAAAGAGATCATCATCTCAATTGACATTTAGCACCGGAAAAAGTTCCTTAAATTCGACGAGCGTGAAGTAGTGACGGCACTTGGACTAACTTGGCAACCAACCAACGACGTGTTTCGGTGGATTTTTTTATAATAGATTCAAGAAATAACTCGTCTGATAATGTTATTGGATGGATGCGTTAAAATGCCTAAGCTAGTTAAACCGGGAGCCTTATAATTGAAACACTTTTGTTGCTCATCGCGTCACAAAAATTCAGCGGATATGAAAGATTGAATGCTGGCGTCATATTCCAGGTGAAGTTTATCCAGCAGGCATCGGTAGACGATGAGCGGTGCAAAAATTGCACCTTTAATAACACCGTGTCAAAATCCCACCGATTCGATGAACTTCCCAAACAAACACCATGCAACGAAGTTCTGTTGTATGCCCAAACTATAAGCATACATATATGATTACGAAATTTTTCTGATTGTAAGACTTTGACATACCAATGAATGACGGGATGAATTACAATGTTGGCAGTGAAATATCACTGGCCACGTTGAAACCATAGAATCAGGCGAAAACTATTTTTCCACAATTGGGTAACGCAATTGTAACGTTAATTTCGGTTACGAAATTCTGCCGATCAAACGCAGCTGTAAAAATGTATGTCATAGCACTAGCTTATGTCCGTTTATCTTACAGTGCACTAGGTTTGCAGATTTTTACTACTAAATAGTTTTAAATATCGAAAAGATAACAAGATGTTATTGAGGTCATTGATTGATTGCATTGCAAGTATTTTTAACTTGCACGTTTATAGAAAAACCGCAACTTACATTGAATGAATTTATCACACAATTATCATTAAATTTATCAATTACCAATTTCTGAAGGTTAAAGGTGCCAGTGATGGTAATGAGTAGTATAAAATCGAGGCTAAATAAAATTAAAAACTAATTTGTAATATGCAAGAAATACCAAGGTTAGATAACGACTGTGATAAGACATTTAACATGTGAAATAAAAAATTGATACATCGAGATGTATCAAAGTCAAGAGAGAGAGAGAGCATCAAGGTACACTTTATGTCCAATGTTACATCTAAATTACAATTAGATCTATCTTAATCACGATATGTGACAATTTTTACATTTGCCGGTGATACGGAAATTATGGCAACCCATCAACATCTTTTGATAGGATATCATGAGAATTACAAGAACACCTCAATTCTATTGGGGTGTGGCTACAGTGATGGTTAATAAAACTGAATGAAATCTAATTGACTTATGTCGCTTTCACACTAATAAAAATAACTTGTTCCACGGCAACACTTAACAATTCACATTTGTTGTTTGATTGGGAGAAACTCAAGTACTAAGGTAGACCACAAAGTTCTTCTTTGCATCGTCGTTCAAATTGGAATTATTACAGAGGTCTTAATCCCAAATATTGCGCAGTTACGTGAATGCGCCTTTGTTCATAATTCTGCTATCCCACGGGATCTTAATATTAATACAATGAAAGAAACAGTTTCCGAGCAAATGGCGCAGTGGTTAAAGCTCCGTTGCTTGGATCGGGAGGTACACTTAGGGAGGGTTGCAAAAGAGATTTTTCATCATCTGATTTCGATCGGTGATGACGATGAACACAACTATGACCCCCTATTGAAGTGCAGAATCTTGCGTCCTCGATTTGGCTGGTAACGGCATAAGATAGAACGTTAGAAAGTAACAGCGAAAGAGTTGGATGTGCTTCGGCCCCATAACAGATGGCAAAGATATATACAAAAGAAACAGTTGAGAACATTATTGACAAGTACAAAATTAAATTAGAACAGCATCCTATCAAAACTGAGGGCACTTGATTGCGCGATAGAATGTATTAGCCCTTATATATTAGTAGAAGTTCTTTTACACCTTTGCAATTTACCCCAATTACATCCCCTTGCCTTACACCAGAGATAGTTGCAAAATTTTTTAATAGCTTATTCTCGACTTTGACACGACTATATAACTGCGTTGACTGTCATTTTACAAAAACATATATAATCTTTTACAGGTTTTCCTAAAATATCGAAAAGCAAACCATAAGCGCTCCCAATAAATTAAGTCACAGGCTTGCTGGAAATCCAAGAATATCACGAGATGTTTTCTCATATTTAGAAAGAATCATACTCAGCGAAAAAATGTCCGTGTCTCATCGATTTGGATGAAATCTGCCTTGGTAGCCCTAAAATTTTTTCCGCCAGAAGATTAATTTTTATCAGTATTAATGTAAAACAGTAACTTATATGTTGTGCAGAGGAGAGCTACGATGTTACGATTATTTTCAAATTAGAAACGATTTTCTTTGATTAAGGATATGGCGTAAAAAGGTCATTTTCCATCCACCCAGGATGGTCTGTAAAACACGCAGTGAACCGATTTTGATTATCCTCAACCAAAGCTTTCAAGGTTACATAGTTAAATGATTAGGCGCATAAATACTCAGGGCTCTTTCTTTATAGGAACCACACAAACAAAACAAATACATTTACATTTCTAAATTTCACTATTATTTTATTATATTTTTGCTAATATTTAATATACATATAATTAATTAATTTAAAAAAAAAATTTAAGTTGAAAAAGTCAAATTTATGTAATTATTTAACTTAATCGTAACTTTCACGAAAAATAAATTAAAAGCCAAATTAACTATAAGGACAAATCAGATTCCACACTCACATATTGCATATGAGTACGGTACAGTTACCTTAAAACATATCATAAAATATTTACATAGTTCACGTTCCTAAAATATGCTAAAAATGTTACATCGATTGATGATCCACATAATATCATTAAAAACCAGTTCGGGCCTCTCTAAACACAACTTGTCCATTTTCGTTTTCTGTAATACATGGCACTTGTACTAAATTAAAATAAATCGTTCCCATAAGTTGACTCGATGTTGTGTTTGATTTTTTGAGGCATGTGAATAGCATGTCATCACATATGCAATGCGATCTAGAAAATTTGAAATATTCTATATAGATCACGATCATAAATTTAAAAATTATATCATGTACAAATTACTTACTTTGAATATAACGAATTATTTTGTAAATTGTAACGTTTTTGGTACGCTCGAATTTTCACTGGACAAAGATCGTGTGTGCGACAACAACGATCAACGACTCTATCATCACCTAAATCACTATACGTTTCTGCTATATCGCCAGTCCCGCACCATTTTGTACCTTAAATTGAAATATGCGTAAAGACATGAGTCATACTATTACATTGAACCATAATATAAATGTACATAGTACTACCATGGTATGTTAGCCCATTGACGTGCTAGATGTCGCTACTAATATCGTTTTAAAATAATCAAAATATTTTTATATGTATAATCGCCTAAATGTCCTATATTTATTCTTAATGTTGTCGATATTCTATCGACCCGACATCTGGAACATCAATGGGTAAACTGTTTTTTTCCTTATGATGGTAGTACTATATGTATTTATATTATGATTGAACTAAATAACAGATCAAATTTCTAAAAGGTCGCCATAATTTTATTTAAAGTCTCAAAAATTATAGCAAAAAACTTTACTTACCAGGTATAATTCCACTTAATAGTGGAAACGGATTAGGTGGAAATAAACTAAGTGTTTTCCGTTGAACGCCAACGTTATTAGTCCTTTGTATTTCCAAATTTGTGTATATCTGCACATCAATTTGCTGGCACTGTTTCATTAGCCGTATCATCTCTTTGAATGTAATCTTTAACGGTCGATTTAATAAGGATAGTTTTTTTAATAATTCTTGTCCTTCTTGATCATTACTGAAATTAATGAAAAAATATTTGTTATAATTATTGATGTGATTTTTTTAGGTTCATCCTAATTTTCCCAATTCTAACCATAGTTTTGAATATTTAGACGTAGCCCTTCAACTACCTGGGAATAATCGAAATTATTTATATCGAAGTTTAAACCCACTGTAGCAGTCGAAACGAATTTTACAAGAAAAAATTTTTTCGACATTTTCCGAAGTAAATTTTTCGACATTGAACAATTTTACAAAGACACCGATTTCGATCAGTGATACTGATGCTTAAATCAAAAGCTCTTGATATAAGCAAAAATACTACTGTAAAATATTTGTTCATTTTTGGTAAACATTTTCCAGCATAGTAATTAGGCAAGGTGCTAGCCCACAAAACTTTGAATGTGCATAAATTTTGCAATGAAACACGCATCAGAGGTCCGATTTGTCTTAATCAAAAGTTCTCGGTATCAGCAATAGGTACATTTAGAAATTTTAAATTTTATAAAATTTTAGAAAATATTTACAATATTTCGACAGTGACCAAACATGCAACATGTCTAATTGATCGGATTGTGTGCTAAAAAAGCATTCGTTAAGCTGACATCTTCCTATACTCTCACAAAAAGTTTGCATAATAAGCAGTTCAAGAGGTCTTTTGAAAGCCTCCGCGAATTCTGAAGGCAGCCTGATTCATTGTATTCAATCTTGTTGATTTTGTTCATATGAATTTTGATCGTATAAGCAGCACCTTATAGAACATGGTGGCCTTTTTTTTTGGCATATAAAATTCGTCATACGATGACCGAAATATAAAAATGGTCATGCTTGTTTAGAACGAATTATATTTCAGAACAATGCAAGTCAACATCTATACAAATAAAGTCATTGTATAGAGTAAATATCACTTTCAAACTTAGAATCGTGACCAAGGTTTATACGTCTGAAAATAGTAGTTAAACACGATAATTGTCATTTCCGCTTTATTCTACTAATCAGGTGTGTCATACTGTCATATAAATAAAATACAGCAGATACACAAAGTGTCGCATAAATCTGTCAATTGCAAATATTTGTATCTTCGACGATATGTTCGTGTGAATATTTTGCGCAATTTTACAACTATACAAACATGGTAACAATGACGGTACATGTGAAGAATTTTTACTAATTAATTAAAATTAGTAGAGCGTAATTATATAGAAATATACGCACGTATGTATGTTTGTAGTAGGTCTCATTTGCGAATTAAACTTGGTAGCGTATTCGTCTATAAAGATTTTATGTTTTGGACGATATACAGTGGCATTTGCTAATCTGCAAAGTTTAAATTACCAAGAACATTTGCACCAACTTTACTAAGTCAAACGAAAAACCGTTAAACGACATGAGCCACTTGTTACTAAAGTAAAATATTAAAGATGGTCATTTAACTTCTCTTGAGTCATAAAGCCACATTAGGATCTCTAATACCTTAATCAAAAGGTCTTGGCATCAGTATCAATACTGCCATAAAATATTGATACATTTTTGTAAATTCTATGGGGCATATGGACCCTGATCTCTACTGACGAACCCTGTTTACCTTTAGTGGCCAAGTTCGTCATAGGTTCTGATGCTAAAGAGTTGAAACCGAACGTCCTTTCTAAAATTCGCGGCCTTAAAACTCTGGATTATATGGTTATTTATCATAAATTATTATATTCATTACGTAGTATTGGAACGTTGATCCCTTGACTAATCAAACCATTGCGTACAGTGATCGCTAAAACTCGAGATCGTACATTTGCTTTTTTCAGATTGGTTTTAAAACTAACATGGATGCGTAGTTCATGGTTAGTTGGGTGTCGTTCAGAGGTTCTTTTTTACGACCAATGTTTGGATATTGCAAAAATGTTAAAAAAAACAAGAGTGGCCACGAACTAATAATACGTTCCATTAATTCTGAGTAATTCAAAAAAAAAATAGTTTTAATCCAAGACACAAACCAATTTTAGTACAAATTTTCAACTTTATGAATCAGTAGCGACATTTTAAATTTCGGCCACTAGTCAAACTACAGTAGACGAACTGATATAAAGTGAACTACCAAATATAGTCCACACTACATGTGTTAATTGTCTGCACACAGCTAGAGCCAATTAATTCTTTAGTTTTAAAAAACATGACCGGCAATATTAGTATCACTTTCAAACCAAATTAGAGTAATAATAACCAGACAAGAATCTCACCGAATACTTTAATACCGTACTCATCACTTATGGTAAACAAGTTTTACGTCTTTTCTTTTTCAATGAAAGCATTACGACGTTTATATTGTAAACAAAAAAAAAAGAGATTAATAAGAAAAATTTCTTAAGAAGTGGAAGAAAGCAAAATATGTGTATATGGCTGTGTGGTGTAAATACAGCATACACATAAACAAAAAAATTATAAAATCGAAGCTTCTAAATGTTATGTGTATATGTGTTTGCATATTTGGTTGTTTTACTGACCTACATACGTGCGAATAGACGAAGTATCGCGCGTTATGACGAATTAAATTAGTTTCAACATCATTTAAATTAAAATGGTCACGACATCATATCACATGAAATTGCACAAACACTTATTATGTACAATAATTATCTTATCAGAGACAGATGAGCTAGATTTATATGTAGTTTGGAAATGCATTTTTTTTTTTAATTAGCTCTTATCACGGATGCAGCGTCAAGTGCAACAAAAGTAAATTAATTTTACTTTATTTTGGTTTAGTTTTGACAGTTACTATTAGTTCTGAGTGAGGTTTTGAAATTGAAAGTTCAAAAAAATTGTAAATTACTTGTTCGTTCATGGCTATTTGAATAAATGAATGAAATATCTTGTCTTTGCTTATTAACCAGTTTAATATTATTCTTAACTATTACATCGCGTTCATACAACTTTTGTTTATAACTCTTTGTAATCGAGTTCAATGCACTTATAATAGCTACCACTGTGAGTTTAAGGTAATGAAATTGGTGGCGATATGATTAATCCAAATGTTTGTGTTAGTTGAGTATATCCGGATGTGAAATTTGAGTAAAGTGGGGGGGAATATATTTGACCACAGTTGTTATTCTCTAGGACTCATTTTTCATTTTTTTCGTACTGGTATTCAAATCCGTTATATTTCCCGATTCAAGTGCCCAATTATTTAGCTTGATTGTTTAGCAGGGATTAAACACGGGACGTTTTGATATATGGAAACTCAAGAAGCAATAGTTTAACCAATTTAAATGGTCAATTTTATTATGACAATACAGTATATATAATATATGCCACTAAGACAACCTATTATACGTCAAGTTACTACGAGATTAAAATGCTCATATTTGTTAGTTCTTAGTACCATATAAGCTATTACAATACTAGCAGACAATATTGGAAAAGAGATGAAATAGCATGTCATCGACAAAATCTTAATCTTAATCTTAATATATAAAAAAGCCTAATTGACTCCCGATTTTGGATATATGTTTGTCCTAGCTGTAAGCCGATTTCTGTACATTTTAGATCCGGTAAATGGCGCTGTAGTCGACATATGAAAAAAATAAATTATCGTTATTTATCTGGAACCAATGGACCAAATAAAACACAAATTTTGATCATATTTCAGTCTAATACAGATTCTTGCAAGTGTTGGACCCGCTAAGAGGCGCTGTTATCGAGTTATTATTAAAAGTATATAGATATATTTGACAAATGATAAGTTAAAACCAAAAAAATCAAAAGTAATCAAGTCGAATAGTTGTTTGAACGAAAAATTTAAAAAAAATTAAACTATGGCGAAAAAACTGCCGGTGCCTCATTAAATGATCTTTTTTTTGAAGATCTATAGAGATATTGATCCTGAATTATTTTTCAAATTTGAGAAATTTTCATCATTGGACTGAGCATCTGCGATGACAGCATAATCAGTACTTTTCGGGATGAAATTTTATTAATGCGTGAGATAGTATCACCGACGACATTATCCAAAGATGTGCTTGATATCAGTCGAGATGTGACCAATGCAATCTAAGTATCTGGATTGGCAAGGAGATGCTTTTTACAGATTCTGATTACAAGCGTAGACCAGTGGTTTATGATCGGTGTAGAGAGTGAAAGTTCGACCTTCGAGAAGATGTCGAAAATATTTGATCCCTGAATTGCTGCTGTCGACCACTAAATTGGAACGCGATTGTTCTTAACATAGCCTTTTAGGTAGTCGTTCAGTAATGCCTGATTGGCAGCATCACTGAAAAAAATCTGCGCCGATGATAGGGAATGACACGTCAGAAACAATGAACTCCCAAGAGAATTGCTTCGCAGTCCAATTTCTAGTTTTATAATGTTAGTACCGAAAGCGTTAACCATAGACATTACATCCCTCCAACTGCAAATGACTTATTGAATTTTTGAAACACAATTTTTGAGACGGATTCCTGTCACCAAGTGTCAAGCCATCCATTAAGTTGTTCATCTTTGACTTTTCCGACTCGCCAAGCACAAAAAACACTTCGGTTTTAAATGCGGTGTATGGTTAAGAACTTTTCGCGTTAGTAATCAAATACTTGAAGGTGCCGTGTTGTCGTACATCTAGAACCCCAACCACGTGCGCATATTTAATTAACTTCGATGAAATTCCGGCAACCTTGACTTGTTGATCCAGAATTTCAAACCATACGACTAGGTTCTGAGCATATAAAGGTTGCGGAGATTTGAATGCCACTCGAGCAGTTAAATCAGCCGAAGCAGATGAATTCGTTGAATCCAATGGAGGTCCTTGCAGGTTAAAATTAATGTATGTGACCGCTCTGGCAACAGCATCATTAATCATAATTAATATGGTGGTTGCGTGTTAAGGTCCCGTACGACAGGAGCACGTCGAGTTCACCAATTTAGTGAAGGTAATAGTTTTAAAGTTTAAGAATATTTACAAATTATCTCACTTATATTTTACTCTGACTAAAAAAAAAACAAAGAAAAATTTTTATTCATATTACAAAAATTGTTTCTCAAGGCACATGCGTTTGATGAAAAACAATACGCGTTTCCATATTTCCCCACTGCATTCAATGTTCAATTTGAAGATGTGTTTCGTGGCAACGACGTTACAACACATACATAAAGAAAATGCATTACAATAATCGTTCATATTACCATGTTTTATATTGTTTTATATAACATTTATCCTAAATTTACAGAAACATTTATTACAAAAAAGTCCGCGACACTAACAAAAACGTGAAACTATTGTACAAACCCCTCGAGGCAATATTTAAAAAACCAATCGGGTCAGCACTAGCGCCATTACAAAGAATATTATTCGAAATAAGTCAATACAATCCCAAAGTAGCGTACAAAAAAGGTAAAGAGATACCGATACCGGACCTACTATGTAGAGACAAAGATAATCCACCATACGAAAATGTCGATGATCAAATCGAGATATAATAACATCATATTTAAGGTATAAAAAAAATAATCGACAAATCATAAAGAACAAATAAAGACAAATCGAATCTGTACCTGACAATAATGAATCTAAGAGACACGCCAAAATCAGGAAACGTAGGATCACCAAATCAAAGACTTATCAGCCGAATTACAAGATCAACTCTTCCAATACCAAAAAAAAACAACTAATACTAAAAATTGAAAATCAGGAAGCTAACAAATTAAAAACAGTTAGAGACAAACAAAAAGCTTACGCCGATAAAGGAATTAAAGAAGCAACTCCGATCGAATTAAACGATAGAGTTATACTGTGTAACTCAGCAGACTTTTCCAACTAAACTTTTCTAAATACTATTAGTTCAAGTAAGATGTCAACAGATGTCATTAGTACAAAAGTCTGTACCTGTGCCATACATTCAACTTAACTTTTGGAAATAAAATATTAAAATTTTAAAAAAAAAAAAGTTAAATTCTTTACAAAAAAAATGTTACTGTCCAACTAGATGTCTGCTGAATATCTACCAGTCCATATAATACTTAAAAGCCACCTAAAACTAAAAACAATTAGATTACAGGTACAGCATTAACTTTATAGAACATAGTAAGGTCATTTCTTCAAGTCACGTCACAAAATAAAATGAAAAGTCTGTGAAAAGCATTAGAATGCAAATAAAGCCGAGAAAATGGATAGTAGGGCATGCAATCGATTATGCGAATGCACCAAAATCGATAATAATTTAGACTGACGATAACAAAATGTACAGACGGGATTATCATCACATACAAAAATCCAAAACAGGAATACCAATGCAAGAAAAATAAATCCTGTATGACGACAATAGAAGACCAGACATAACCCGTGTTATCAACTGTCAGATGATATCAACTATCGTTCAGAACATAGTATAATTTGGTCAAGATATGGTCGCGTAATAAAGCCAATAGAACGCTTAGATTCGTAGAGCCGTCGTCATTATTACGTTTATACAAAACAATACGTTTGTATTACGTTTTTTCAAAACAAAATCAATCTGTTTATTTATATAAAAAAATAAAATAAAAAGAACGGAGGATGTAATGAAATATACATGTGAACATAGCAGCAATGCACTGTGGGCAATAATAAATGTCACATCGTTGATATACATTTACTAAAGAACACGTCTATTATTTTAAACCTCATCACAAAAAGAAAAGCTCGTAAAAGTGGCAAAGAAATCAAACAGCGGCAGCGAAGAGACTGTTTAATAATTTGGTCAATAAATTAAAAGATCAGAGATTAAAAATCAGTCAGTCAGTAGACACCTAAACAATCTGAGAGGACAAAAAACTCTGATTATTATCTATGGAAAGCAACCATGGCCCTGAAAAGACCCAACTTACAGGTCTTTCCAATTAAAAACAACGATACCTGGGCTAGAAGTCCCAAACAGATCAGCAGATCTGTTTGCGAATCATCTAGAGCAGACATTTCATTCATATCCAAGACAATCTGTAGAGGGAGATATTACCCCAGCTGACAAAATTGATCTAAATTGGGAAATAAAAAAATAATCTTGATGAAAAGTAAATATTGTATTCTAAATGTTGGTAACACTGTATTGTTACATTCATGTATTTATATTGTTACTATCTTCACCTTCAGTCTGTAAATAAAAGAAGACTTTGTCACTTCCGCTTTAGTTACAACAAGAGCATGTTGTGTTTTATTTCGATACGACAGAAATCTCCATCAAATCTCAACGTAAAAAAGGCTCCGAGGTATGACTTAATAACAGGTCAAGTAATTAAAAGCTTACCAAAAAAAGGGAGGAAGAAATTATTGCACATAATGAATGCAGCCATCCGACTAAGATACGTACCAAGGCAATGGAAGGTTGCAGAACTAATAGTTATTCTAAAACCAAACAAACCGCCGAATGAAATATCTTCATATAAGCGTATATCTCTGTTTCCAACGCTATCGAAATTATTCGTAAAGTTACTTCTAAAAAGACTAAAACTAATAATAGAAGAAAGAAACCTTAATGGAGCTTGTTGCAGATGAGATCAAATATCATGCAGGGAAACGCTTTCAAGGCCTGCATGAGCATGCAAATCAGGATATACGTTGTATGATACCAACATTACTATATAACGAGAAGGTTACAAAGAACCAAACCATTAGACCTAACGTGGCCTAAATGACAGAATGACAGAAGCGCAAGAACCCTAATGAAGAATCATTATTAGCTGTGATTATTCTTATGGCTTAAAATAATAACTAAAAAAAAAATCAATATGATAAGATTGTTTATTTTGCTCTCAGAGATCGCTGATCTCAGGATCGTCTCGTAGAACGTGAACGAGCCACGTTCTAGCCACGTACACAATTTCATTTTATATCCTGAACGAGATCGAGAGTTTCCGTAAAATTTCTAATCTCGTGATTGAATTAAACTCGATAAGTGTGGCCCATATATCATGCGCATGAGTCTTCTCACGAATGCCATTAACTATCTCTCATACTCATCCATCAAGGTCTAACTCTCATACCCATACATGATAACGGGTCTTCATATTTGGGTATAACTTCAGCTTGACGGCAATTACAAGATATTTAGACTTTAGCGGTGGACGTACGGAATACAAAGTATGCCGTACCGGTGACAAGACGTGCTTTTATGTCTCCTCCTGGCCCCTCACATAATTATCATGAATGACAAGAGACCTGAGGTATCGGAAACTTGTCACTCCTTCAAATGTGTGGTCACCACTATACTAAAGTCCATTGCGTATTGATCTTTGATCACTTTTACCTTTGGGTTGGTTTATATCAGTGGGTGCATGAATATCTGGGGCTCCAGAAGAGAACCACCACCAAGAATGCCGAGGTCATCCACACTGTAAAGCAACGTATCGCTATAGGGCATATGCGGTCTCCACTTTTTGGCCATCGAAATTTTTGGAGAGTAACGAGTTCTAAGCGATACTCTTTCATGCTGCTGACATAGTGCATCAAACGCGCATGGTTTTCTTATCGATAGCACGTTCCACATACCAATACTAAATCACGTTTTCATTAACGTAACCGGTGGTCTATTTAAATTTTGGCGGCATCCGTACTTATTTTTGATGATTTTTTTAACAGTTGTGTTTTTTAATGATGCCGGAAGTTAGTCCAGCGATCCAACTTTTGCTTAGTCGCTTTTCACGACAGAATTTTAAAGATAATATGCTAGTTTAGAAGTATTTTACGAGGCATGCACTCCCCAACCATAGGGGTCACAATTCCCGATATATATATTTTTTAAACAAAAAAATTGCTTTGACCTCACTATACTTCTTTAGAAGATGTGTTGAGTCACCAAAAATGAATTAATCATACGGTAACATAAGTTAATGGATTATTTTGTTCAAATCTCCCATTACTCCGAATGTATTCAAAAAACATAGTGCCGGTTCGTGCGATGACAACCACATATATGACGTCTATATTATAATTATATAAGTTAGACATAAATAAATAAAACGAAAGTGAAATCAATATCAAACTATAAATATCTATAGTTAGTTTGTTAAATGAAAGTTTGGCATCACACGTAATGTGTTAATGTACCGGTGAATAAACTTAAACTATTTATCTATATACTTACTAGATTTCGATTAGTTCACATCCAATTAGGAGCTTTTGTGGTCCAAGTTCAACAACTGCTATAGTCTGATCGTGATGGTAGATCATAAGAAGTGATTCTGGATCCACTCGTATTCCACTGTAAAGATAAAAATATATGGTACATATAATTAGAACTATTTATAAAAGTTGATAGTTGGGCTGATTATTCCGAAGGTAAATTACTTTCACAATCTATTAGATCTCAGATCAACACATATGACTATATAAAAAAAAACCTTGATTGCAAATTATACTTTATAGTTATATATGGTCAATCCGTTACAAACTTTTCGAATTAAATTTTTTAGAGTTCGATTGAATAAACGAAAGCAACCACAGAGATCAAGGTTTTCCTATACCCTTAGGCAACAGTTTTTTTTTTCGTTTATTTGGAAATGTGATTCGGTTCGTATAAGATTTTATTATTACACATCTGACAGTCGTCACTACGTGAAGCAACGATTAACAATTGGTCTAGGAACAGTAAGCCATTAAAGAGTAGACAAAACTCCTAAATTACTGGAAATTTCTGAACCCAACAAAACTTCTAGGAGGAACCGAATATCAAAAACTACAGGAGTTTTAAATATATTCCTGGGGTATTACTTAAGTACGATTCAACTCGATTGTTCACGTTTTGATTGCAAGTTTGAAAAAAAAAATTCAATATTTTGATGAGTGCGATACTTTAATTTAAAGCTCTCGGTATCAGCATAAATACTGCATTAAAATATGCATACATTTTAAAATTATTTCGAAGCCAAATCAGGCCTACAAAAAATTATAAATTTATAACTGATATTCCCTCCAGAGGGGACTGGGCGAGTGAAGCAGTTGTGAAGCCCGATGCGTTTAATTTTTTCACAGATGGCTGGAGGATGGATGGTAAAGCTGGCTACGGGGTTTTCTGTGAGGAATTAAATTTAAACTCTCTTTTCGCCTACCTGATCACTGTAGTGTTTTTCAGGCAGAGCTTTTTGCTATTAAGGAGGCCATAGATTGGATAAAGTATAATGTAATATCTGTAAGGGATATTGGCATTTTTACGGACAGTCAGGCTGCAATTATCATTTCTTAACGAGATGGCTGAACAGTTCAACATCCATCTTACGTGGGTACCAAGGCATTTCAACATAACGGGGAATATTAAAGCCGATGGACTCGCTAGACTGGGTACCTCCTGTTGCATATTACCAAGTAAGGCATTAGGGTACCACTTTCTACGTGTAAGCTATTTCTTAAGGAAGAAGCATAAAAATAATAAATGAAAGGTGGTCAAAGCATGGGTCATTACGCGGCAGATTTGGCCTATACTCGACTTAATCAGGTCTAACCAACTAATATCTATGAAGCGATGTAGTATTGGTAAAATTGTGGGTGTCATCACGGGACACTGTCTCATTTGTAAGCATGCACGTAGACTTGGTGTTCTCTCTCATGATTACTGTCGTGGTTGCATGAGGAGGAGGAAACTGTTCTCCACTATCTCTGCACCTGTCCTAGCAGAACTCAGCGGAGTGCGTGTTAGGGATATTCATCGCTTCATCCGAAGCTCGAATTGGTTTCAGTAGCGAGAGGTGGTAAGAAAATTTGTTGTGGTAGGGCTACGGATCTTTTGTATTTCTGCGACGTCCCTCTTTAACGGCCACCTAAACCTGACCTATCCTAGCCCACAAAATTACGAAAAACTATAAATCAATTGATTTGAGTAGTGGTGACCCCACACATTTAAAGGAGTGACGGGATGCCTCAAATCTCTTGTGATCTAAATTATGCGAATCTTTTGTACGGGGATATAAAAGCGCATCATGTCATGGCCTATAGTGTTTTGTATGCCTTACGTCCAATGTTAAAGTTGAAAAATCTTACGAATGCCGACAAGCTGAAGTTGTAAAAGGTGTTGATCATGACCGTTTTCATATGTATAATGTATAATGGACATTCGAAAGAAGGGTTCCTCGCATGATGTATGGCGCCCAACGCGACAATGACGACACTTATACCGATTTCTATTCAATCACGTCGTTTATCAAATAAAAGGTCAGTGATTATACAATAACTCGCCACGTTCTGCGAGTCGATGGTACATCAAACTCTGAGAATAGAGCCACCATTTAGCAGTCGCAGTAAATAGGTGCGGCTACCAGTATCTTATTAAACAAATTGGTACAGTTTACATCGATGACTATATTCACAATCACCAAATACTTTGACAAATAAATCAAACCGTGAAAGTTAATGATAAGTAATGTTGTCCGACAATCACGTATTGTGTATGTTTAGCGTATATAACTATAAAAAAAATTAATTGATTTTCACAACGTAATGCCACATGTTTTATCGATTAATTGATAACGTAAATCGTCATTTTGATAAACTTTCTACTATACTCTCACTTGAATTGATCACGATCAATGTTGAAACGAAAATGTAACGTTTCTTTAACGGATGAATGCATAGAAACCGTTATAGGTTTTGTAACATTTATGAAAACGTTAATTTACTGGTGGGCCAAGGCAACATAAAAGATTCATAAATATCGTAATCGTGCTAGACGACTAAAGTAACATACAAGCATGAAACAAAGAAATTCGAGGCCACATTACTATAAAGCATCAGCAGGGTCTCAAGTCTGTCGTTTAAGCAGACAAATGTTGACAAATGTCAAGAGCTTTGCTAAAACGTTAGATCGGGTATTATGGGGTAAATTATATATATATATATATATATATATATATATATATATATATATATATATATATATATATATATATATATATATATATATATTTGAAACGAATACAGATTGTTTGACATTCATTAAAAAGTCAAAAAACTGGAAGAGTTCCACAAAAGTCATTAAAAGTCTTTAAGCATCCATTACCAGAAGAAGCAAAAATGGTTCGCAGAAAGCCAGGTGGCTTATCAACTAATTCCCTATAGGTAGCAAGATTGATACAAAGGAATCAGGAAGAGATAGATTTCAACATGAGTCAGTCCATCACAAGGCGTGGTTGCTTATTTACTTTAGTTGGAAAATAACGATTCATCACACTATCATTAAACCTGGGTTCTTAGTTTTATACATAGGAGCCAATTTAGTTCCACTAATAATCTTTGACTGTATGCTACATTTATATAAAACATGCAAAATAGTGTGCAATACCAATGCTTTTACCATGGCATACCATGATATTAAAATAAGATTTTAATTTTTTAGTAACTTCGCTACCTTAATTGACTTAGAGCTTACTAATTATCCAGCTAATAAACGTTATACACAAATATCGTTACCGGGAATAGCTACATATATGGTTTAAGGATGTTAAACCTTTTCGGTACATAGGGTTATGTATACATGTAAGCATAACCTATGTATAATGAAGTAGTACATGTGAATTCATACATATATGTCAAAATAAATAAAGCAACGGACAGGCATTGTTCGTACAAAGTTTAAACTGGATACAGGTGCACAGTGTAGTGTGATTGACGGACAACTATTGAACAAATTAGGAACAGAAATTCATAACTCGCAAACTAAATATTTTAAGATAATCAAGTTGACATAACATTAAACGTCATCAAACACACGAAAATACCAATTCTAGAGTTAAACGCATGTCAAACGTTGAATTTAATTAAAAAAGTCGACAATATTAAGTCGTACGAAGGCTTTTTAAAGGGTTTGGGTTGCGTTAAAGATTTTGAGTATGATATAGACATAAAAGACGATGCGTCATTTGAAACTACTCCTCCAAGAAGAATACCATATGCCATTAGGGAGGAGGGGAAAACTGAGTTGGATAGCGGCAAAAATAAAGGAAGGAAAACACTTTACAATCTTGGATTGCAAATCGGATTTTTGGCAAATTCCGGTGTTGAAAAGAAGCCAGAAATGCTTAGCATTTGCAACAGCTTGGGGCAGGTACACATGCCTGAGGTTACCATTTGTCTTGGCTTCTGCGGCAGTAATTTTTTAACAAGTAATGCAAGGCGTAATAGAAAAAATCCCGAAGGTTCGAAGGACGCCAAAATTATAAATGTGTTTTCCAAAATTACAGCTTCATTAAGGGAACTTTTAAAAAAATGTGACATTCAGTTGGGATTTGGCTCAGACAGAGCGTTCGAAACAATAAAAAAGATTCTCGCTTCACCACCAGTACTGGAATATTATGGTGTAAATTTACCGATAAAACTCACAGTAGACGCTATTTCAAAGGCGCTAGGAGCAGTGTTATTGTAAAATGGATAACCAATTGCATACAGTTCAAGAGTACTTACGAAGACGAAGAAAAGATACTCGCAAATAGAAAAAGAAGCGTTAGCAATACGGTTTGCTAGCAAAAATTATTGTTAATAGAGCCTTTGGAGGCAATATTCAAGAAAAAATTGCAAGCAGCACCAGCAAGGTTGCAGAGAATCACCCTGGAAGTGTATCTGTATAATCCATAAACTATCTATTGCTGATTTATTAAGTCGAGATGTCCAAAATAACAACACAGGTTCAAGCAGCGACGAAAAGCTGGAGATAGACCTTGTCATACCAATGTCAACTGCCGCATTGGACAGTTTGGTACAAGAAACCGATACAGATGAACACTTATCGGTATTAAAGGAATACATTTTAAATGGATTTCCGGAATATAGAAAAATCCCAGAGGGATTAAAGTATTTCCAGAAATTTGATGAAGAATTATCAACGAAAAATTGTTCAGCTGCCACCTATGGGGCAATAGTGGAAGCTTGAACAATTTGAAAAGTTTAGTTTGACAAGTCGATTAAGGCGCACAGCATAAAATACAATTTTTCAAAAAACGATTTGGCAGCTGTAATTCGAGTAATGATTACTTTGGTCCGGTTTTTGTTGGAAATAATATGCATTTCAATCCAGGCACACTGTGTATATATTGCACTGATCACAATGCATAATGTTTCGGTCGATGGCGTATTAAATTTAATGCTGTTGTAGCTGATGGAATACCTCTGATGTGTTTCCAGATGCATGGATATTTGCTCTGGTCACAGCAATCCCAAAATTACGCCATTCACCTAATGTTAATAATTTTCGGCTGATTAGCATATTGCCAAAGTTGTCACAAATTTTAGAGACAATTATGACATTTCACATTAATACATTTGTTTACAAGCATAATTTACTATATCAAGAAGCATCAGTCAGGGTTTCGTGCTATAATCATTATGTAATTCAACTTTAAATACCTCGGGTCAGTTATAACATCGTCGAATGATTTTCAGGGTGAAATAAAAGCCCGAATTGCTGCCGGACAACGAGTTTTCTACGCCCAATCGAAATTATTGCGATCTAAACATATGTCGCAGTCGTGCAAGCTCGCACTTTATAACACTCATAAGACCTGTGCTGGCTTTCGGAAACGAGAACTGGACCATGACCTCTAACGATTGTAGATTGTTATCTACCTTCGAAAGGAAGGTCATTCGCTCAATTCCGGGTTCAATCAAAGTCTCGGACAACGAATATCGGATTCGTATGAACCACGAGGTAACGCAACTTCTTGGAGGCTGCGATAATATCGGATTCATCAAATCCAATCGAGTTAGATACGTTACACGATCTCCATAACAACGAATGAGACATAAAGTGTTTCATTAACAACCAGCCGGTGTTCGTCGTAGTCAACTGAAAAAGAGACTCATTTTACAACGATTTGAATGAACTGAGCCACTTTAAATTGAAAGTATTTTTTGGGGTCTTTAATATGTTAAATAATTTAGATACAAAACTAAGTCCTGTACGTCAAATAATTACAGATATACAAGCTTAAACTCACCGATAATGGCCACTACCAAGTTCTATTTACTTCTGAAGTTAAAAATTTGTTTGAAAATCGAGTATGATGGTTTCGGGGCGTTCTGCTCGGCCTTGAGAAGCACCATTCAGAAAAACCTAGTTCGGGATCAAAACAATTGTTGGTTCGGCACAAGCCAAGTGAAATATCCAAACTGATTATTAACTTATGCCTAATCATTATAAAATGTCATTTAATGAATTGTAAATAACTTTACGTTTAGATGTGGTATGAGATTTTATGAATTCGTAAATAACATTTTATTATTTTTCTAGAATAATTAATTTATAATTGCTCAATTTAATTTATTCTTATAATTACAGAACATTCCAAGAATCTTTTAAATTATAAATAATATGTAGGTAAGACTATAGGCAACTTGCATTTGTATCAATTTTAAATTTAGATGACACGCAAGTTTGTATGTACACAAAGCGAATAGCGATAGCACTCGGTCGCCATTGCTTGATGAGATGCCAATTTAATTTTAATAAGATTGTAACGATTTCCTCATAGTTTTCTCCAGGAACTGAATACTTTTCAAAACGTTCAATACTTTATATAACCATAAATAAGTCACATGGACTGAACATGGATCTTCCTGAACCGAGTAATGTGCCGGTATTCATTTTTCAATGAAACAGTCGAATTCGGATACTCGGAGTGTTGGCAGGGACTTTCAACTTAAGATATCATCAAAAAAAAGTTTCATTTATAAAACTGAATTTTGACTATTTTGAAGCATTGCAAACTTCTCTAAGTAAAGTCATTATTTCTCCAGCTACCGGATATATGAAACCATCCTGTTGACAAAGATTTTTAACTTCATATTGATAATTGATTTATCGATTTCCGTTACTGTATTAGCTAACGTTTTTGACTAACTACAATTATTAATATATTTGACCCCTATAAACACACCATAACGGTGTCAGTTACAAAAACATGGCATGAAATTTACATTTGGTACACCTTTTATAAATGAAGGTATATACTACATTTCTAAGTTGTAACATAAATATGACTAATTTAAGGGCACAAGTAGGTTGAACCGAGCTTGTTTCGGTTAACCTTTAGTTGTCGATGCGATGTTCTTGTTGTACAAGTTTGAGTCATTTTTGCAGACAAATCAGTTTTAGTCACTTGAAGAATCACTCACAAAATAACTTTGGCATCCTAATTAGGTGCAGTTAAAATTAGAAGACTATTCTAACTGGGTGATCAATTAATTGCAATTAAATTATAATTCGTTGGGTAAATCACGTTTTAATTATGAAATTAAATTTGTAATTAATTCAGTTACAGCAACGGAACTAAAATATCTTAGAATTTAATGTGTAATAATTACGACGAATGCGTCAATAAACGTTAAGTTAAGTCCAGAAAATGTATGAAATTTTCCAAAGTCCAGAAAGTGTATGATAGTTATCCTAGCAAAATTGTAAAAATTTCCCTCGAAATCTAAAATTTATAAAACCCAGAAACTGCATGATGGTTAGACTATCAAAACTGTGAAAATTAGGGTCGACATTGAAATTTTCCAAAATCTAGAAAATATAGGATGGTTAGCATAACACACCTGTGAAAATTATGCCTCAAATCAAAACATTTCAAAGTCAAAGGAAAATGTATGATGGTTACCCTATGAAAACTGTAAAAATTACACCACAAAATAAAATTATCCAAAGTCCAGCAAATGCATGATGGTTAGCATATCAAAACTGTAAAAATTATGCCCAAAATCGAAATTTTCCAAAATCCAAAATATGGTCCGCTTGAAATCATCACAGAAGAAAGTGTAAAAAAGAAATGGAGCAAACCCTGCCGACTGGCATGCCAATTATGCCTTACCCAGCAATCCTGGGAGCTGGCTAGAATTCAGTCGACCAATCATTCACTAACCCGAATTCAAAATTGATTTCAGAGAAGATTACTAGAAGAAATAACACTCACCGACAGTCAACCCCCGGCTATCGAATTCGGTCACGAATTGGAAACTGGAACCTCAGAACTCTAACATAAGCATCAAGGCTATAGTACAATTAGAGAAAGAAATGATACGTTACAAAATAGAAATTTTGGAATCAGTAAAGTGAGATGGAAAAACAATGGAAAAATAAAAACTTATTTCCTGATATTTCCCGATATTCTCTGGACGAAATGATACACATGAATACATTGGAAACATCAGAAGAGACTGATGCACTGATGGATCAATTACGACAAGCCATTTAAAAATTTACCAATATACCACCAATAAGAGATGAATCTGGTTAAATCTGAACAGCACACATAAAGCACACATAATATTCCGGAGAGAACACCACCAGCAATACACAAATTAGCGAATTAACAACTGGCTCCATTAACGAAAGGAGCAACACCCAACCATCAACGGAACGGGAAGTTAGAGGTGTCATTGCAAAAAAGGAAGAAAAGCAGGGCCTCTGGAATGGGCAACACATCAGCCGAAATAATCAAAGGGGACACATTTATAACTGAAAATGCTTTAACATCAATAATAACAGAATTATAGCATTTCGGTGAAATACCGCGCTAATGGAAAGAAAGTTCGACCATAACAATTCCCAACACGCACCATCATAGAGCAACCTAATGAATGGAATTCACCACTGTATCTACTCTTCATGGACTGCAAGCGTGCATTTGACACAATACGCAGGACCGCGATATGGAAAGCACTATATGAAATGGAGATCCCAAAGAAATGAGTCCAACTTATACAAGATATGTACAGATCGCGGTCAATACAAAGCCAAACAGAGTGAATCGTACAACTACAACCAAGGAGGAAGACAAGGATGCGAACTCTCGCCACTTCTGTTCCTAGTAGTATTGGATAGTGTCATGAGAAAATTAGACAGTGCGTCCCCCAATAGCATGATGTAAAATCGATGTTGCTCTATGGCTGTGGAACCTGGAAGCACATGCAAAAAATCAAAAATAAGTTACAGGTGTTTGTAAATAAAATGTCATAGGAAAATACTGAGGTACAGCTTGCCCAACAAAACATGAAATGTTGAGCTCCTAAGGCAAACAAACCAAACAGTCATTGAGATCGAAATTAGAAAATGCAAATGAAGATGGCTTGGCCACACACTAAGGAATTAGTTATAAGAGGAGCTTTGAAGTGGAATCCGCAAGAAAAGAGGCCAGTTTGACGACCACCCAACATGGAAAAGGACTATAGCAGAAGTGAAAGAAGACGGGAAATCATGGGCAGAAATTAAACCAATAGCACCTAACAGGGTTAGATGGTCCAGTCTAGTAGATGCCCTATGCTCCTAAATTAAAGATAAAGGAAAAAAATATGTGATGGCCAATCAAACTGTTAAATTCTGGCCATAATTTTTTTTATTTTAAATGATTGTCTTGTCGTGTACCCCAATATTGATTATGAGAGGCACTGACAATTTGTGAATGAGAAAACCAGCACATATTAAGTCTTATCTCAATCTGGTTGACCAAGACAGTCTCACCGTGAAGATCAACGCAACCTTGAAACAACTTAACAACACAACAATTTTTCACACTTCTCTTTCTTTATTGAAATCTCAGATGAAAGAAGGAAAATACGTATTGAAATTAGTACACGACCTTATTATGTTTCAACGATGAAGATGAACTTTCTTTACAAGTATCTTCAACTGAAATTACTACACCTAAAACTTCTGCAAAAAGTGTTCAATATCACAGATCTTAGACAACTGAAGAAATGGTGATTTTACGAAAAAGCCTACTGGCATCGAAGTTAAATCGTAACAGCAGCTCGGTCTCTAGGTAGTTCAAAGTCTTACCTGATCTTAAATTTATTTGATGACCCCAACCGACTTGGAAATACAAAAAATTATTGTACAACTATGAAACTTTAAGGAGACAGTCGTCATTTCCTACACTGTGCGGGTGAACAGCACGGACCGGCCACGGCCCGTAAATTATAATTATCATATTATAATTAAATGAAATTGGAAAGTGAGCACACCTCTATATTCCCACACATTTCTTATACAATTTCTTCGTATAAATAATAAAGGTATTTTTAAAGTATATAGTGGTTGGTGGTTGCGGTAGTATACATAAACGTAAACTTATTTAAGCTCTCAACAAAATTAAAAATTCATTAGAATTGATTTCGATTCATTATTTCAATACGTAAAGTTTTACAATTTTCCCACAATATAAATAATAAGTACTTATGTGCAAGATAGGCACACTGATTATCTCACGTGCGTGATATAAAGTCTTTACTATATGTTTGCCAGGCTAATAACGAAATCGAGAGACACATTTTTTTAATTTACTATACGTGTACCGAATTATTAAATCGTTTATTATTATTAACACTGTATATCGGTTTCGCGAACTTACCTGTAATTTTTCATAGCCATCGATTGTTTGTGTTCCACATATTTGGCAATCGTTGGAAATGTTAAAATCCCCTGTTCGTTTGGTGATAACGTACTACTAACATCGGGCGTACTAATCGTTTTTGAATGGTCATAGCTACTGCCTAGGGAACGAAAGGCTGGCGGTAAATTGATTGAAAATGGTATCGTTGGCTTTGCCCCAGTCGTTGTTATGAACGCAAGTAGGCCAGCTACAAATAAACATCCGATTTTAAAACGATTTTCACTAATATTTATAAACTTCATAGTCTTAATAAAAAAAAAAATTTTTTATTTTTATTTTTTCAAGACGTTAGATAACTGATTTTTTTCGCGTTTCAAATACAATTCACTTAACATAAATTTCTTAATTCATACTCGTTCGTATGCACAACAATCAAAATTGATTTTATGTAACACGATCGGTTTTTTTTTCTATTTGTAACCGAAAAATTACAAAAAATAAATAAATAAAATAAAATAAAACGTAAGAAACTTTTTAATGACACCAAACTCGTTAAATGTATTACCGCGACTGACTAAACTAACAACACAGAATCAAAGCAAACAAAATTTCCATTATACGAATCCAATACATAAATTGATTCGGTGAGAAAGAGAAATTTGATCACGATTATTATCGATGAGGAAGGTGGTTGAAATCATTTCTTATACGGTGAATAAGATCGTGTGCTAAGATGTTAAAAAATATATATTTGAACGGTTTAAAGTAAAATGTGGAGAAATATTTAGAAGAGATTTTAAATGAGATGTACGGCATAATACGCTCTTACGCTTTTAGTCAGTAGCGTAACATACAAAACACTGCGATCTAATAATTATAAAATGATTTTATAAGCTATACTAATAGTTATGTTCGAGAAAAAGCACATACCTAAACGTGTATCATGGCTCAGATTATGCTTCATTATCGGTGTAGGATAGTCAACTAGAATATGACATCAGGGCAAATGTTTTTAACACAGAGGTTTCTATCCTGGTACCGAATGTCCGATAACTCTGAAAGGAATTATGAGAACTTCATTGCTGAGTTGTTGTACTCTTGAGACTTCAGCCTTCAACTTTGGAGCCACTACAAGGGCCGCTTTGTTCTTCCGTGCTATTGTAAAACGCTTCTTTATAGACTTTATTCTGTTGCTCGACAGCAAAACACTTCATCCAAACAAACATTTTTGGTTTTAATTTTAACCGTACTGCATAGTCGCCTGGACAGCACCGACAACCGCTACCAACCGCTAACATACCAGATATTGTGCTTTCTCAACTTCGTTTATCAGATCTTCACAGTTTAATCGTAAATTTTGTTTTCCTACGATCCCCTAAATTGTACGAAAACTTCCATCTTATACCAATTGATGATCACTGTCTATAAATTAAACAGCCAACCGATAAGATCTCACATCTTGATTGACTCGAGACCTTTCTTTAGAAATTAACTGATGTGTATTGTGTCAAATTGACTGATGTATTTTGTTGGCACCTTTGCAACTTGAGTTGCCGGCATTCTTCAATTTTTGTTCAAGTGATCCAGGGTTTGCGTCTGTATTTTTGGTTCTCGAGTGTGTTAGTAGCTGTTTCGATATAGGCTTCTTCGACTTGTTTCCATGGTTGTTTTACACTGATGGCTGCTTCATTGGTTTGAAGTCTGAACTTGACCGCTTCGCAGAATGTACTTCCTGTTTCGACATCTTTTAATCTGTCGGTATTAAATTTCTTACGATTTGACGAAATCCGCTTTAAAGCAACAGGCTCCCATTGACCAACAGGCTCCCATCTTGTAATAACGTGAGAAACTTCTTATTGATCATTACGTGATCTATTTGGTTCCTTGTTCTGCCATCAGATGATGTCCATGTGTATATGTATGTATATTTTTGTTTAGAAATCTACTGCCTCCTATATATGAATTGCTGGTTTATGACGCAAAAGTTGGTAAGTCGTTTTCCATTATTAGTTTTCCATTGTTGATAGTTGTTATGTCAGTGTGATCTAACCCAATTTTTGCAATGAAATCTCTTTGTATTATCTTGACATCATTTCTGTGTGTCCTTGTTATTGTGGCTTGTATAGTTTGTTCATAGAACTCAACTTTGGTTACTTCATCTGCGTTTTCTGTTGGGGCATAGCACTGAATTAAGGTTGTGTTTCGTATTTGTGAATGGAATCTTGCTACTATTATTCTGCTATTTAATGGTTTCCATTCCAATAATGCTCTCTTTGCTTTGGCTGTTGTTAATATGCTCACGCCTTGTTGAATATTAGGTATCCTTCACTTGTGTGTACTTCTTCACTGTTCTGCCATCTCACTTCACTAATGCCAAATGGCATCAGTCCAGTCGATATTTGAGGGTCGACATTTGTGTTTGCCGAAGTGTGTTATTTCTTCTATAGTATTCTTTTTTGTAATCAATTTTTATTCAGATTAGTTAATGATTAGCCCACTGAATCCTAACTAGCTCCCAGGGCTGTTGGGTAAAGCATAACTGGCATACGAAGGGGGAGAATTCTTTTCATTCTAATTTGCACTTTCTTCTAAGATGTCCCCAAGTGGTCACCCAAATTTGTACTAACCCAAGCAATGGTAGCTTGACGTTGGTGTTGAATTTGTTGTCGTTTTATCTTCGCACTCGATACTTTCTCAATAGCATTCATGCGGTTTCAAATTCGACAAGAAGTATGCAACGACATATACTGTGATAATGGAACAAATTTTGAAGGCGCTGTCAATAAAATGAAGCGCTTTTGAGAACTTCTAGTAAAAGAGAAACATAGCATCACCTCAAAGAGACGAAGACCTAAATACGTTACTCGATCAAACCGCTGGATAATATAAAACTGTCGACTGATGAAATGAAACTGTTGTCAGTTTTTAATGGCATTAGTCGTCTTACTTATTCCTTGTCGTAGATTATGCTCCGTCTGTTTTTCAGTTACTTATTTATTTAAAAAAGGACCTGTACGAGAAAATCGTGGGGTTTAAGTCCAGTTTTAAATCAGGTGATCATCCACTCGATTACGTAAAGCGAACCTATTTTTTGCTATTCGTACTATTGGCTATGCGTATACTATTTTTCCGGTCAATTTTGACATAACAGTAAACGCTTGATTTCGATACTTGTTGGTTTCATTTGATTATTTTTGAGCCACTATACTACACTACACGCTGGTCTTTTAATAAAAACTTAGATTTATTTAGTTCTGAGCGCTGAAAGCCCTCTTTACTTAGATCCTGATGTTGATGTTTTTATATATTGAAAAAGCACTATTTTCTTACCTTCCGCGGGTAGACCTCAAAGTTTTACTTCTGACACCTTGTATTAGGAAAACCGAGTTAAACGAAACTATTATTTCCAGTGGCGATGCAATGGGCCCGTCTTTATACCACCACGATATGATTTCCTACTTTTAAAGCCAAAATTAAACATTAAAACGGATTATAAATGGCAAGCTTTATCATTAATGCTTTATGTTTTACCGCTTCGGAAAAGCTTTTCTGTTTCCTAATGAATGAGCCCAGTTAATTTCTTTGGGATGTCAATTTCATGATGTTTACCGTATTGCATTACTTTTTATCGTGTCCAATGCGCGTTCCAATTAACGAAGAGCAAATTTATTTGAAAATTCCATTAATTGGTTTATGTTCAGTGATAATTTGGATTAAGAGGATGTGATCAGTGCAACTTCTTTATGCGTAGATTGCAGGTGAGATCCTGTCAATAATGATCATTTCTAGTGTTTTTATTGTTGTGTTGAAGAGAGGATATACCTCTAAGGGTCTTGCATTAGTTCATTTTTCTTGGGGATCGTAATTGACAAGTCATCTTTCCGTGTTTTATGGCACTCTGCCAGAATTTTATACTTCTTGTAGTAATGGTGTTAGTGCCCTTACAGTGACATATTTTGAATATTTCTGCGGTTATATAGTCTGTTCCAGCAGCCATTTTGTTCTATAGCTTCCCTTATGACAAAATTAACATTCCGTTCCATACTAAGAAACTATGGCATAGAGGTTGAAGATGGTACTTACCAAGACTCTTACGAGACATTTTGAACCCAATGTTCAGAATTATGCACGTTATAGGTATAGCTACCCCACTAACCTCTTGTTTACACAAAATTAGGTGACCGAATAGTGCAAGTTGGTACGTTGGTTTGTATAAACGGTTGTCCATTAATATTTTGGCGTTAGATATTTTGCTTTTACGCCAATAATTCTATAAGTGAAGCATAATTATAAATAAAATTAATATAACTGTTAAATTTGTTTAAGAATCACCTATATAAATATTAATTGGATGATGATATTGCTGGACCAATCGTTACAATGAAATGAGAAAAATATTTAACGGCGAATTATATTGTGACGTATTAAATTTTAGCATAAATAAAAAATTCCACTTGGCCTAAGAAACTGTATAAGAACTTATACAGAGTGAAGCATTTAAATTGAGACTAGTCAGTAATTAATAATCCAACGGCTCTAATAAGTAAACAATGCAACAGTGCAATGTTGATCCATTCGCTAGATTTCGAGTTATCTACTTGTCCCAATTTAAATGCTTCACCCTGTTTACGATTAGTCCTACATTTCTCAATCTTAATGGGTTCCAGTTCTAGATATTATGCATTGATTTAAACTATAATTATTTCATCATTTAACAACAATACTTAAACATTTTAATTAATTTTCATGAAATTTTCTTAATTCATTGTACAAATTTGAACGGAAATTACATTTTATCTTTTTTTACTGATGATGATTATGATGAATGATGATGATGATGAAGTTTTTATATCACTGATTTCACATTAATAACATAAATAAGTTTATGTTATGAAACCATACACTGTGACAATCGATAATGCGTTTGATTGAAGATACGCAAGTTAAAAATTTTATGTTCGAGTACTACTCCGCCCATTTAGAAATATTGAGAAATCGTTGTTATAAATTGTTAGCATGACTTTAATTGTAAGCAGTGCAGTAACTATGGACCCTCATGAATGATAATTAATATCATTACAGGACAAAGTTGACCCTTTACTGGGATCTTTAAGACAATCTTTCAGATCATATATTTTTACAAGTGGTGATCGTTATAGGTGGTCAGCATATTCCTAACAAATTATTTTACATACAACTGGTCACGGCGTTGTGGTCAACGACTAGGGTCGAACAAATGATGAATGAGAATACTTTCAAATCGGTTAGTTGCTGATACATTTTTTATCGTTTTTTGACTGAGATGACTGTAAACAAGTTAAACAATGTACATAACACTTCTCTCATCTTATAACTAAAATGGAATATCTAGACCACATTATTAGAGGGTGTGGAATAAGACCGAACCCAAGTAAGATTGCGGCTATTAACAATGCTCCAGTACTACAAAATGTCAAGCAGCATAAGATTTTATTGGGTTGTAAATTGTTACCGAAACTTCATGTCGATGATGGCGTTGAAACTAATGCCACTCTACGACTTAACAAAAATAGATGTAAGTTTTATCTGGGCCAAAAGATGCATGAATTTGAAAGATGTAAGAACAAGCTGAGTGCGAACAACCTATAAAGTCATTATGACCCAAGGAGCTGTACCTCATGTGTGATTCTTTTGGGGAGCGAGCCGATATTAACCAATTAACTGAAGGAAGGCGATCGACCGTTGATATTCGCTTCTGTGAGTTTATTGACAGCCGAAAAAACTATTCGCAGCTCGATAACGAGGCGTTAGCTATAATTTTCGTGGTGAAAAAGTTCAATAAGTGTTTGTTTGGTTAGTAGAGGAAATCTTCGCTAGTCACCATTCAATCTAGTGTGGTGGAAGTATCTGAAATAAGTTACAACGGTGCAGGCAGGAGGTACTTGTTACCTCCTGCCTGCACCGTTGTAGAACATGTTACCTTTGCATCAGACTCCATTATACATATGTTCAGATGGAGGGTGGCGAAGGAACTCTCTTTTTCGGACCATCGGTACGTGAAATTTAATATTGACATTCACCCTGTTACCCAGAAAGCCTTCAGGAATCCTAGAAGGACTATGCTTCGAAGCCCTCAACCACAGAGAAGGAGCTGGATTTCCTGGAGGAAATCACAAACGCCTGTAACTTGTCCTCGGACACTGCTTGATCCAAGAGAATACCTAAGGGAAGCAGAAACCGGTATGGTGGTCCAGGGGTTTGGGAATCCTTCGTATAGGGTGTAGGAAAGCATTCAACAAAGCAAAAGGCTCTAGGGAAGCTCAGGATTTGGACTCCTATAAGGAGCACCTTTAAAAGAATAAAAAGGGATTAAGGAAGGCGCAGAGGAGGTCTTGGAGACTATTCTGTGATAAAATGGAAGTGTTTTGGAGACCTCGCGCCTCAGGAAAATCTTATCTACGAGCCCAACGAGCCCTAGTTACTTAATTAAACCAGATGGGCTGTGGACAACGTCTAGTGGGGAATCATTGGCGCTCCTGTTGGAAACTCATTTCCCTTGGAAAAATTATCGTCGAGGTGCCCGGAGGAAATCGTGTGCAAAAACCGGATCCTATGGGCACTAAACGGCTATAGACCCTATAAATCGACAGGCCCGGACGGTATCATTCCAGTGGAATTGCAAAAACACTCGTCGAGCATTCTCCCATGGCTGGAGGTGATCTTCAGGGGGTGTTTAAAACTGAATTATATACCTAGGAAATGGACGGAGGTTAGAGTGATTTTTTATCCCGAAAACGAGGAAGAATTCACAGGCCTACCCAAAGGACCTAAGACCTATAACTCTATCATCCTTTCTGTTGAAAACATTGGAAAGACTGATTGGCGTGTACATACATACAAAAATAAAACCCAGTAATTGGGCGACTTCTAAGCATGCGTACTCGAAAGGGAGATCTGTGGACACGGCGCAACTGGTCAATGGATTACTTTGGGAACTAGAGAGGGAGGGAATAGGGGTGATAGCATATGCATCTGACGTACGATCGTGATCTCGGGTAGGTACCTAAGCACGATTAGTGAAGTCATGCAACCGCGATCTCAATCATTACAAAGTAGGCCAGCAAATGTGGGCTGGGTATAAATCCATTCAACACAGAGCTTGTACTCTTCACCAAGAAATATAAAATTCCGGTAGTCGCCCTTCCTACCTTCAAAGGCACGGAACTGGCCTTTACTAATAAGGCAAGATTTCTGGGCATAATCTTGGAGAGTAGGCAAAATTGGAATCCCAATATTTTAGAGAGAGTAAAGAAGTCTACCATGGCTCTGTACTCATGTACGAACGCTGTCGGTAGGAGATGGGGTCTAAAACCAGAGCTGGTACACTGGCTCTTCACCGCTGTAATCTGATGTAAGGGGTGAGTGTGTGGTGGCCAGCACTAGAAAAGAAAACTTATAAAAATATGATAGAGAAGGTACAAACAACGACCTGCTTGCTTATAAGCAGGGCACTGAGGACAACCCCTACACGTTAAGTCGGATATGGAGTCTATTGTGACAAATTAAATGTGAATATATCCGTTCGCCTTCCTGATCACATTCTGGTCTCCAATGGCAATTAACCTAGATTTGAAAGTATTGAGAGTCCGATGGATCCCCTAACGAACTATATAATTCATACTTTTTCCGTCGACAAATTTACTTACCTTTCCTTCTAAGTTAATAGCTGCCATAAATCGATCAGATTATCAGAACGGTGTTTAGCTTCCACAATGATGCTGCTAACAAGATTTTAGAAATCGGTTTACTCTTCCTCATTTATAAAACCTACAAAGTTAAAACGTAAGTTTTCTAAACAAAAGTTTACAACATAAATTTTAATAAAGAAAACTGTATATCTTACTTTCGAAAATGTCTTTTTTAAACCATAATATAAGTTATATGTATATATAATTTAGTAAATTTAATTTTGTAGTTTTTTACTTAACCTTAAACCTATGTTAAATCATAAATTTTAGCCAATATTTTCACATTTAGATTTTTTTAAATACATATAATAACAATAAAAGATATATAAATAAATTAAAAAATAATGGTTACAATATTTAATTTCATCTTATATAAATAATAAAAATATTTGTTCGTCTTAACTAAAACATATTACGAATATTATCCTGACCATTTGTCGGTACACTTTGAATTGGACGATCAATATCTTCGTAGCTTCGTTGCGTTGTACCTGGTTCGGTGGCTATATCAATGCCTAAAAAGTTTCCACCCCGTTCAATTAGTTCGCGATGCAATAATATTACAGTAAATGGACGTATTATTAAATTTAATATTGCAAAAACTACTGAAAATGCAGCTACAAAAAAAAATTAGATTTAGATTAATTTTGATTCGTTTGCTTTACTAAAATACTTACATTGAACAGGAAAATAAATGACGATTCCAAATAAGTCAAAAATTATACTTAAAGCGTTAATTAATGCAGCCTGTAAAAATAAATTAAGGTTTGTCGCTTGTTACATATGAAAAGTTTATGTTTTTTGATTGATTTTTTATCCAGGACATAAACCAATAATTTATATTTGGTGGGATTTTATAAAGAGATACATTTCAATCGAAGGTTAAATTTTAGTGTGATGAAATATACAGTAAAACTAATTGAAGACACCTACTTGATTTGCTATGTTAGACAAAATGTATATCGTGTTTCTACGGTTGAAGATCAGGTGGGCGAATCCTAACAAAATACTGATAATCTACTATAGATAGATTAAGTTCTCTAAAACCGGAATACAATTATTTGTATGGTTTCATGTAACTTTTATGGTTTCAAACTAACCACTTGATTTAAATATTTAATTGATTAATAAGTATTTTAAGTATTTATGTAGTAAACAACAGATTAATGTTTAGTGGTCCAAAAAAATATCGTTACCAAATCCAGTCAACATTATTTATTATATACGAGATAACAAAGCACCGTAGATTTAAAATTTGTAATGGTTCATTGATAACGAGATAAAGAGAATGCAAACATATCAGTTACATAAAAAAAAAGATTCGTTCGAACTATCGATTTAACAAATAACTCGAAATGTATATTAACATACCGTGTGTACAGCATCGATGGATTCTTTACATTGCATTGCCCAGAATAATGATACAATAAATAGTAAATTGTAAAATAAGTACGATTGTGGGGTCCATCCACCTTGCATAGCAAATATGATCATAACCGTGTGCACAAATGCAACAAGCTAAAATAAAATGTAAATTACGTTTAATAGAGTTTATTCGATAACCATTTATTTTAATATTTACTTTTACACGAATAAACGTCGATCCAATTATAGATTGTATGTCCATTGTTATCATATGTATTTTTTTATTATTGTAAAAATATTTAAGAAAATTTTGATTTTATTTACAGAATTGAGATCAACCAAAAACGTCAAATTATATTATAATAATAACACTGCGAAATCTTATGTCATTGACAGTTATACCCGGTAAACCGAATTTGGATAATTTTTAACCAATAAGCACAATAATTGGAATCGATACAATTTAATAGGTGTATTTCTTTTAACAAGAGAATTAGTAATTCTCAAATTTTTTTATCCGGTATTCCATTAGGTTTATGTTAATATTAAAAGTTTTTTGCTGTGTTGCCCTTAAACTAAATAAATTAACTAACATCAATAAAAGTAAAGTTGAGGTTTCTGTTGTTGCCTCAAATGCGCTAAATAATTTCCACTTTAAATACTGTTTAAGTTCAACCAGAATAATTCCCACAATAATTCCCACAATAATTCACTTCCAATTAGCATTTTAATTTCACTAGATTAACCGCTTGGCACTGATGGGGTGTGACACTAATCTCTTTCTTTAAGCGGTTGTATTCATCTTCATCACCGATCGCAATGAAGTGATGAAAATCTTTTTAAAGTCCTTCTTCCGTTAAGATTCGAACCCTTGTACCTTTCAACCCAAACACCGCAGCTTTAACCACTGCGCTAATTGAACGGTACACAATGCATTTGCTCACATTTTGCTTATGCTACTATTACATAAATAATTCTAGTTATAACCTTAGAGAAATGGTAACATTACCCCCACCTAAGCTTGCTCAACCCGAAGAAGACCCAACGCACAACTCGGAACCCTCTTTGAATCTAATAAACTAAATCGGTTATTATCCAGATGCCAGCGTAGGTCCAGATATGGCACAGGTTCCCACTTTGGTGTAAAATCCTTCTTGTGTTGAGAGTTGTGAAGCCATAATAATTGCCTTTTTTTAAACCCTTTAGTTGCCCTGATATCATATCGAGTGTAACCCGGTATATCACGTTCAGGTTTTTTTACGTTTGATCTACGTAATGCTGACCACATAAAGCTGCTGCCAGATTTAAAATCTCATGAAAATCTCTTGTTGTTTCATGCGAAGGCATGATTCGCTAAGACATTAAGGTCATCGGTATACGTCGATCCCAGTTATTTTGATTCCTTTTCGCGACCCTTTTACTTCGAGCATCTGACATATTTCATGTAAGACGACCGAATTGAAGTTTCTCCCTTGATCCGTATGAATCTCTATCGGTACTCCAAATCGGCTAATTTAATTTTTAGCAACTGCATCAGCTATCGTTATTGTCTCCTGAGTTGGAATTGGATTCACCTCAAGCTACTTGCTCAAAAAGTTCATGACTATCAGCACATAATTATTGGCCCTCTCAGTAGCTAAAAATGACGCTATCACCTCCATTCATTTTTTCGTAAGGTGATTTGTTTTCGTACTTTTCTTTGTATCTTGTTGATTCTCAGGAGACCTCCACTTATTCAACATAATTTTAAGCACCCGTTCGCTAAGCGCAGGCTTTCTCATTACGCCCAATAGGCTTGTCATTTTCATTCGGATTTTTCTGCTCACATTTCACAATTGTCCATCCCCTTCACATTTAGCGATGACTATCTGTTTCTTGACGGTTTCCGATTTGTCCGAGAGATTTAGAGCCCTAAATTTGCACTCTGTCGTTGTTGGGTTGACTAAAGATTTTGCTATATTATTATTTTTTTGCTCCTTTCTCGTTTCCATTGGATTCCATAACTCACAACCTGGATGACCCAGAAAATCGCTCCAATTTTCCCCACACAATTGTTTCCGAGTTCGGTGGCAACTTTTCCCGACGGTCGGATATTATTTGCCTGCCTGATGTATCTTTATTAATTACTTGAACTGGCAACTCGTTATAATCACTTTACATTCCGTCCAGTATCCTATACGAAGACATTCACCCTCATAAAATCCATTCCTAAGATGATTTCATCCATAATAGGTGTGGCCGGTATTTCTTGTCCTTTGGTAGGGGGTAAGGTCAATATATCGGGGTAAGGTCGATTAGATCTTATTTAAAAGCCGTGTTTTAAAGATCTGACCTTTACGCTTCTTCCCAAGTTGTTATTGGAATGCTGGATGCAATGTCCGACGTAGAGTTACTTAAATAGTTAAAGTCCAAGTATTTTTGTTCTTATGACGTTTATAAATATAGCTTATTTTTATTTTATTTTTATGTTTCTCGAAGAACGATTGGCCACGAAGGTGCTCCAACGTCGTGGATGGCTGCTGAGCCAGTCTAGCACTATTTGGGAGTCGATCCATAGATACATTTAATTTATTTTTAAGCTGGATTCTTCTCTGATAGTTTCCACGAGATTTACTAAGATCAGGGCGGCACATAGCTCTAAACGGGGAAGTGACTGTTGCTTGATAGGCGCCACTCTTGTTTTGGAGGAAATTAGGTGTATATGTATTGTGCCATCCGAGTTGATCATTCGAAAGTATACAACGGCAGCATAAGCTGATTGACTGGCGTCGCAGAAGCCGTGGACGTCTATAATGGAACCTTGTTCAGCTTGTAAGCATCAGGGAATAGATATAAAGTTTAGTGTTTTGAAATTAGATTTTATTTTTGACCAAATGGCGCCTTTGTCTTATGGGAGAAGATCGTCCCAGCTTAGATTGTCTACCCAGAGCATTTGCTTGAAGATCTTAAAGGTTATGACCACAGGAGCTAGCCAACCCAATGGATCAAATAACTTACTGGCATCTGATAACACTGTACGCTTGTGACGTTGGTGGTGTCTGGCATTTAAGATGTAAACATAAAACGATCAGAATCTGGTTTCTATTGGATGCCCAACACTTTCACATGCTCATGCGGTTGGGTGTGGTCACAAATTTCTTTGAGATTCATTTCTCGATGCTCGCATGGAATGCTGGATAGTATCTGCTTATTATTGGATTCCCATTTTTTTAGACAGAAGCCATATCCATTTTGAATCGCCGTTACCTGTTTTTTCAATTGCATCACTGCACTTTCATTATCAGCCCCGGTCATAATGTCATCTACATATATGTCTTTGGCTATGACATGAACGGCTGCAGGTGAGAAGGTTTCATTTTCATTCGCTGAATAGCTCTCGTGGCGAGGAATGATGCGGAGGCTAAACCGTATATTACGGTTGTCAAACGGAAATGACGGATGGGTTCTGAGGGATTGGATCGCCAGACAATTTGTTGAACGTTTGTATCCTCTGGTGATACGTCGACCTGGCGATACATATTTTCCACATCGGCGGAAAAGGCGATCTTGTGCTCTCGAAAACGTATGACTGAACCGTAGGCCCGATTACTAAGCAATCATTCAGTGACGGGTCAGTGCTGGATTTGGCTGAGCCGTCAAAAACTACCCGTATCTTGCTGGTGACACCCGAGGTTTTGAATATACCATGATGCGGCAAATAAAATCCGTGGCTTGGTTTATTATGCGCTGGGACTTCCACCATATGATTTAGCATTTCGTATTCACCCATAAAGTCGTGGTATTGCTTGGCGAAATTTGGATCTCGAATAAAACGGCGTTCCATCGGTTTCAGTCGTTGGATTGCCGGTGTTAGTGATTCGCCTAAGTTTGTTGGTGATTCCTTAAAGAGAAGTTTGACCGTAAACCGACCTTGAGGGTTCCGTTTAGAATTTTTGACGAAATGAGCCTCACAGAAAGCCTCTTCTGCAGATAGGATTTTTACTTTGGGGTATAGTGATTCTAACTCCCAGAACTTGCGTAAGCTTCGATCAATGTCTACCATCTCGGGTTCTGATGTCGTTAAGGTTTGAAAGGAAGCTAGCTGATGATCGTTAGTATAATTGATTTGACCAGAAACTACCCAGCCGAACACGGTATTTTGAAGAACAGGCTCGTTAGGGCTGATTTTGATTTTACCGTTTCTGATGATGTGAAAAAATTGGTCAGCACCAATGATGGAGATGTTCATCGATGGAGCTTAATTTATCAAATTGGGGATAAACGAGCATGTTTTTCTTAGATTTTCACCATAGCATCCTATCACTATCTAGATACCGATAATGGGGAAAGAATGATGTATTGATAAGGAGTGTCGTCTTGCTGTCGAGCAACAGAATATATAGCCTATAAAGAAGCACGAATACGTTTTACAATCGCACGGAACACCAACTAGTCAATGTTCAACACTTATTGTCAATTGCAGTATTTGAAAGTTGTCAAATAGAGACTGCGGAAATGTGCATGGAGGAACCATCCTACGAGGATTTACACTGACCATGCAGAGACTAAAAAGAAACCGTTCCCTGGGAGTGATTACATTAATTCCAATCTCTTAATATTTGGAGGGGATACTTTGTGGAACTATCTTTTCGACCTTATTCGATTAGTGTGGCAAAGCGAAGTTATGCCTGATGAATGGAAGGTGGCCGCGTTGTGCCTTATCCGTAAAAAAAGAGATCAGGTTTTCTTGGATTTGCAACAAACATGTGACTCAATCCATAGGGATAGCTTATGGTTTGCTTTCGGATATCTGGGAATACCTGCAAATATTTGCGTTTGTGTAAAATGACACAATGTTGTGTCAAAGTTGATAACAAGCTATATCAGATCAATTATCTCTTTCTTTAATACTCTTTAATCTCATGCTAGAATTCATCTTTCGTAAAAGTGAAACACCTTAGGACTACATTTTGTACCGCCAGTCCACCCAAATGACAACGGTGTCAAAGAATTACTGGATACATTTGTACAATTCTCAGCTTCCGTTGGTCTCAAAATCAATGATACCAAAGTAAAATATACGACTACTGGTATTAGAGATCAAGACCCATTGGATTAGTGGTGACAACACATTTAAAGGAATGCCAAGTTTCCAATAACTCGGGTCCCTTATCACTGATAATAATTTTGTAGAACGCGTCTTGTATGCGTCTTGTATGGATTGAAAATGCCTCACGCCCGCTGCTAAAGTCAAAATACCTTGCAAATACCGGTAAGCTGAAGTTGTCAAATATGGGTGTGAGAGTGGAACCCAGACAGATGAGTATGAGAGATGGTTAATGACATTCGAAAAAAGTATCGTGCGCCGCATTATATATGATATAAAACGCGATGATGACGACACTTGATGAGTCAACTACGAGATTCAATGAAAATTCTTGATCTCGTTCATGACATAAAAAGACGGCAAGTACGCTGGCTTGGTCAAGTTCTGTGAACCGATCCACATCGGTTGATTCAGCAATCTCAGGTCACTGTCGGCGATGTTGGTGGTAGAGAAAGACTTGTCTCCTTTGGGTTGTCTAGAACTATACAAAGAACAAACTTGGAATCGAATCCGATGAAGCCAAAATGTTGATGCGGTACGGACCAGCAATGGCTCTTCTATGCGTTCGAAAAGCCATTCAAAATATTCGCGTATTTACACGAAGATTTAGATCAATCAAACAATTAATAACCTGGTCCCCACATTCTTGAGCTCAATTATATGCCGTTTGTGCAAATTAAAGAATTATTTGGTCTTCTTAGTTTAAACCATAAATCAAGCTCTTAGACAGATTAAAGAGAGAAAATGAAATTTTACTTCTTTGCAGATGTCCCCTTTCACTCACAATTAATTTATATGCATTCATGAAATCAAACACCCATTCGTAAATTTTCCGAGAGAAACCTAAGTTCAAAAGAACCCATAGTTTCCTTGGAACCACAAAATCTTACGCCCTTTCAATGTCCTAAAATACAGCCACCATTTTCTTATTTTCCCTTTGCACTTCTCACTCAAACTTTTCCACACATTGGTTTGCAGAGAGGTTGCAACGGAACCCAAAAGATTTTTCGGCAATAAATTAATTGTTTACTTGTTTCTTTCATCATACCATTCACCAATTTCATAAACACTCGATTAGTTCCTGGGTCCGGGTCAAAACCGTTGAAGCCTGATCGGTGATACCGTTAAAACCGATGGTTACTATTCGTAATATGTTTACCAAATATGCGCAGTTTGATTTAATAATTTTACGATAATTTTAAATATAAATATGTTTATCTATATGTATATATAACAAATTGGATACTCTCGTAAATCGAGCCTCTAAAAATCAAGGGCATGACGCAATTGCTCTACCCGTTTACTTGTTCGAATCTAACACACTGGCATTCGAATATTTTGATGCTACACTTCAAAGGTCGTACCAAAATAACAAAGACATTTACTTAAGTCATATCCTATATATGTACTTATCTTTATCATATTTTGTGTGTGAATGTATTCTAAGATTATTTACAATCAATTCGCTGACGGTTAGTGTTTGTGTTAATATATATTGGTGTACATATGGTTAAATATTTGGTCACATACACACAAATCCAGATTAGCATATATGCGAAGGCTTTGTAAATTTCGATTTCAGGTTTTTGTTTTTTTAGTTTAGTTTAGTTTGTTGTGATAAACTAACCGAGTGAAGTCGTCGTACAGTGATTATATTGTTTATGAGGTCTACGTGAAATTGATAAGTACGAGTGTTATCTAATTACATTTAATTTTGATTGAAATGTCAATATTATCATTTTAAAATTTGATAAAATTGAATTTGAAGTAAAAGTTAACATTTTTTGTGTATTTTAATATACAAACATTTTGGTTGGTATTTAAGTGTTCGCCAGTAAATAATTTTTGGTCACAAAAACAAAAGTTGGATGTTCGAATAAAAAAGTCAATACACTATATATAGTTAATTAGGATACATATTAAAAGGAGATACCAATTTTGGTGACTAAATAGTATTTTATGGTGACCCTATAAAAAACAATTGAATGATTTATTCTCTTTTATCTTTGTGTACATTTTTACTTCTCATACATTGTGGTTTTTGGTACATTGCATTGGCAATATAAATGCATTAACTTTTTGTGGGAGCAAGATTCATTAAAGCGTTAAGTTTTATTAACACATATACCACAAACTTAAATATATTGGTCAACATTTTTTTTACGGGGTGAGCCATTTAATTTGGAACAATTTAAAATATTTAAACTTTTATGCACCTGTAATATTACCAGAATCGAAACAGTGTCGGCCAGCATCTTATCGGTTGGACAATATTCAATTTTCGCAAGATTCTCGTCGACGTATTGCTTTACGAAATGTTCTTTAGTATCGATGTGCTTTGCTAACGGTTGCAAAATTTTACTTCAATTTTAATTTTAATCAGTTAATTACTCATTGCCACACTTCACAATTTTTGACGTAGTTTTGATGTACTTTTGAGGTACCAAGTCTCTTTCTTACCGATTTTTGCATCAAAATGATATATCATCATTTTTCTGCTTGCTGCTTTCGAAAGAAAAATTCGAAACGTTGCTTGTCTTGCGACAGGTACAAACATTTGATCGTAGTTCATTTTAAATGTTTGGTTAAAGCCTTGTGCAATTAGCTTAGCCTTATATCTCTGTATTAGTCCATTTGCATTAGTTTTTATCTTATAGATCCATTTGCAGCCAACCAAATTTTGTTCAGGCAAATCCACTAGCTTCTATGTATTATTCTTAATCAGTTGGTTATTGCAATGATCTCTCTATGGTTTTGGCATCGTAGAAAGGACTCTGTGTGATCACTACCATCTTTAGTTCCTCGATTTCAACGTAAACATAAGACTTTTCCTTGCTCTTCATTGATTGAGAATCTTTTTTGTCGGTAGGCTGTACTAAGCCGTAGTGTCATCTAAAAACTTCACATGAGATGACAATCTTTTGCTTTGTTGGCACGAAACTTTTGTATGCTTTCGATTCGGAGTCAAAACTAATCAAATTGCGTCTTCCACTTACGAATAGATACGCATGTTGTCTCATTATTTCACGCAAAATTGAGATTCTGGTGCCCATTGAATAACGCTCATTAAATTCTTCCAGCGCTGTCCAAGTTTCTTTGATGAAGTTTGATGACGATGGATTGAAAAATTCACCAATTAGCGTTAGCGTCGCATCGTAAACGAGTTCGGCAGGCAATGCATTGATATCGTTGCTCTATTAATCCATTGGATTTTGGATGAAACGGAGAAGTTTTGATTTGCCTTGTTCCTAGCATTTGGATTATGAACGACTCATATTGACGACCCAGGCCAATTGTTATGATTTTAGGAATGCCGTATCGTAATATCTATGTCGAACGTAGCACTTTCAAGTTCGGTACTGCAATCATATCGGAAATCTGAGCGATTTCGGGCCAATGAATAAACCTGTTTATTATTGTTCAGCCAAAGCGGATACCTTAGCAGAGTGGAAGTGACAGCAACGGTTATTTCAGAACGGCGTTCTGATGTTTTTCAATGGATACTTCCCTTGATGGCGAATGTGGTAAAAAAGGCTCCATTTTTTGCTTGAATGCAAATGTCAACGGCTTGAATGCAAATGTCAACTGTTATTGCATTGTGCACTAGTAAATTTCTTTGAAGAGTCCCAATGTCTGGGAAACATTATTTATTTCTTAGTGCCGATTGGTTCCTGCTACGTTATCAGATGCATCGCGTAAAGTGCTAGATGGCCGTGATGAGCTGGAAATCCCAAATACGCTGAATTAAATAGTTCGGTTTTGATATTACCGAATGTAGTATCGGCCTTTGTTGACCACTTAACCAGTGTCTTGCCACTCTTCTTTTTTTCGTTTATCATTGATTGGAATTTTCGCTGATTATCGGCTGCGTTAGACAGAAATTTGTGGTAAATATTGATAACTGCAACGAGTTTTTAGATTCCCCACTACAGTTTGCTTAGCAATTTTTGAATTGCTTGTACCTTCTTCGGTAAAGGATACATTCCTTGTTATGTAATCAACTGCCCCAGGAACATTTTACTTTTAGCGAACTCATATTTAGCCAAATTTATCGATAATCCATATCGACGTGATGTTTCGAAGACGATTCGAAGATGCTGTTATGTTCCATTTGAATTTTTAAAAACGATGAGTAAATCATCGAGGAATGGAAAAACAAATTCTAGTCCTCGTAACACTTCATGCATCAACCGTTGGAATGTTAGTGGAACATTACATAGGCCGAATGTCATGGCAGTGAACTCAAACAGTCCAAATGGCGTTGTAATAGTAGTTTTTGGTATATTATCTGGGTGGATGATAACTTGGAGATACGCTCTTTGCAAATCTATTTCCTTCCCAAATAAGTTGGCAGAAAAATGCTGTATGAACGGTACTTGATAGTGGCCCGATTGTGATGAATGAAACCAATCAAAAGATCTCAACTGCAGCATAAATACTACAATACAGTGTGAGAGTTCAACGCACGGTAGTCACCTCATGGGTGCCATGAATTGTCCAAATTTGTAACCTTGTGTAATGGACTGGTCCAGTTACTTGAAGAAGGCGATGTATGCCTTGCTTCATAAGAAATTAAAATTCTGCTCATGCAGCAGCTAATTTAACGGAATCTCAGCAGCGTCTTGGGCGTGCAAAAAATGGCAGGACTACTCAAATTTGCGTAAAAGTTCTGTAAATCTCCCAGTTCCATCAAAACTTTTTAGTGATGAAGCATTATGTTTTTTTTCTTTTGTTTTTGAACCATTTCACGGTTAATTTTTTAACGTCCTACCTTATGCTGTCACCAGCCAAATCGAGGAGGCACGAATACAGGTTCGATTTTAAATCCATCTGCACATTGCATTGCTCCAGTCAACCTGTATTGACATGGAGGATGGTTCGGTCCATGGATTCCGCACTCCAACAATGGGTCATAGTTGTGTTATTCGTCATCACCGATCGTAATCAAGTGATGAAAAATTCCTTTTGCAACCCTCGCCCGTTGGAAAAGCATTAATGTTTCGATGAATGCTTAAGTTTTAGTCTAGCTCACTTTATGTGATATCAGCCACTAAATAAGCAAAGTTGATTTAAAAAATAATTCTACGATCTCTAGACTCAATGACTCAAGAAAATTTTTGTAAATATCAAGTTCACTTAGTTTTGTTTCAGTCTCATTAATTTTTATCTTTTATTTAATCAAGTTGCTTAAGTTTTATATTGACCCAATGATTCTTCGTCTTTGTTTATGGCGAGTATTTAAATATTTTGAAACATTTTCTTGTTCATTCACACAATATAGGTAGCAAATTAGAATGCCTTCCACATCATCTATATCGCAAGGGATTGGTTTTGGAAAACAAGCGGCGGAACAGGATCTTCTAAAAAATTATGAAGATGCATTAAAGTTGTATGAAAAAGGAGTTCAGTGCTTTATGGATGCACTTAAATGTATGTAATACTTAACTGTGTGTTGTTATCATTAATTCATGTTTTTGATTCCATTTCTATAGGCGGTGATCTGGGTACTATTGCCAGAGATTCGATTAAATTACGGTGTAATCAATTTTTAGAACGCATCGATAAAATTAAACAATTACTAAGGGAACGTGTCGAACCGTCAGTACCAATTGAACATATCGATGTGAATATAAAAGTACATGGCATTTTAAAAGGCTTAATCGATACATCGAAGCCTGATATTGAATGGTCGAGTGTTGCTGGTATGGAAGCAGCAAAAGAATGTCTTAAACAAGCCATAATTTTACCTGCCAAGTATCACGATAAAATTGAAGGAAACGAATTTCCATGGAACGGCATATTATTTTATGGTGTACGTAAACTATTCCGCATATTCGAGTGACAAATTTAATAATGCCACTATATATTCACTTGTAGCCACCGGGAACGGGAAAAACCTATTTAGCCAAAGCAGTTGCAAATAGAATAAGTAAATACAACTCAAACCATTTTACAGTGTCTAGTTCTAGTTTCACGTCAAAATATTTAGAAGATCCGACCAAATTGATGACTGAACTTTTTAATTTGGCCCGATCGAATAAGCCGAGTGTTATATTTTTCGACGATCTAGATGTTTTGTGTTCGGAAGATTGTGGCGAGCGGACGGAAAAAATGTTAAACGAATTTCTAGATCAAATGGCACCGAGACACGATAACGAAGGAATTATTGTGCTAGGCTCGACGAATAAACCATGGAAATTGCATTCATCGATTCGCCGACGATTTGAGAAGCAAATTTATATTCCCCTTCCAGAACACTGTTCACGATTAAGTTTGTTTAAAGTTTATTTAGGTAAAGTGACGCATACACTGACTGAGCATGATTTTAATTGTATTGCTAAAAATTCGGCCGGTTATTCTGGCGCCGATATATCATGTGTTGTTCGTGATGCTGTTACACAAACCGTTCGTTTGGTACAGAATGCAACGCATTTTAAAGTAATTATCTCAAATGATATTTAAAATTTATTCAGTCGACTAAAATTTCTCTACATAGAAAACGAGTGGACCATCACCGACAGACTCATCGAAAATTATCGATGACCTACTAACGCCATGTGAACCAGATTCACCCGGAGCAATTGCAATAAATTGGGAGAAAATTCCAAATGAAAAGATATTACCACCTCCAGTTACGTTGGTAAGGCGATTTAAATTCAGTTTGGTCGTATTTTTGGCTTTTTTTTAAATTTTTGTACATCTCTTTGATCAGGATATGATAACCAATTCACTTGAAGCATATAAACCGTCGGTTGACAGTGAAACGGTGAAACATTTAAATAAATTTGCTGAAGAGTTTGCACATGAGTTTGCGCATGACGGCCACTTAAAAAATGTGAGCTGTTAATGTTAACGAAGATAACGGGCGGAAGTATTATATGGGCCTAGTACTTCACAAGTTTATACTTTATATAATGACTTACCATTAATATTTTCTAAATATATATTAAATTTTAAATAAAAATGATAGTTTTAATTGAACCTATGCACCAGTAAATGTACCACATAAAAACGATATTTTGTTTTGTAAATAATCCAGCCTATTTGTAAAGGGTACTTGTTTAGAGGAGAAGTACTTTAAATTGGCAACACTGTTTTCTGTGACAGCCGATTTGACAGTTCTAACTTCTTTTAAGGTTAGTTTGGTTTGACAATTCATCATGAAGATACTCACGCCGGAGCAACGTTTACAAATTGTTCAAATTTGATCCACAATTTCATTTGTACATTTTGTTCAGCACATTTTTGGCACATTTTTGGTTAAGTGGCTTTGCCAATAAAGATAATTGCCGCATTTGGGACGATTGTAATCGACAACCTGTTCTCGAAAACCCTTTATATACAGAAAAAATCACCGTTTGGCGCGTTTTATGGGCCGGTGAAATCATTGGTCCATATTTTTTTTTAAATGTAGTTGGTCAGAGTTTTACAGTTAACGGTGTGCGATACAATTAATTTATTTAAAAAAAACTTTCGACGATCGATTAAGTTCATTAAAAACTTTTCTCTGGGGATATGTAAAGTCGTATGTCTACGCCGATAAACCAGAAACAAGTAAGCCCTAGGAACCTAACATTCTACGCATTATTACCGAAATGCAGCCTGATTTACTTTATCAAGCAACTACTTTTTGCAATCATAATCGCTCTTTCATTAACTATTTCTTTAGATGAGAAGGTTTTCATTAATGCCCCTATTATGATTTTCACTCACGCGTCACCGAATTCGAATTTTGGTATTTTTCGCAGTGAGTGAGAATTATGTCACTTATCGTCACCGTCAATTTGTAGGTGACTTGAAAATATTTTTTTTTACTACCAATATTTATTATTTTCTTGTTTTATCAGAGCTGAAAACTCCCACAAGAGCGAAGGTTCTTAAACAACTAATTCAGATATACGTTGCACTGAGTGCCGACTAGCTCCTCTGTTGAGTTATTAAGTGTGAGAGAGCCTTTATTTTGTTTTGTTTTTAATACTAGCCGCTTGTGGCGTTCTATTTCCTTCTTGTACTTATTCTCTAAAATAAATACTTCGTGTATAGACGCTTGTCTTTTTTATTCGGATTATATTTCTTTTTATTTAAGTACATAATCACATTAGGTTATGGGCCCAGACCCACTTAAATAATAAAAAAAAAGAAGTTCATGTTAAATATCGTGGTTAATAAGTTTAGCGTAATTATTTTTTTTGTGTAAAAAATTAATTTAAAAAAAAAAATTAAAATGGCGGCAACGTTTGTGACCATAGAGAAATTGCTTGGAAGAGAAAACTATGAGACATCGAAATTTGCTGCACAAGCACATCTTTAAATAACTGACCTTTGGAGTCATGTTGAGGGCACATGCAAGGAAAGTGATCCAGAAAAAAATTTAAGATTCAAAAGCCAAGGCGTCGATTGTTTTATTAGTGGAGAGTGTGAATTTTCAACATATTCAAAAAGCAAATACGGCGAAGGATGTTTGGGACAGTCTGAAAGTGGCGTCAAACGGGTCACAAAATCAGAACGTTGCGATCAGATAATGGAACAGAATACTGCTACAAGGAGTTTTCAAAATTCCTCCGAGATTCAGGGAAACAGCATCAAACAACTGTACCCTATACGCCAGAACAAAACGGCAAGACGGAAAGGATGAATCGTACATTGGTGGAGCGTGCGAGATGTATGCCTTTTGACGCAAAGCTTGGTTGTAACGAATTTTCTAATCATTTTGGGGTAAAGCTGTCAACACAGCGGCTTATCTTGTGAATTGTTTACCATATCGTGGGGCTATCGATAAAACGTTCGAAGAAATTTGGTCCAATAAAAAACCAGATTTATCCAACTTGAAAGTTTTTGGATGCAGAGCAATGGTCCATATTCCGAAACAAAAGCGCCATAAATTTGATTCGAAACCAAAGGAATACATCATGGTCGGCTACAGCGAGAATAGTAAAGGGTATCGAGTTTTTGATTTAAAAAAATCACGAGTGGATGTCAGTCGTGATGTCATTTTTCTGGAGGACCAACGCTGTAAAAACAAGGTAATTGATTGTAACGAATTTTCTAATCATTTTTATCCATTCATAGATGATAGCAATGAAGTGGAGGATGAGGTAATTGTTACAACAGCAAGTTCAGAAGGCGTATCTAGATCTCAAAAAAGTGAGGATCTAACAGCTGAAGATTCAATTGACGTTTCGGGTAGCAATGAACCGTCAAATGAGGAAGAGAACGGTGTTTCGATAGAACCGCGTCGTGCATCGAGAGAGCAGAAGTCGACGAAAAGTAATGACTTCGTTTATATTGTATCTCGTGTTCAATTGGATGATCCATTGTCAGTGAAGGAGACTATCAGCAGCTCAAATGCATCTCAATGGAAAAAAACTATGGAAGAAGAGTATCGTTCGTTAATCGAAAACGAGACGTGGTCGCGTACAGATTTGCCACCTGATCGTAGAGCAATTCAAAGCAAATGGGTTTTTAAGACCAAGTACAACGGAAAAGAAGTAGTAAATCGGTACAAGGCTCGTTTGGTAGTGAAGGGCTGTGCTCAGCGTAAGGGCATTGACTATGAGGAGACATTCTCGCCCGAAGTTCGCTACTCGTCGATACATTTTTTGATTGCGGTAGCTGTGAGGTACGAATTAGAGATCGATCAGATGGAGGCGATTACAGCGTTTCTTCATGGCGATTTGAGCGAGAAATATGATTTAACCTGAAAAGTTTAGTGATGGAAGTCAACGTGTTTGTTGTTTAAAGAAGTCGTTATACGGACTCAAGCAGTCCAGTCGTGTATGGAATCAGCGTTTGGACACTGCCTTGAAGATTTTTGGCATGAAATGCTCAAATTACGATGCATGCATTTACTATTTAATGGATGGAAGTAAGATGTTGACATGGCTATGTCTTTGGCAAATGGCATTCCAAGAAGCTATTTGGTGGCGGGGTATATGTCAGAAATTGCTAGGTGAAAATAAAAGTTCAACCATCATACACTGCGACAACAAAGGAGCGATCCAATTAACGGAGAATACTGCTTTTTCACCCAGAACAAAGCATATAGATGTGCGTCATCATTTTCTGCGCGAGAAGGTTAATGGCAAGGTGGTTAAATTTACGTCAACACAAACATTATGTTAGCAGACAGCCTTACCAAACCGGTGACAGCAGAAAAACACAGGTTCTGTTCAATGGGAGTAAATCTTGTAAAGAGTTGAGTGCTGGAAAATAAGGCTCTAGTAGAGGTGTGAGTTATTAAGTGTGAGGGAGCCTTTATTTTGTTTTGTTTTTAATACTAGCCGCTAATAAAGGTCTAATCTTTACCAAATTATCAACTGTATTATCATCCTCAACATTCAAGTAGTGTGGAAGAGCTGGACAATAGAGGATTCTAGTTAGCAGCTCCAGCATGGCCTCAAACGTGACGATGACAACACTTCCCAAGTTATCTTTAACGAGATCGACTTTTATTCTTTAGGTTGTCTAGGACAATACAAAGAACAAGCTCATGATTGAATCCGATGGAGCCAGACTATTGATTTGGTACGAGACAGCAATTCTATAAAACCCGTTTTATTATTCGAAACGTGTGCATAAAATGTTGCAAGTAATGAGACAAGCACAGTTAGGTGCAATTAATCAGATATAAGTATCAGAGCATGGCACGACATTGTGTTCCTGCTCATCAACATTCTGAAGCTGATGTTTCAGTTATTCCTTTGAAATTGGCGAAAATTCCTAAAGCTGTTACCAATTCAAGCATATGGTATCAAAATTCTACATTTATATATCAGGTTTCCTAGAATTGTTAAATGTCAAAAGTAGTTATTTCGTTATTAGGCTGACCTTTTCTTCTGTTGCCGATGGTTATGCAGGTTTCGGTATGATATTTTATTGCGTTCGTAGTTTCATCATTGCTGAATTCTTCCACATTACAAGTTTTTGGTGTTACAAGTCTATGCGCTTCTGTTTCATTTGTCACAGTGTCATCAGAAAGTAGTGCACTCAACAAACATTTCTATCGCCATCCCTGATGGCGATGGATCTAGGACAGAAATCTTTAGTAAGATTCCGCAGGGGTTAGCAAAGCAATCTCTTAGGTTCTTACTTCGGCTGGTACGGGTGTTCTCTGCGTTTCCCACTTTCCACACAGTTGCTGCTGATTTACAACTCTACAATGGTGCACTGGTTATCATACCATTCTTTGCAATCTCTCGGTGGTCGTTTTCCGATGGCCGTTTTTGCTGCGGCTGTAAGAAATGACTGTAGGAAATGCTGTATGAAGAGATTTGCCACTGATCCTGGATATTGATTGTATCTTCAGGCCGAAACAAGTTTGGTTGTTGCATGTATTGTAAAATCGTTAAGACTGAAACCTAATTAATTGTCTGATGCAGGCTATTTTGTTTAGAAGTATGATGTTTTCATACATTTTACTAAGGTTACATAGTAGGCTACAATCGGTCTTTAATTTTCCGCGTGTTAACCGTTTTTGTTTTAACATTTTATTTTAGTCTAGAATTTATTAAAATTAATAGTAGACCTTTATTTTGGAAAATACTTTAAAATTTTTAAATTTGAAGTTAATTTTATTTTATTTTATTTGTAACGATATTCAACTCTTAAGGCACTTTTACGTTGCATTATCACGGTTCCAATATCGTTATATGTATTGGAATTTTTGGTAAAAAATTATCAAGATATTGTGATTCCTCGCTTAGATCTTCCACCGTTGGCATATTGATGCATGCATAATCCCAATTTTCGTAACACATAGTCAAACATAAAAATAAAGCGGTCAAAAGCCTAATCAAGATGCCAGTAATCATGAAACTTAATGTATCCGTATGCGATCTAATTGTATCAAAATAATTTCCTGATGTAATAAACAGCCACCAGCATCCGATTGCCATTGTCCTTGTACAAGTCGATGATTAACTTCTGGTTTACAACAAGCATTCCAGTTAAAATTATACAAATCCAACCAAACGCTACGGTTATAATAATTGGCATCCAAAATGCCGTTTAAAATATTTACTAATATGAAAAATCAGAAAACGTATACGGATGACGAAGATAGATTAATGATAAAGGTGGGACATTATGAGGAGTGGTTCGATCCAGAGGTTTAAGGGCCAGCCGCAATCAGAATTTTTTAAACAATTATATAGATGTTTAAACATTACATAAAATCAAATGGATCTTTGACACACGGTTTGTTAATTTATTTCGATTTTTTATGCCGGTGACTGATTTTAATCAGTCACCGGCATAACAAATCGAAATAAATTAACAAACATTGTGTCAAATATCCATTTGATTTTATGTAATGTTTACACATTTCTTTAGAAAACGGTCACCATAAGTGGTCTTGTTAGTAAAAAATGTATTAAATTTAATATAAGACCTTCTGGTTTAGTATGTGGAAATTACTTAAAAAAATAAACTAAATTGTTAAATTAATTTGATTTTATTTTCTGACATTTGAGGCACCTGATTTTCTGCAGTTCCTGAAAACTATCTTCTTAGTAACATGATAAAAAGCATTTTATGTTTCCAACTGTTGTGTTCTTATTATTAATTAAAACCACTGACTCCTTAATTATTATATATATTTTGTTATAACCTTTGTAATACAACTCTTCCAATCCAATCCCCAAAAACATGTTTAGCAACCGTTTTATTCATGGGTGTTTTCCAGGGGTATGCAACAGAGTTGAATTATAATTTTATCAGAAGCGATATTGCAGAAATATTATGCCGTTTAACTTTGAAAGACGTTTTTTTTATTTCTTCGTTTTCTTTAAAGTTATTAATTTCCATAAGTTCAAAAAGTATTTTACGCTTTCGAGAAGAGAACTCATCATATGGTAGTCAAAGATTACGTGACTTCGATGTGGAATTTGAAACATCGGTAAAATTATTTTCATTTTGGGTAATAGCTGCGTCACACCGTTGTGCCAAAGTATGTAAATTAATTTTACAACCAATATAAAATAAATAATATAGGATACTAAACATTGATAAACTATCGGCCTACCGTTAAGCAAAATTTTGGTTTAGAACAACAAAAGTTCTTAAACTTAAGTTATAATTTTAAAATACATTTTGGAATAAAGCTTTTAAAACTATCAAAAACAAAATAGTATAACATATAATTATTAAAATACATTTATTATCGAACATTTATAAATTGTTTTGTATAATTTTAAAAGGCATATCAACTTCATTCGAATATAAGCTTCTAAAAATTATTTAGGTAATGTATTGTAGTTGGGTTTGGACTGTAATTAATCTGTTGAACTATTTTGAATAAATAAAAAATGCAAAAATTTATTTTCACCAACTTTTTTTTTTGTTCAATAATTGCTTTAATTTAATATATAATTTTGAAAATATTAATAGCTATCTAATCTAATTAAATATTGAATTTGAATGGTTCGTACTTTTTCTAAACAACTCGGTCGGATTTGAATAAAAGAAACAAAATAAAGCATAAGTAGTAAGGTTATGTGAAAATAAAAATTATGCTCGACATTCGAATCTTAAGTATTTATGTATGTTTGTATATATATATAACAGAAAACAAAAGACAATAAAATAAGATATCAAAAATTATATAAGACACCCATCTCAAAATGTTACGTGTTTAAGGAGGGACACTTATGTGTTTATGAACACGTAAATTTAGGTGTGTATTTATGCTTTTTCATATATAAATAAATTTGATTTGTTTTATAAACGTCTTTCGTTCAACCCTCTTGACCAAAATCGTCTGTGAATTTTTGTAATTTCGTCATATCATCTTCGTTAACGGTTGGTTTAGTGCTGGCCAGTGATTTTAACATGTCTTGCTACAATAGAATAATTTTCAATATATTGTGTTGCTAATTATAAGTGTATCCAAATTTTTTTTACCATAGTGACTGGAGGTTCAAATAATTTTTCACCCGGTACATCCATCCATGACATTTCGATTGCGCCTCGATCGCCTGGCGAACAAGGTGTTAACAGATCGTCAACAATCTGTTCTTTATCGAGTGGTGACGGGCCACGTACATTCTATAAAAATAAATGTTACTTAGTCCTGGATTAAAATGATTTCAAAATTCGTTTTACTTTAAAATGTGTTGCGGTTTGAACTTTTCGAACAGGTTGCATTAAGGCATCACGTACAACTATTGAAATATCAGCACCGGAGTAACCTTCGGTGCGTTTTGCTAAATTTCGTAAATCCGGTTCGGTTAACACGTGTGACGTATTACCCAAATGAATTTTAAACATAACAAGTCGAGCCGGCTCCTCAGGCAATGGAATGTAAATTCTTTTCTCGAAACGCCTTCGAATAGCCGAATCTAATACCCATGGAATATTTGTTGCACCCAAAACTAAAACTCCATCGTTGTCATTACCAACACCTTGCATTTGTACCAAAAATTCTGTTTTAATTCGACGAGCACTTTCACTTTCGTTATCTGAACGAGACGAGCACAACGAGTCGACTTCATCAATAAAGATAATACTAGGTTTATGGGTTCGTGCAAGCTCGAATAAATTTTTAACTAACTTTTCGGATTCACCTAACCATTTTGAAACTAAATCAGAACTTGATACCGAAAAAAATGTTGAATTATTGGCTTCAGTAGCTACGGCTTTAGCTAAATATGATTTACCAGTACCAGGGGGCTAAATTAAATTATAAATTAAAAATAAATTCGACTAGACAACCAAACTAAGCATACCCCAAAAAGTAAAATTCCTTTCCATGGCACACGTTTACCCGTAAATAGATGAGGAAATTTAATTGGTAAAATTACCGCTTCCTTCAATGCTTCTTTTGCCGCTTCTAAACCAGCAACATCGGACCATTTAATATTTGGTTTCTCCACAACTAAAATATATATAAATAAATGTTTAACAAAAATCAAATCGTTTCGAACCAAAACAAAATATCTTACTGATGGCCCCTTCCAATTTTCCTTGTAATTTCTTTTTTTCTGGATCATCAGAATCTGAATCACTGTCACTTTTTTTCTCATCTCTGTAAAGAAATTAAGAAGACAATTTAATAATATGTAGAATAATAAACCAATCGATTTGTTAGATTTAAGATTGATAAATTGAAATGCTCATACTTTGCAGCACTTTCGCCATCTTTAATAGGTTTCTTTTTGCCCTTTTTCAAATAGGCTTTAAGTTTTTCGGCACGGTCTAAATACTGTAAGCACTTGCTTCGAATTGAATCTTTCGCCTTATCACCTTGAGCTTCATCTAAAAATAATATAAAAAAAAATCATAAAATTCCAAAGGATGAGTCATTCGATATCGTTCCATGTACGTATATTTTATGTATGCAACATTAAAATCAATGCATATCAAAAGACCTACATTTTATCGCATGTAAAAAATATTCTACCCCATGTTCGTACAACCTTAGAGCTTCTTCATAATTTTTATTGCGATCTTCTTCGGTCGCCTTTGTAACCAAATCGATGGCTTTTTGCAATGTCGTCCCAGAAGCCATCTTTTAATTAATTAAAACGTCCACCGACTGACTAGAACATAAAACAAGGAATCAATTAAATTCATCGCACATTATATAGTGTGTGTATATTATTTAGATTATATCATTTAATTGTCGAATTATCCAATTTTTTTTTTACTATTTAGATTGAAACGAGTGAGTAATGTTCCAATCTATAAACTAAAAATGAATTATGACGTTTTGTTCGATTTCAACATAAAAAATAATAGTAAAACTCAATAATACACTGGAATGGTTAGAAAAAGTTTAATTTACGTATTGAAAACACTTTTGAAATGATTTTATTGGAATTTATTAATTTAATTTTGATTTATTTTGTATTTAAAAAATGTGTAGAATACAAACAGAGAAAAATGTATTATTTTTTTTTAATGTAGCTGTCAAATAATGCTGTCACCGTTCGCATGGCTGGCAACTTAATAAAGATTGTATAATTAAATTTAGTATTGACTCAAACTATTTGTCGATATAGCAGTTAAAAAGATGGTTATTCGGTATTTCGGAATGGAACAACTTACAGTCGGTAAAATTTTTTTATTTAAATTGGTTACGTTATCCAACTGCACAATATGTACATTAGTCTAGCCAGCCTTTTCCAACTTAGACAAAATTGTGCCAGAGTGGGTATTATAGGAGGTTCTTTCTGGGTCATCTAGTTTTGGGCAAGCCAACGAAAAAAAAGAAACCAAAGATATTATTATCGGGAAAGTCCTATCAGTAATATCTATCAACGACTTTAGAGTACCAAGTAAGGCTTCTAAACTTTTGGATAACTTTTGAGGAGGAAAAGGAGTTTGAAGAACTTAGTGATTGATAAAACCCGAGGTGGTTCTGAAGAAAAATCGTGTAGATGTAGGTCGGCAAGCCAATACGGAACTACACGTAAAAGCGGAAATTGTAAGCTCCAGCGATTTGCCAATCTTAGAACTAGAAAGAAGTGGTGGGAAATAAACAGGAAGTGCAAAAAGTTGCACCTAAAAGGTGAAAAAGAAATCCGAAACGAACAACACAACCGGATCTGCTTTTGATTAAAAAAAAGCAACTGTATCGTATGCTAAACTGCTAATGAAAGTGAAAGCCAACTGAGAACTTGCTTTTTTTTGTGATGGAAAAAGTTAAAGTATTGAGACCCAACCGAAATAGCTGTTTTCTATTCCCAATTGGAAAAATAGGCCAGGCAGCTTATTTTAACGCCTTGACAAAGAACGCGCTTGAAGAAATTAAGGACATTGATGGTGACTAGTGACAACACAAAGCTCTTAAATCGCTGGTAGGAGAAACAAGAGGTATTACATCTATATATACCGTTGAACGGAGAAGCCAAGTTACTCATAATAGAGGTAAAGCTCTATGGAAGCATTTTCGTTACTTCCCTCGGTAATGCTGCATGTCTTGTATGATCGAAAGCAACAAGGAAAGTTTCGACAAAAAATGCAAACATAAAATGTTTCTTATTTTCATGTTTCTAAGATAGTTTTGTCAGGAACTGCAGAAAACTAGATGCCTCAAATGTCGGAATATAAAATTAATTTAATTCAAATTTAACAATTTAGTTTATTTTTTTAAGTAATTTCCACATACTAAACCAGAAGGTCTTCTATTAAATTTAATACATTTTTTACTAACAAGACCACTTATGGTGACCGCTTTCTTTAATCAGTCATCGGAATAATAAATCGAAATAAAATCATAAACCGTGTGTCAAAGATTCATTTGGTTTTATGTAATGTTTACACATTTATATAATTGTTTAAAAAATTCTGATTGCGGCTGGCCCTCAAACCTCTGGATCGAACCACTCCACATAATGTCTCATAATGTTATCATTAATCTATCTTCGTCATCCGTATACTCTCCGAGGTTTCATATTCGCAAATATTTTAAACGGCATTTTGGATGCCAATTATTATGATCGTAGCGTTTGGTTGGATTTGTATAATTTTAACTGGAATGTTTGTCGTAAACCACAAGTTAATCATCGACTTGTACAAGGACAATGGCAATCGGATGCTGGTGGCTGTTTATTACATCAGGAAATTATTTTGATACAATTAGATCGCATACGCATACATTAAGTTTCATGAATACTGGCATCTTGATTAGGCTATTGACCGCTTTATTTTTATGCTTGGCTATGTGTTACGATAATTGGGATTATGCATGCATCAATATGCCAACGGTGGAAGATCTAAGCGAGGAATCACAATATCTTGATAATTTTTTTACCAAAAATTCCAATACATATAACGATATTGAAACTGCGATAATTCAACGTAAAAGTGCCTTAAGAGTTGAATATCGTTACAAATAAAATCAAATCAAATTAAATTCAAATTTAAAAATTTTCAAGTATTTTTCAGAAATAAAATAAAGGTAAGTAAAGGTCTACTTTTAATTTTAATAAATTCTAGACTAAAATAAAATTTTAAAACAAAAACGGTTAACTCGCGGAAAATTATAGACCGATCGTAGCCTACTATGAAATTTTAGTAAAATGTATGAAAACATCATATTTCTAAACAAAATAGCCTGCACCAGACAATCAATTTGGTTTCAGGCTAAACGATTTTACAATACATGCAACAACCAAACTTGTTTCGGCCTGAAGGTACAATCAATTACCAGGATCAGTGGCAAATCTCTAAGTCATTTCTTACAGCCGCAGCACAAACGGCCATCGGAAAACGACAACCGAGAGATTGCAAAGAATGGTATGATAACCAGTGCGCCATTGTAGCGTTGCAAATATGCCGAAGTAAGAACCTAAACGATCAAAATTGCTTTACTAACCCCTGCGGAATCTTACGAAAGATTTCTGTCCTAGATCCATCGCCAACAGAGACGGTGATAGAAATGTATGTTGAGTACACTGCTTTATGATGACACTGTGACAAATGAAACAGAAGCGCATAAAGAACTTAGAGCGCGCATAGACTTGTAGCACCAAAAACTTGTAACGTGGAAGAATTCAGCAATGATGAAACTACGAACGCAATAAAATATTACACCAAAACCTGCATAACCATCCGCAACAGAAGAAAACGTCAGCCTAATAGCGAAATGCAATTTTTCCGCAATACCGCTACATCATCATATCATCAATGTAATCAACTTTTGGATTCTGGCTTCCAGGTCAGCTTTATTACCGAATTTTGTGCGCAATGTCTTCGGCTAAAAAGAAGAAATGATCAAGTTGCTATTAGTTTGCTAGGTTTAATTAGATCCGGGACTTCAAAGGGTTGGTTTTGCTGTGCAATTCAGAGACTCAAAGAAATGGAACGCCGTTTCAATCGTGATCTACTTTTTTCACGACAGTATCACAAGTTCATGGCATCAATATGAAGAGCTCAACCACATGATTGAGATTTCTTCTCCAAAGATGTTTGAGAGCCACCATTCAATCTAATTTATTCGCTATCGTGTTTTTATTTCGAGAACATAAGATTGCCTTATCTTCTGATATGGAAAAGATGTATCGACAACTGCGTGTCTCTTCAGGTGATACTGTTGCATACCGCTGGAAAACACCCATGGATAAAACGGTTGCTAGGGGATGGGAGAGAGTGACAGGAAAAGACACATGGTTTTGAGGATTGAACTGGAAGAGTTGTGTTACAAAGATTATAACAATAAATATATAATTATAATTAAGGAGTCAGTGGTTTTAATTAATAATAACACAACAGATGTGGCGACGAGGATATTGGCATTTATATATTTGCGAAGAATAAATAAATAAAATAAAAAAATAAAAAAAACGCATAACATTTAAAAAAAAAATCCTAATATTCAAACAATGATGTCAAATGCAATCACCGAGTTTTGTTTTGATCCGGACGCCGAAGTTTATTTTGAGTCATGGTACAACAGGTACGAGTAACTGTTTAAAGTGGATAGTCAATCATAAGACGACGCAGCGAAAGTTAGAATCCTTTTACGCAAAATACACAGCGCCAATTTTGATAAATATTCTAACTACATTCTCCCGAAATCACCAATGGATTTTAGTTTTTACGAAACTACAGCTAACCTAACAAAAATTTTTGGGCCTCAGAAATCACTGTTCAGACTGTTTTTTGAATGTTTTTTAATGGAAAAACAAAATTCCGAAGATTTTCTTTCATATGCGGCAAGAATAACTAGACAATATGAATAGTCGAAACTATCGAATTTCACACGGAAACAATTCAAATGTCTATTTTACGTCTGTTGGCTTCGCTCATCACAAAATTCAGACACGCGTACAAGACTGCTATCAAAAATTGAGAACGATCCTGACGGTAAACTTATACTCTCAGATCTTGTAGATGATTGCCAAAAGGTAACTAATTTGAGATTAAGCTTAAAAATTCATTAGTCAAGGCTGTCAGCATTCAAAAGTCAGCATTTTGAAGTCAGCATTCAAAAGTACTGCAATTGTTTCAGTAATAAACCAATTCCACCCAAACACTCAAATAAAACAAACGCTCAAAATCATATTAAAAAATTCACTAAAGGAATTTTTTCTGTGCATAACATCGAACTGTCATCAAAGCGGAAGTTCATTACAGTTTCCATAAATTATGTTGTCGTCAAGCTTCAGCTTGACACCGCATCAGATATTACAATAATTTCACAATCAACATGGCAAAAGATAGGTGAACCGGTTTTAGCAAGCACTGATCTCAATATAATGGGCATTGATTGGAATGAGAAATTCGGGTTATGGAATTTGCCGTTCAACCAAATTTGTAATCAAGTTATGAGTAAGACATCATCAGTCGATCCATCAAAGATTGAAGAACTCATATGAAAGTTTGCTGTAGGAAAACACAAATCGTAATTTACACCAAACCTAATGCTAAACCAGTATTTAGAGCTAAGCGTCCAGTAGCATATATACGCTTCTCTTAAGAAAATCGATGAAGAACTTCAACGACTCCAACAACTAGGAATCATAACTCCAGTTGATTTTTCAAATTGGGCAGCACCCATATTAGTAGTAAAAAAAAGCAACGGTTCTATACGAAACTGTGCGGACTATTCAACTGGTTTAAATGAAGTACTTGAACCACATCAATTTCCACTACCATTACCAGAGGATGTTATCTCGAAAATTTCGAATGGGTCAATATTCAGCCAACTCGACTTATTCGATGCATTTTTACAAGTGGATGTTGCCAAAGAGTCTCGTGAATTACTCACGATCAACTCGCATAGAGGACAGTTCCGTTTTAACAGACTTCCTCCAGGTATCAAATCAGCCCCAGAAGCTTTCCAACAAATTCTGAATACAATGGTGGGTGACCTGGATGGAGCAGCAACTTATCTCGATGATATTATAGTATACGGGAAAACTGAAACAGATCACCAGCAAAATTTATATAAAGTTTTGAAGCGAATTGAGGAATTCAGTTTTCACCTCCAAATTGAGAAATGTAGTGTTTACATGAAATCCATAAAATATTTGAGTTACATCGTTGATAAAGAAGAAATCCGTCCTAATCAATCAAAGGTTGATGTAATAACTAAGATGCCTCCTCCGAAAAATATAACATCACTTCAGTCATATCTTAGTGCTATAAATTTTAACGGTAAATTCATAAAGGATATGCATCAGTCTAAAATTCAATATGGATTTGGACTCCAGCATGCCAGCAATCGTTTGACTCTTTTAAAAATATTTTAAAGTCGGATTTGATGTTAACACTTTTCAATCCAAGTATGGTCATCATAGTAGCATCAGATGCATCTAACGCTGGCATTGGAGCTTGCCTATTTCATAAGTTTCTGGATAAATCGATCAAGGCAGTTTATTATGCATCCAGAACTCTTACAAAAACTGAGCGCAACTACAGCCAGATTGAAAAAGAGGCTCTTGGTCTCATTTCCGCGGTAACAAAATTTCACCGAATGATTTTAGGTCGGAAATTCACTCTTCAAACTGTCCATAAACCATTACTAGCCATTTTCGGTTAAAAAAAAGGCATTCCAGTCTATACAGCCAATGGTTTGCAGAGATGGGCTTTGACCTTACTTTTGTATGATTTTCATATCGAATATGAAAATCGGGTATTTTGATATTTTATCAAGATTAATTGATAGTCAGATAAAGTCAGATGAGGATTATGTGATAGCATCGGTTCATTTGGAGGGAGATTTGTCTTACATGTTGAACAAATCAATTGGTAATATTCCATTAACATTTGGCATGATTCGTGATACATCTAAGGAATGTGAATCTCTACAGAGAGTCAAGCAGTACATCAACACTGGCTGGCCTCAAGTAAGTAAGGATATTTCTGATGAATAAGTTAATAAGTTTTATCGTAGGAAAAATGGTCTAACAATTGTAAAAGATTGTGTAATGTTTGGAGATAGAATTGGGATACCATCAGTTTTTCAAAAAACGGTGCTCAATCAGCTTCCCCATGGTCACCAAGGAATGAAAAGAATGAAGAATATTGCGCGTAGTTACGTGTATTGGCCAAATATTGACGATGACATACAAACCACAGTCAAATCATGTTCTAAGTGTATTAGTTCAGCGAAATCACCGATAAAATCAGATCTGGAATCATGGCCTATTCCGCAAGGTCCATGGCGTCGCATACACATAGAATATGCAGGGCCTCAAGACGGTCATAGTTTTCTGGTTATAATAGATGCTTATTCGAAATAGCTAGAAATATACCATACAAATTCGACAACCGCATCAGCAACCATTAATATACAATACTTGAGAAAGTTTTTGCTCAATTCGGACTACCAGAACTAATTGTTTCCGATAGTGGCGCTTAGTTTGTTTCATTACTGTTCCGGTAATATTGCCAGAACATTGCTTGTTCCGGTAATAATAAAATGAGAATAAAACAACTTGGATATCGTATAAGTCCCAGCAAATTTAGAAGTTCAAAAAAAGAATCAGTCGGAACATTTCAACAAAAAACATTCTACCCGTAAGCGGAGTTTTGAACCAGGTGACAAAATATCCGCTAAGGTTTATTCATAACATCATTTCCAATGGTGTAGTGGCAAAGTCATCGGAGGAGATGGAAGGGTCATGTATAATATTCTACTTGACAATAATAACCATCTCACCCATTACATATAAACCAACTACGGAACAGATTAGCACCGCCAGATACATCTTGTGAACCAATATCATTGCAATTAGATGTGTTATTAGAGACATACAATTTGGGTTCACAAAACAAAACAACAACATCAATAGGAGATGTTACATCACCCCTAAAGACGGACTTCACATTCACAACTACACATCACCATCAACCTCAACTACCTCCAAGAGCACATCGACATCGAGTTCTACCATCTCTTCTTAAATAATACGTCCTTTTATAAAAAAAAGGGAGGTGTCGCATACCCCTGGAAAACACCCATGGATATATAACGATATTGGAACCGCGATAATTCAACGTAAAAGTGCCTTATGAGTTGAATATCGTTACAAATAAAATCAAATCAAATTAATTTCAAATTTAAAAATTTTAAAGTATTTTCCAAAATAAATGTCTACTGTTAATTTTAATAAATTCTAGACTAAAATAAAATTTTAAAACAAAAACGGTTAACACACGGAAAATTATAGACCGATCGTAGCCTACTATGTAACCTTAGTAAAATGTATGAAAACATCATACTTCTAAACAAAATAGTCTGCACCAGACAATCAATTTGGTTTCAGTCTTAACGATTTTACAATACATGCAACAACTAAACTTGTTTCGGCCTGAAGATACAATCAATTTTCAGGTTCAGTGGTCAATCTCTGAATCATTTGTTATAGCCGCAGCACAAACGACCATCGGAAAACGACAACCGAGAGATTGCAAAGAATGGTATGATTCTTTAGGAAGAACCTAAATGATAGAGATTGCTTTGCTAACCCCTGCGGAATCTTACGAAAGATTTCTGTCCTAGATCCATCGCCATCAGAAACAGCGGTAGAAATGTTTGTTGAGTACACTGCTTTCTGATGACACTGTGACAAATGAAACAAAAGCGCATAAAGAACTTAGAGCGCGCAAAGACTTGTAGCACTAAAAACTTGTAACATCGAAGAATTCAGCAATGATGAAACTACGAACGCAATAACGCAAGCCGGGGCTACCTATTAGTAATATCACACCGAAACCGGCATAACCATCCGCAACAGAAGAAAAGGTCAGCCTAATAGCGAAATGCAATTTTTCCGCAATACAGCGATTCTGGCTCCCAGGTCAGATTTATTACCGAATCTTGTCAATGTCTTCGGCTAAAAAGAAGAAATGATCAAATTGCTATTAGTGTGCTAGGTCTAATTAGATCCGGGACTTCAAAGGGTTTGTTTTGCTATGCTATTCAGAGACTCAAAGGAATGGAACGCCGTTTCAATCGTGATAAATTGTTCACGATAGTATCACAAGTTCATGGTATTGATATAAAGAGTTCAACCACATGATTTAGATTCTTCTCCCAAAGATGTTTGAGACCCACCGTTTAATCTAATTTTTACGATATCGTCTTGCTATTTCGAGAACACAAGAATTGCCTTATCTGCTGATGTGGAAAAGATGTATCACCAAGTGCGTGTCTCTCCAGATGATACAAAGTACCAAAAAATAATTTGGAGATCATATACTCTCGAAACCCATTTGTCAGCTCTCAACAGTTGCATATGGTTTGGCATCTGATCCATATTTAGCCACACGAGCGATTTAGCAAATAGATGATATCCGAGAATCTGCTCCACACCTTGGATGCCCATGTCATATCCAAAGATATTTGCGTGGATAACCTACTGACAAGAGCTGATAACGAAGATCATGCATTCCATAGCAAAGAAAAGATCACTAAAGTATTTAAATGCTGCGGTTTCAACCTTAGAAAATGGAAATCTAACAACAAAAACATACTATGAAATATTCCAGAAGCACACCAGGATGCAGAAAACAAGATAATTCAAGAACAGTCCAATCAGCTGACAGCATCTATCAAGGTGTTGGGAGTGAATTACAATCCTCGAATTAATCGTTAACATTTATTTCGCAGATTCCAGAGAGGTTGACCTACACAAAACGGACTATTCTATCAGAAGCAAGTCGTCTTTTTGATCTGCTCAGTTTGATCGCTCTGTGATCATCATCTTTAAAATATTCCTACAACAGCTTTGGACAGAAAACCTGAGCTGGAATGAACCGCTTCCAGGAGACAAACATCTAGTGTGGGAGAGGATAAGGCAAAACCTAAATCCAGTTTATACCGTTTGTATTCCAAGACCTCTGACTACCATTAGCATTTCTAAGGTCGAAATGCTCGGATTCTGCGATGCGAGTCAATCCGCTTATGTCGACGTAGTTATTTTGAAACAACCAACATTGATGGGGTTTCTACGGCTCATTTCATCGAAAATAGTAGCTGCGATAAACCAACGAACTTTGCCTATAGATTTGAGCTATGCGCAGCAGTATTATTGACGCAATTGATGGAAGTTATCAAGAGGGAAACAACTACAAACATAGGACAAACATTTGCTTAAACAGACACCCAAATTGTGATGAACTAACTGGGAAGTACTCCTAGACGCTCGAGTACCTTCGTAGAAAAGCGTACGACTGACATTCCATCCAGTTTGGCCTGTAAAAAATTAATACACGTTCCATCTACGGAAAATCCAGTAGATTGCGCTTCTCGTGTCTTATCACCAAAATATAAACTCAAGTCACACTCGATGTGGTCGAATGGACCAACTTCGTTACTTCTCTCATCAGAGTTCTGGCAACCTCAAAGACAAACATTTGGACACCATGATGAAGAAAAATTAATCAAACCTATCATCGCTCTTACAAGCATCACGACGATTCGTCAAACTTCAAAAAGTCATGGCTTATTTCGAAATTTGTAAACAAAATTGGCATTCCAAAACAATTGTAGATCCGAGTCTATTTACTTGAGCAAAGAAGAGCTTTTCGAGACGGTGCAAATTCTTGTGTCAATTTTAAGGCTAATTTCATGAAAACGACACACAAGCATTACGCCAAAAAGGTGATGCTAGCACGACCTGTAGTCTCTAATCCATAAACCCGTTTGTGGATGATCATGGTCTACTACGAGTTGAAGAAAGGCTTTAGCACAGTTTAGCTCCATATTCTCGATAATTGTTCATTCCAAATACAGAATCGCTCTACTAATCTTACGTGACACACATCTTAAAATCAAACGTGCTGCTCCATCTCTACTGCTGGCTCTCACACGGCAAGAATATTGGATTCTAAATGGCAAATACAAGGCCAAAGAAACCATTCAATAATCCATCATCTGCAGCAAATTTAAGGGGCCATACAAATTACAGTAGCTTACCCAAATTACGGATTACGCTAGCCCATTCAATTCATTTAACAAAGGGAAGAGGGCAAAGATCATATAAGCCAAATATATGATTATTAATATGTTTGAGCACGACAGCTATCCACTTGGAGTTGGTCGTCGATCTAACCAACGATTTGTTTTTGGCAGGCCTGAAAAGATTTACGGCTCGACAGCCATAAATCAAAGATTTACAGCGAGTAGGCTGACTCGGTCACGTTCTGCGAGCTGATACAAAGCGGATGGTGCAGCGATCTTTGAGTAGAGCCGCCATTTGGGAGGCTTTCGTAAGGGGCTGTCGGGAACGATGGTTCCTCGGAGTAGAAACCGACTTGTCTTTTTCGGGTTGTCTAGAACAATACGAAGAACAACCTCGGGGTCACATCCGTTGAAGCCAAACTGTTGACTCGGTACGGGCCAGCAATGGCCTGTAAAAGTAGTTTTATCATTTATTATTAGGTAATACTAACCCCCGAGGAAATGAACACTTTACTAGGGAGTATATGTTGAATCGATGAAACGGCAAAAGTACGATAAAAATGTAAACGATAGAAAAATGTAAGTTCAAAATGGGAACTTATATTTATGATTTCAAAGAATCAAGTTCCAAAAATAAAATTATAATAAAACCAACCAAAGCTTAATTTAACCACTAAGCTTTGGAAGATTGCAGCCAAGGAACAATAGGTCATTCTACGATTGCATCCCATCAACATGTAAGTAAAAAATGAAATCATAGAAGAAAAGATATAAAAATTTAATTATTAACCCTCTACCGTATCCTTTAAACGATACATAATACTTACACTTCAGCTAAAAAAATTTCGTATTTTTCAATAATATAAAAAATCCAATGCGATCATTTTGCTTTTTTTTTATAATTGTAAATCATAGAATTTATTATTTAAATCATCTTTCTAAATATATGTATCGATAGATCATTTATTAACAATAGTAAAAAGCTAACAAAAAATTTTCATTTAGTTCAATTGGAATATTACATTATTTTTCATTGTTTGTTTGTTAAACATTTTTTCTTTATCGATAATTAAACGAAATCAAAAAAATACAAAATAAAAAATCTAATATTTAATTTTTTGACAATAATTTAAGTAATTAAATTGTTTAATCATTATGAATACAATTTGGGCCTCAATTATTTTTATTTCTGGAAATGAAACTAAAATACAAAATAATTCAAATGAACCAAACAAAAGGTAAAATAATTTAACAAATTTAATTGATAAATGAACTTATATCGATGAATTATTTTGCATAATTGCAAAGACTGCGCGCTTTATACTTTTGTCGTAAAATTTAATATTAAAATTTTTTATTTTATCGAAATATTACGAGCATGCGTTTTTTCGGTCGGATTAATTAAATCATCTTATTTTATATTTACCTTTTAAATAATTATAATAAAAATCCATAGTAATTAATATATATAAAAAAATAAAATAAAAAATAAAAATATATATAAAAGACGGTGTACTGCATAATTACGCGGATTGGATTGGCTCAGATTAAGTTGGATCGGGTGGTAGACGATGGCTTTAGGAATTGGCTATTATCTTATGTAATTATAAATATATAATGTGTAAATATTAAATACTCGATTCTAAGCGATTCGATAGCAAAATATCCATCGAACAAATGATTTCGAAAAGTGTTTCCCGTGTAGACATTAAATTTTAGCAGGACTACCACCACTCTTTAAACTTTTAATTTAACACATAAACTCTTATCACATCTCTTTAAAAATAATATAATTATTTTATAAAACAGAAATGAACACAATTAAAAAAAAATAAAAAATAAAAAAATATTTAAAAAAAACCCCACATAATTATTTCACTAAAATTAATTAAAGATTTAAATGTTTTCCCCTCCCACGATATAAGATTTTACTTGTAAATTCCATATAACTATTCTATATATGTTAGTATGTTGTTTTTTTGTTAAATATTTTATTTGAAAAATCATATAATTTTATTACGATCAATATATTTCAGTCAATAAAATTAATAAAAGATATTTTTTTAACGATTTTAAAACTTTCATTGATTTTCGATGGATTTAAATCAAATCCATAGTTTTGTATTATGTAAATTAAATGTTTTATTATGCAATTGTTTTAAAATGCATTATGTTACAATTATATAAAAAAAAAAAATCAGTAATTTTTTAAATAAAATTTCCAATTTTACCAAAATTAATCTAATTTACAATTTATCATTTTTTTTTTTTATATATATATTTATACTATCATGTAGTTAAAATAACAAGATATTTTGGCTTCTAGAAAATAGTGATAAGACCATAATATCATAATTACTAGGAGTGCATGACAAAAAATAAAATATATAAAAATAATAATATTGATACGCACAACGACGAGGTCCGAAAATACTAAGTTTCGGCTTATCTAGACCTAACTTCTAATTTATTTATAATTTTTGTAATGGATACTCTCATGGTGTGTTTGTTACTTTGTTTATAAAGACTGCCATATAGCATCGAATTAAATATTAATTTTATAAGAATAAAGAATATAATTTTAAAATTCCTGATAGCAGCTTTTTCCAAAATTTTCCGAAATCAATAAATATTATAATTCCGGAATAATGATAAATTTACTTCTCTTTTTAATTCAACAAGCGGTCACATTTGGTAGTTTTGTAAATGTTTCAAATTATTTACTACAATAAACTAATTTAAAAAATAAAATAAAAACAAATCAATTAGGGACTGTAAACTAAATTATGTTTAAGATTTCAAAATAATATCCTATACCTACCCCACATTAATTTTAGTTCACAACCCCATAATTTCGATATACTTTTCGAATTTTTGTAAAATTATTTCTATTTATAATTGGTTTTGATCGAAAAAAAAAATAAAAATAAAAAATATGTATTTATATATAATATAATATTATGATATTTAATAACCATTTCACTAAATTCTAAGAAAATTTAATTAATAAACTCAAAACAGATAAATTATAGGTTTTTTATGGTTATTTCAAAATAAATCGTTAAAATTGAATATGTTTAGAAATTTTAAAAGATGACTTTCGAGTAATTTTCTGTTTTTTTAAATTTTATTTTTTAATATTTTTGCAATTTATCAATTAACAAGAATACATTTAGTTTTAACTTAAACAATAATTTAAAACAAAAAAAAATTAAGACAAAAAAACAACATAATAATAATATAATAAAAATATTTTTGTTTTTATAATTTTTTACATTTTTTTTTTTAATAATCTTTAGATTTTATGTAAGTTTTTTTCATGTATTATCTTTAATTGTTTTTTTTCTTTCTTTTGTTTTATTTATTTATATTAAATAATTATATTATTATTGTTACTGGCATAATTAATTCAGAGAAGTATTTTTCCCAAAATCATACCAACAATAGTCATTAAAAATGCAATACCGATATAAATCATAGTTGTTTGTTGATTTGCTTCAATTGGTGGTGGTGAATATGGGTTAGTTGGATATTGAGGTGCGGATGATTGCACCGACGCACTTTCTTTAGAACATTTTAAAAGTTCCTCCTGAAAAATATAATATGATTTTGTATTTTAATTAATGGATTTCAATAACTATTACTAATAAGTTTTGAAGAGTTCAATTAAATATTCCATTTTAATCTAAATTTAAATGGTTGTTAGATTTAAATCAATTTTATTAGAGCATTTAAAGCTAATGCATGCACAAAACAAAAATAAAATTTCTGGAGTCCCCGACTTATATAAAACGTTTAACTGGAATCAATCTACTGCCGAGAATTCTCAGGGATTACCTCTTAAATTCGCCACATTCACTTTTCATTTTTTTGTCAAATTTCTCAATTAAATTAGAAAACTGACAGAAATTAAAATAAAATCATAAAAGTATTGAATAGATGTGTTTTTGAATAGTTTTTGAAATAAAAAAGTCAAAATTAATTAAAATCGATTATAGTGATGGCTGAAGATAAAAATACTGCCGAATGCAATTTGTGTAATACACATTTGTCGTGTAAAGGATCATCTCAACGACGGGTTTGCATCGGCATTTAGATGGCAAATAATTATGATTACACCGTATGAAGAGAAGAATATAGTTCCGCGAATGCAGCCGGGTACTTCATCTTCAAATGGCAAGCATGGACAGGAACAGGGCAAAATAGATTTTCGAAAAAATCACACCATTAGTAGAAATAGTGTCGGAATTAGCGGCGTATGACAAAATTCCTATCCAAAAAATGTCCACTTGTTTTTTTTACGTAGCAGCTTGAAACTACAAGGTCATCAACTGCCAAAATAGCCAACCGATATTAGGAATTTAGTATATAAATTTTACAATAAAACCAAACAAGAAACTAAAAACAAAATAAATATTATAAAAGCTGGTAAATTGGTAAGGTTTCGTTGTCCATAGTGGACTAGTTTCGGCAATCAGCCCTATTTGAACATTCAAATATATTACGAAAATTTTAAATCGGATTTTTTTTTTTTTATAATTTTTTTTTTTAAAAGATTTTTCACAAAGTAACTAGTCATTTTTGACCAACAGCATTTGATTCTAACAATATAATAATAAAGCCACTCCTATGTATTCTTTCCATAAAGTGTTTTGGTTGATTTTGCATTATGCGCACTACTCAGGTAACTCAAAAGGTTTTAATCTTTTGAGTCTTCTTATATTCCCTCTCGATGAAGTAGTCTTACATCTTCAATAGGGTGATGATGAAGCCTCTCCTGGTATTTTTGAGCACATTTTTTTATTGCCCTTGCGACTATGTCTATTCCGAGATCTCTATGAAGGCCAGTATTACGAGGGTACCAAGGGGCGTTACAATCCCTCTAAGAACTTTATTTTGGAATCGTTGAGCTATCTGTTGATTGCTGGTTTTGGTGTATCCCCATAGTTGGATACCATAAGTACAGACAGGCTTGAGCACTTGTTTATAAAGCATAAGTTTATTATGAATGGATAACTGAGAGTTTCTTCCAATTAACCAGTACATTTTTCTATATTTTAACTGAAGCTCTTCTGCTTTCTTTTTCACATGTACTTTCCACTTTAACTTTGCTTCAAGATTCATACCAAAGTATTTTGCTTGATTGGTCATATTAGACCTATTAGTGAAGTTAATGTGAGTAGACTTTGATTCATTTAATTCTCCACTTAGCCAATCTTGTATATTATTTATGGCTATTTGTAGTTTGAATGTAGCTTCATCGATTGTGTCACCAACAGCTAGAATTGCAGTGACATCGGCAAACGTGGCGGTAGTTATATAGCTCGTGTGTGGTAATTCGCTTGTAAACAGTACAAAAAGGAGTGGCCCTAAGACACTCCCCTGCGAGACTCCTGCTTTAGCTTCTTTTATGCTAGAGTAAGTTCCTTCCTGTTTAACTCTAAAGTATCTTCTTTTCAGGTATAACTTTAGCAGTTCGCAATACTCAAATGGGACTTGATCGATTGTGGAGTGTTTCACTCTAAATCCAAACTGATGGGACGGAACAGCTCCTGATTTAATTCGTTTTAATAATAAACTCTCAAACAGTTTAGACATAATGGGACGAAGTGATATTGGCCTGTACGAGGTTACTTCACTTGGTGGCTTACCTGGTCTAGGTATCATTATCACTTCTGCAAATTTCCAAGATAGAGGGGCATAACGAAGCCTGAGGGAAGCATTTATCATGTCCGATATTATTTTAATAGCTTTATTAGGTAGTTGCTTAAGAATCTCCCCAGTTATCAAGTCATATCCTGATGAATTTTTAAGTACTACATGGTTCTTTATTTCTTGATCCACTTATTTAGCATTAGTTAATGGGATTTTCTGTCTCAGGATGGTTGTATGGTTTTCAATCAGTATAACCTGTTGATTAAGTGTTGTTAAATTGGGGTGAAAGATACTCTCGAGATGATCCGCGAACCTTTCTGCTTTTTCTTCTTTGGTTTTTAGCCAGGCGACCATTATTTGTTCTTATTGGTTTTATGTGCATAACTGGCCCGTTTAGATATTTGGTTGCTTTCCACAATGAATAATTACTATCTTTATCATTCCCGTATTTCTCTGCGTATTCGTTGTGTTAAATTATTTAATCTATTTTTAGCAGCTGGGTTTACGTTGCCATTCCCTTCGGGCACGTCTTTTCTCTATAAATATTTGCCAGCTATTTTTTTTTGTTGTATTAGTGCTTTTTCACGCTGCTTGCTGTATATATTTTACGAGCTTTTCCACCTCTTGTTCTAATGTTTCTTCTGGTGAAAGTTGTGTTTTTAAAATGATGCTTTTGTTTAGTTCATTCCTTATATTTTTCCAGTCATTATATTTATTTGTTAACATTGGCTGCTTATCATTTGTAATTATTGTATCACTTATTTTCATTAAAATAGAGGAATGGTCAGATGTGGAGTCAAATCCTTCCTGCACTTGTATATAATCAACCAGGATTTTTCTTGTTATAAAAAAGTCAATTAGGTCTGGTGTTTTATTTTGATCACAGGGCCAATAAGTTGGTTTTCCAGTAGAATGCCAAATGAAGTTGTATTTAATTATTGCTTGATGAAACTCTTTCCCTTTAGGTGTTGTTAGTCTTAATCCGCAGTCTGTATGTTTAGCATTGAAGTCACCCCCGATTATGAATTTTTCACCTAGCTGCTTAAAGTGTGTATAAGCATTTTCTTTGATGCTGTATCTAGGTGGGCAATATATTGCGGCTACCACTACTTTCATCATCACTTTCAAGTTTTAGTTGTAGATCGTATTTAATATCCTTTTTTAAAATCACGGCACTGCTCGTGCATTATTATTAGGATGTACTGTTTAGGATGAGTTTTATATGACTCTGAGTAGTAAGGTGTGTTTCAGATAATAAGCATATATATGTTTTCTAAATTAAGAAATAGTTGTATTTGATTTTGTCGTTGCAATATACCATTGCATTTCCATGCAAGAATTTTTAAATTATTTGCCATGTTTAATTAGCAAAGATAGGCTAACTCTGATGCTGTTTGACTTTTTTCGAGTTGAGTAAGCCTTTGCATGATTGATGTGAGGGCTTTTTCTTGCTTTTCTTCTTGTGAACTAAGTCTATTAAGAATATCTTATAGTATTTTAGTAGTTTGGTTATTATTTGAATCATTAACTGAAGCAGAACTATGTTGCCTTCTCGAACTTCCAATAGTGAATGCATTAGCATATGTTACATTTGGATTAGTTCTTGATAATTTGCTTAATGTTTAACTTTGTGGATATTCTTGTTGAGGCTGAGTTGATTTCTGACCTGGTACTTATTGAAATTTCCCTTGTTGCGAATTTTTTGCAGCTCTTTTATAACAATGCAAACTCTGTAGTTGGCTTGATTCATACATTCTTTTTGTTTCATACATTCAGCCGTACTGTGTTTTCCTATACATTTCACACATCTACGCTCCTTATTACAAAAGTTTTGCGTGTGTCCGTAGACTTGGCACTTTTTGCACTGAGAAATTAGTTTAGATCGCTAATTGCATAAATATTTTTAATGTTTTCTGTTCTTTCAAAAGATAACATATATAATGGAAGCGGTGTTTTGTCCTCGCTTTTTAGTAGCTGTGTAACTTGTTTAATTTTATATTGTTTCTCCAATAGATAGTCCTTTATCTCTTCTGGTTTGCAAGAAGCGTGCAGTTTCTTAACAATGACTTTGGTTTGTCTTGGCAGCTTATCTTCGTATGAATACCATGTTGTTTTGTTTTGATTAAGAGCTCCTGTTATCGTTCTATAGCTCACTGTCTGGGACATTTATTTTGATATTACCACTATTTAGAGCTGTAGCTTGAAATTCTATCCGATTGTTGTTAATGATGTTTCTAATACTATGATAATTATCGCAATTGGATATTATAACTAGAGATTAATCGTTACTGTTCCGTTGAAACATGAGCTTTTTCCTCCTGTAGTACATTCCTACTTCCGATTGAAATCTGCTGAATTGATTGTTTCAGTTCGGGTGAAACCTGTGGTGATTTACTCATCTTGCGTTTTTTTTTTTTTTTTTTTTTTGTTATGGTTCAGAATCCATCCCGTTTCTCTGTTCAGCTCTTTCTCGTCTGTTTCATATATAACCTTTATATGATCATTGGTATCGTGTTTTTCCTGCAGCTTAGAGGGTTCTTTCTCAGATATTACTGCATTTAGTTTTCTCGCTGTAAGTTTTCGAGATTTTTCTATAGATTTAACGTTAACTTTTCTATTTCGTAAATCTTATTGCGGAGTGCTGCGTTATCCCTTTCCAAGGTGTTCGCTTATGGTGGTGGTGATCTACCCACCCTGGGTTTTTGTCCAACTGGGTTGAGTTGCCTAAGAGGCCTTTTAAACAATGATTGGCTCACCCCAGAATACGTTGAGCCAGCCTCGTTAGAGGGTGGATTTGCCAGCTGCTTAGCTGGGTTACCACCTGGGGTCCAATTACCTGAATTAGTTGTACTCATTGTTTATGATACTGGTCATGGAGCATCTACCACTCTGGTCTGGTTTGAGAACTTCATTTACTAAGTTCTCGATAGTCGATTATACCGCCGTGTCTCGGTATATATTTGAATATTCAAATATATTACGAAAATTTAAAATCGGAAAACCTTGAACTAATTCGAATAAACGGAAATTGTCCAGCGGAAAAGTTGTTGGAACTAACAAATGAAAAATTAAACTCATTCAATATAGGTTTTATGAATGATGCTATTGCTGATACAAGTGATGGAACGTCCGTCCGTTATGGTAAGGTTCGGAGCTTAATCGCCAGCTTATTTTCAGTTATGCTATAATCATGCTATTCACCTTGGTGTCATTAAAATATTTTACAAAAAATCGGAAAATGCTCATTGTTTAGAATTTGAAAGCTCTTTAGACTCGCAAACGGAAAATGACGGATCTTTTTACAGAAGAGTGATGTTAAAATTTAAAATATCAGTTTTTAAAAAAGTTAGCAATTCATCAGTAGAACTGCTTCCATTAGGCATTAGCAACTGGATATTTAATTGGAATCAGATTTTCGACTTTAAAACACTTGTCGCAGTTTTTGAAAGATTTTTCATTAAGTATTTTGCAACATATTTCAGTGTCTAAATGTTTACCTATTTAAGGTAACCACACGACTTATGTCTTCTCTATCATAAAATTGCGTACAACTTTTTGAATTTTAGTAAATAAGACTGTGTTACGATTGGATTGCATAATTTGAATTGGAACACCATTTAAAAAGACTTCTACACAATTTTTGAAGTAAGTCTTTGACTTTTCTAACTTTTGCATCCGTGTTTCCCAAATTTGGGGCACTGATAGTCCGTTTCTTCATAATCTGCAAAATTTTTTTTTTGCAACTTTTTTCTAAACCCTCATTTCATTTATTCATTAGATTTTACAAATGAAATACATTAAATATAAAAAGCTCGTGTGTTACAGATCAATTTAAAATGTAATTCAACACTCTTCGATCTTAGATCAGTACATTTATAACCGACATTTTTCGTTTTTCCAAATTTTTAAAACATTACTTTTCCAAAATATTACTTAATTCTGACGATTATCCAGCATGTGCTTTTCGGAACTTTTAAATGTACCGGTTGTCATAGGTCGTATATCGATAGTTAAGGTATTTGCGTAAATAAACCGACCGCGGTCTTGAGTTTGATCCTCGAATAGGTTAAATAGTCATTGACATCTAAAATTGCCCATTGATTTAGAGAACAGATAATATTCTACTGGTTTTCAAAGTAGTTGATAAAACTTTAAATTACCGACAAACTGCTTTGTGGTTCACTTTAACAAAAAGTAATGCAATCTATAGCAGGTTTTTATCTTGTAAACTATCTGGAAAGCGCTTTTGTTTTTTCAACTCGAGTTTCGTAATAATATTTTTGTTAGGCGTATTTGCCTAATTACTTAAGTACTTTAGTGTATGACATCATTGTCTTATCTATAATGATTAGTCACTAGTTAGTATTTCATCGGACTTATATGAAATCGATGCAAGTGAAATCGAATGTTCAAACGTGGTGAATCAACAATTTTGTTTTATTCATTTGTAATATTTTCTAGGTTAGTCTCTTCGTACTATTGGCATGTGCGATTTACTCTCTAAATTAATACATCTAAGAAAATAAATCTAAGAAAATAAACTAAAATCGGGATATAGCGTAAATGTATTTTAATTTTGCTTTATATTAAAAAACCTAAGTCATAATGTGTCGGATGGAAATGCCATTGGACCAACCAAATTAGAATGATGTGTAATGTGTGAGTTGAGTTAAAGTATAAGATGAAAATTAGGAAAGATTACATAATCGTTAATTGTTGTAGGGTGCAAAATAGACATTTTAATTAAATTCGTTATCAATTTTTTATGTAATCTAATTTTTTTAACAACATCAAATTTCACTAAGTTCCCAATTCTATTTTTAAATGCTTATCAGTATTCGATCGACTTTGTTCCAACTAAACAAATAACGATTTATTTTAAATTTGCTAAGTCATTTCTTGAAATGACTCATGACTCTCATTTTTTTGCTAAGTCTCTTCTGTCAATAAAAAATCTTAAATTGTAGCATTTAAAATTAAATAATAATTAAATTTCCGGTATATAAAGTTGTTTTACAACGATTTAATCAACAAACGCGTTCCGTTACAAGTTCCATTTTTTGGGTTAAGATTTGGAAACATGTTGAATGATAATTGTGCCACGAAGAATGACAAGTTGTGAGGTGGCATTTCTGAAGGTGTTCGATCGTACAGAGACTCTGGTGTATCGTTCTAGACGTCATCACGATCTTCTAAAATGTGGAAATCTGAACTATAAAAATTCAAAGATGTCCAGGCAGTTCTTCCATGCTTTTGCAGGTCATATCGATGCTCCTATTGGTTAGAGCCAGATTACACGTTTCGTAACCTATTTGACAACCATTTGGTGCAAGTTCTTGCCGTATACTAATCATATCATCGTCTTTTATCATTTGAGAAGATATTGAATATTTTTACTTAAGAAATATCCGCCAACGTTCTGAACCAACACTCAAATTTATTTTGACGATGAGATCACATGTTTGTCAAAATTTCTGCATTCTACAGTAGCTGTAGAATTTCACTTTTATTTCACAAATCATACAGTAAGTATTGACGAGCAGATTGAGGCTTATGAAAACGTCTGCTTTCATCGAGAATCCGCAAACAACATGCAAAGATGAACTTTAACATTTTTTTATAACCTGATATTTTCGTATCTCTGAATTGACGTAAAAAAAAGTTGCGCATTAAGAGATTAAGGTTTTGCATACCACGCTAGAGAAAACAAGAATAATAACAGATAAGCGTAAAATTAACCTCTTAAAAACCATTATTGCAAAAAAGTGTAGATTAGGTTGAAAACACTATGCTTTAAAGAAAAGAACACATACTTTTGGTTTTTACCAAATTTTGCTTTCGAAGATCCCCGAATATGATTTTCTTAATTATGAACATGTGTGATGCCGACACCAAGAAAACTTAAATTATTAAAATTAAAATTTAAGTTAAGTAAAATATTTAAGGATACTAATGTTTATTCGATATATCAATTCTATGAACTTATAAATTTTAAAGCCTCGGCTAAACTACTTTTAGAATAAACCACCACATATCTTAATAACCCGAATATTTTAGCAACATTTTAACTTCATCACCAAGTTTGTAACAGATAGCATTCTACATACATTTTATAAAAGCTAATGACTACAAAAAATAGCTACCCCGCTTACCTTTAATTGCCGATTTTCTTGTTTAAGTTGAAGTTCTTGCTCGTGCACTCTTTTTAATAATGATGACACTTCTTCATCAGATTTCTAAAAAGAAACAAATACAACACCCAACATATAAAACGCAATATTTATTGACACGAATTGTTGTCGGACGAGAACAAAATAAAAAATAAAAATAAAGAAAATATTTTACCCTCACCAACCCTAACACTAACATGATGTTCTAGGACTAAACTTTGTGATCAAGATACTAAAAGTACTTAGAAGTTCTGTTCAAATATGATTACAAATAAAATAGTCCCTATAATCAACGATAAATTATGCTGACCAGTTAAATATATTGCAACCCATATAACAAAACATATTTTCGCTATTTTTCTTTAAGACCATTTGTTCAGGAACTTTTCAGGAACAGCTGAATCATTAACAGATAATTTTTCAACGTACATTTTTTGAGTATGAATTTTCATTTTTGACAACTTTATTGAAATATTGCTCCATCACGTTAAAAAAATGTTTTAAGAGGAATAAAAAAAGTTTCCGTCTAATTTAGCAAAATATTATCTTGTGTTAATTTGGAAATAAGCTACTTAATTTTCACTCACTAATGTTAATAATATATCAGTTGTGCTAAAAAATTAAATTTCATTTAATTTAAAATCGTTAGATCTTATTAGTGGAAAAATTGTTTTCATTCTTCAGTCATATAGTGTTTTGCGTATTAAAGGAAAAATTAAAAGAAAAAAGTATTTACCGGTTCTTCGCCTCCACCTGTGTTAGTTGCTTGTGGTAAAGCTTGTTGTGGTTCATTCTTAGTTTTGGTTACTAATTCTGATACAGCTGCTAAAAAATAAGAATTTTATATAAAATTATTAATTTATGATAGTTAAAAATGTATATTAAATATTTACGTATTGCGCTAGTACTGCTAGCTGATTTAGGTGATTTTTCTTCCGGTACTTTAAAGACACATCGCAGTTTTGTATCCATTAAAAGATTTGGATTATCTTTCCACTTTAAAACCAATCAATGATGTTAGTAAACCGTTTAAAATTTTTAATGTAATAAAACCAAAATTTACTTACCAATTGATCTATATCTGCAGTATCAGCATTTTCAAACGGGGCAATAAGACTTTGAACCATAAATTTATGTTTATTCTTTTCACTAGGATCGAATACATCGGCATTAACCCAAACTACAATAAATATGTTAAATTAAAATTAAATCATTACTTATTTATAAAAAAATTATTTTTCGATTTTTATACTTTTTACAGATACAAGAGCTTGTGGTTCAACAATGCCACAATTAGGACGTACACAATATTTTTTTGGTGCTGTTGTTTTGATTTTAAAGAGAATTTTTTTTTCACTTGGATTACGTAACTTAATTTCGGCTGCATAATCTGAATAATCTTTTCCCGTTTTTTCTGAAAATTTAAAAAAAAAACAATATTATTTCATGTGAATTTTGCATAATTTGATGATAATTGAAAATCGTTGCCAAATCATGACCTTTGATTACTATAAACTTTTTGTAATGTCTATACGGAACATATTTTTTAAACATAAAATAAACTAAAATAAAATTAACTGGGTAGTTTTAAGGCAAACTTTTTGGTTTTAAATTACATAATACAATTTTTAGTTTTTACTATAAAAGGAAGAACTACAATTGCAATTATGATTCGTTTATTGTGTACAGGATATCTGACAACTTTCACATTCATTCAAAATATAATTATTAAAGAAATAAAAAAGAAAAGAAAATACACCAACTTTCACTGGTGACTCGTTGGTGTGACGACAGCAAGCGTTCACCATAACGTGCACACAAAATTCATAAGAAATGGTTAAAAATATGTGGTGAGACCGTTATGTCCTTGATACCTTAGTTAGTTTAATTTAAGAATTAGAAATACATTTGAACCAATTGCTTCTTGGTAATTTCTAATTATTGGCCTGTAACGAATCAACAATCCGGCTCTATCGTTTTGAATCCCGAACTTCCTCTTCATATTATTCTAGACAACCAGAAGGAACCAAGTCGATTCCCGACTCCAAAATAACGGTGAAATTATAGAAGACCTTAAGCTTGGTTTCAAAACTGGCCCTAGAAACACCAAGGTCGTCCAGAGGACAAAAATTCAGAATACTATTCTGAATAAACGCAGAGTATATATCAGGTGGTCTTCGTGCCGAGTTACAAAGATCTAATTTGCGGACACTGCGCTAAATTCGGACATGATCACAAGCCATGCCCAAAGAAAGCGGAAAGGCTAACAAAGCCTTGACTGTTCCTCAAAGGAGCATACAAACAGGCTCTGAATTTAGTCCGAAAAACTGTCTATGACGTTTAACGCCCACATAAACCGTCAATTAAGGATTGTCCAACTCAATATGCAAAATGCAAAAATCGTTGGACATGAAATTAGGCAATACGCCCAAGATAAGAAGATTGATATATTCTGTATGCAGGAACCCTATATGACTAAAGAAAGAGTAGGCGGCTTGGCGACATCAACAAGAGTTGTCACTGGTGGTGGTGGAAACCCAAAGACCATAGGGGTCTTAAATAATAATGTAGAGGTACTAAGGGACTCACAATTCTGCGACTCACATACTTTCAATTCTCTGATAAACCAGTGGATTACATCATTAGGCTTAACATGATGGCGGGTCTCAAAAACCTTCCTTTTATCATAACTGGCGACTTCAATGCTAAGACCAAACTACGGCATAATAAGGACACAAACGAACGAGGAATTGATGCAGAGGTTGCAAGAAGAGGCCTCTTTGTTATAAACAAAAAATATCAGCCAATGACCTATTGCACAATGGTGAATAAAATATGGATGTCACACTTGTGAGTTGAGGAAAGTTACCAATTGGGAAGTAAAAGAATACTGGACTTCTAGTGATCACCGAGCTATAGATCCCTAAGCGATGACAACAATGAATACTCAGGCAGGATTTTTCGATATGTACTCAAATTGGGAAAAATTCAATTCAGAGAAATCGGTCTACAGAGTACTCTATGAATGATCAACAAAGTCAAACAGTCAGAGCAAAAAATACGCTCTTGGAATACTCCTTGACGTATTTAGAGCTTTCGATAGTTTGTGGTGGCCTAGTATTATGAATGAATTAAAAAAGATTAGCTGCCCATCAAATCTTTACGGAATCATAAATAATTATTTCTCTGAAAGATTTGCAACTAATGATGGCATACTTCAAAAGAATGTGACCAAAGGGTGCCCACAAGGGTTCATTATGAGCCCACACCTCTGGAACATCGTCTTCAATAGTAGTATGAATGCCGATAAGGTAATGAACCTTTGCTGGAAACTCCAGGCAAAGCATTGTAGAAGTAGTTTAAAAACCAGTAAAAAAGTTTTCTTCATTCTGAGACGAGTTGCTAAAGAAAATTAGTGCCTTAAACAAAAGATGCTCAAGACAACATTTAGTTAAGACAATCTTTCTTTGATGGTTAGAAGGACAACATTTAGTTTCCTTCTAACCATCAAAGAAAGATTGGATAACAGGCTTAAGCTTAGTGCACCATAGTAGAGTGTGCATCTCCACGTGGCAGAGATGGTAACAGGTTAATAAACCTGGCTAAGTATACAAAGAACAGTAAAAAAAAGACGAAGCACAATGGTGCGATATGTATAAACGCTAAGCCGACATTCTCATGGACGAAAATCGTCAAATGATAATAAACGGAAGGTTTTATTTTTACTTCATGAACGACATCAGGAATGTTTATAAAGTTCCTGATCTCGTGGTTGAAGAGAACACAGTAAGTATCGTCATCGTTGCGTTTAGGCTCATAAACCAATTGCGTGACTCTTCTCTCGAATGTCATCAGCCATCCTCACACTCATGTGTCGTCATCACTAATATAATTCATTGCGACTTGATGTCTAAAATATGTGAACATATATTTGGTTTTAGACACTGATTTTGAAATTAACGCAAGCTGAGGATTGTTCAAGTGGATCCACAAGTTTAACTGAATATGTAAGAACCTGGTTGGACTGCACATATATTTCAGGTAATCCTAGAAATTTGAAATCGAATTGTTTATCTATGTTGATTTTTCATTGTCCATAGAACGGACCATACAAAAAGGAGATCATGGAAGAAAAGTAGATCAACGAGTTTTGATAACAAGAGAGGAATATCGATACAAGAACACTAAAACTAAAACCAGGATTATGAACTCTACTTGGAAGAGCACTGTCGGTCTTCCTTAGAGATAGGATTTTTGAATCCTATTTTTTCTGTGGTTTATTATAATATACTTTAGGAGTGAAAGAATATTTTGTTGTACTATATAATCCACTTAAGTAAAATAAAAATTTAATGTAAGTAACCCTCCGTAGTTTAATAATAATCTTACCAATTTAAATAATCGTAAAAAAAATGTATAGATGAAAAGATCAATGCAGCTGTTGAAAAATTAGCTTACATAAATGAATCAATGGAAATTGATACCATCCAATTTACTGCATATACCAAACTATAAAATTAAGGTTCACAATGGCATGAATTTTAAATCGTTTTGGAAATTTATTGACTCTAGAAGGAAAATATATAGATATCCGTCAACCATGCCATATTATAACGATATTAAGGGTAGTAATTCTACTGATATTGACAAGCTGTTTTTTAAAGTACTTATTGGATAATTTTGACAGAAATAGCTTTAAGAACAAAATATATTTAATACTTTTTATTCACTACACATCACTTCTGATGACAACAGTCTAAATGGGATCCCCACACTCTTCCTGAAAACATTTGGAAATGAGTTGTCGAACCCTTTTGATAGTGAAAATCAGGAATGATGATTCTAATTATAGGGGGATATCGATATTGGCTGCGATTCTAAAGTGGAAATCAGCTAATCGGAAATGGCAGAATTTTTATTTTATTTTTTTGTTTATTTTTTTAAAACAACATTTTACACCTAAGTTTTCTCATGAATGCTGTACTTTTAAATTCTCTATGGAAGTTACCACATACAGTTAGGCGATTTCCGCCAAGATTTACTAACCTACGTCCTTATTTTGAGCCGGAAAATCCGAATCTGCAATATAGAATAGGGCTTCCTATTTAAATTTCAAAGTTATCCCCCGCCCCACCTACAAGGAGGGGACAAGGTACTAATTTTAGCACTAGTGTATTTCCCCCACGAATGATCAAAATCTTGACATTTGGAGTGCTTATTTTCCGAGATATTTGAAAGTTTTAGCTTAAACAAAACACCCGGTATAATATAATATAGCCACTTTCATTACTATTTTAATAAGCTAAGTTCGAAAAAGAATTATCACTAGTTCTAGATACTAAGACCAGATGGAACAGCTTACTTTTTATGTTGGGCCTGTTTTATAAATTAAAAAATTACATCTTAAAATCTACAATGAGCCTTACAGAATATGAGTTTGAGGTAATATTAACAACAGTATCTTTGCTGTTACCTGTAAAATTGACAGTAGAAGCCTTCTGCCAGAAATATACCATCGTTTTATCTGCTGATGCTACTCTGGCATTTACGATTAAAAATTTGGGCAAAGGCCCATTTGCTAATAAAATGAAAAGCTCATTGGTTCATAGAATAAAAGAAAGTAGCACGAAATTATCTAGCCCCAATATCTTCACAAGGGCATGAGTAATCAAACTCAAATATTCCATTAGAAACCATTAGTTTGGTTCAAATATTCCATTAGACCGGCTAATTTAAACGTATAATAGTAAATATGATTGTACATCTTATAGTGCGGCTTTTAACAATCACAGGCGAAGCCACTGATTCGACATCAGAACTCGAAGAAGATGAATTTGTTACATGTGAAAATGAAGGCGAATCTATAACATTTAGTTTACAAGAGCAATTGTATAAAGCAGTACATAACGAAGTCAACATAAAAATTACACTGAAGCCAAAAAGTCGAACAACCATAGATCTAGGAAAAATAGTGCGTACAGAATTTGCGAAAATTTCTTCCAAATCAAAGAGTGTTCTCAACATGTACGTTACTTGTTAAACGATTTAAGTTTAAATGATGAGTTCTGTCTAAATTTAACACCTTAACACCGGTATTTGAATTGCGAACGGTATTGGATGTCCTAGTTCATACCTTAGAGGGGGCGTTCTCAGATTGTTAAATCTAACAGTTTTCTATCTAGATCCAATTACGGTAAATTCCGGTGTGTCTCAAAGCTCACACCTTGGGCCACTTTTGATTCTTGAAAATTCTTGATTTTTGAAATCAGCTCGCTGCCTAATTAATGCAGATAAGCTATTTCCTCCAATTCACTGCATTTCTGCCCCTTACAATTTACAGAAAGATATTATTGCAATTAATTTATGGCTAGAGAACAATTTCTTTCAGACGCTGTTGTTTTACCGACATACTGGCTTTATCACTGCTAAAACTCACTCTAGCTTAGATTTTTGAAGCGTATCTTAAACAATTTTGACCATCCACCTAATATTTCGACCTTTCACAATTACAATATAAGTCATCTGTGTGGTCTCCAAATTGAGCAATTTTCGTTTCTGAATTGCTTAATGGTAATATGCAGGGTTCATTTTTATTAATAAATCTTAAGTGACGTCCTGGTGACACCTACGAACACGGATCCCAATCTCACATTTGAGACTGGACATTTGAGATGTGAACTAATGGCAATGTGCTAGTGAATGAGCTAGACACGAAAGTGTAGGCGGAAAAACTTTATAAAAAATCACAAAATTCATATGGATTAATGGAGGCCTAAATCAAAATTAGAAAAGGCAAATTATCAGTCATATAAAGCATATTAAAATTTAAGATCACACTAAACAAGTTAAACAAGACACGTTAAACAAGTACCTTATAATATTCTACCAACTTAAATGAAGTTTGATTGAATACAGCGAAAACTGCCAGTGGTTAATGTCCATTTTTCCAAAGCAAATTAAACTAGCAATAGGTCAACAGAGCTCTCAACAGAGAGCAATACGGAGGATAGAAAAATGTTTTTTGGGCTAGAATTTGACGAATTGGACTATACGATCTCCGAATGACGGATAACGCTACGGGTGTTGCACAAGTCATGCAACAACCGATAATTGAGTTCTTAGGTCATAACTCAGCCATTTTGATGATGTTTTATTGAGCACAATTGTATGCTAAATAGAGCCTCATACTATTAAAAATTGGGCTTACAATAACCATTAACTTAGGTAAGATACCCGATGTAGCTGATCCTTACCAATTAGACACCAATTAGCTTACCGAGAATTATCAAATTTAAACTTCAGCCTTTGGCCAGTATTGCTAAGTATGTTTTCATTGCTACCATTTAAAAATTTAACTACTTAACCATGGACATAAATTATTCAGGATCTCATGTAAAGAAAAGTTGTAGCGGTAGACCTTTCGTCGTAGCAAAAATTAGTACAGTGGCGAGGAAGCTACTAGTATTGAATAGGCCTTCTATTTTTTTAAATGTTTCAACATCTATATATGATTTGATTTCTCCTCATATACGGTAGGTTACTTTGTTTAGCAAAAATTTAGATGATCATGATACACATTTAGAAATGTTCAAAAGTCAATGAACAAAAATGCGGTTACATTCGGGTTTAATAATTTCTCCTTTCTCCGAAATTTAGAAATATAGCCATGACGCGAATGGATATCCAGTATCCCACATTTGCCTCTATGCGTTGTTAATATGAGGAACTAAATATAAGCAGCATAGCGATCTTCCCAAAACTAGCGTCGTTGCCGTTTAAAATACAAATCATATAACGAAAAAACATAATTTATTGAAATTTGTCAAAAATATGTATAAATTTTATTTGGCAATAAACTCAAATTTCTCGACAATTAATGACTTCCGCATTACAATTCAGCAGATTTTTCGTTACACCAACACTAATCGTATAATTTGGTTGTGTGAAAATAAATAATGAAAACAATTAGGAAAAGATTTTCTTTTCATTTTTCACAAAACGCTCTTCTCTCAGAGGTCGCTACACCATTCGTTAAGGATTAGCTGAGAGATCGTGACCGAACCAGAGTCCTCGAACTGCTTTTATTTCTTGAACGGCATCACTTTTACAAAAAATAAATTCTAACATGAGATGATTGCAACACATGCTACTTTTAATAAAACCTAAGAGTCGTTACAGAACTTTTTTTAAATTATAAAATGAAAACTTTTTTGAATTTATGCCAATTGTACATAGTTTTTTTAAACAAACATCTGTTATCCCGGTATCACATTATAAATAAATGGACGTTCATATACGTCAGTTGTCTATATTGCAAAGCAAATTTCATTAATGGAATTTTATCTTACGAATTGTAATGTTGTATAGTTTAGGCTCAATAAAGAAACTATAATTGGGCAACAAATTGATAAAACTATTATTTGGTATTGTATTTTCAAAATGATGGTTTATTATTTTACTGCCGAACAATCTGTGAAATTACCGATTAATTAAATAGAAGATCACAACTAGGGTAAATGCTTGGATAGCAGGGCTGATAGCCCACATCTTTAATACAGGGTGGGCCATCTGTTAGTCCTTTTTCTATTTGTCAATAAAACACACATTTTGGGATGAAAAGTCAAATTTTTTTATTGATAGTGATTTTTTATTGATTTTTTTTAAACCCGGACTTCTTGGGGGAACTTCACAATTTCTTGTAATTATGCGATCAGCAAATTTGTAATGTTTAGTTCTTGTAAACGATGTCTGGTTGATGTACTTGGTTCATTACGAACACTTTCACTAACGGCTGCTACTGCATCAGGAATACGAACTGGATAACCATGCTAATATGATCTACGACCTTCTACTTAACCAGTTTCATCAAAACGATAAATAATTTTGCCAATTGCACGCTCAGTAGGACATCCATGTCGACCAAAACTCTCACGTAATTTACGAAATGTTTTTTTTAACGATTATTTTCATAATGAATTTATACAATCAAAATGCTTTGTTTTTGACTTTTCCAGGATCCACTAAAAATCCAATAAAAATGAATTTATCTCAGATATCCTATCTCAGATATCCAGCAAGACACTTGCTTTTGCAAGTAAAGTTTTTTTTTGTTTTAGTTTAAAGCTACCTTTTCTGGGCTCTCCCAACTCTTTCTCGATTAATTTAATGTCCTGCTTTACACCGTCGCCAGCCAAATCGAGGATGCACGAGTACAGTTTCGCTTTGAAAATCTGCTTTATTCATCTGCACATTGTGTTGCTGAAGCCAGCCTTTACTGACATGGATTATGATTCGGTCCATGGATTCTGCACTCCAACAGAATATCATAGTTATCTTCATAATCATTATCGAACGGAAACAAGTGATGGAAAATTCGTTTTTCAACTCTCCCGCGTTGAGGGATTCAAACCCAAACACCGTAGCTTCAAATACTGTGCCAATTACTCGGTCAAGTAGAGTTGATTTTGCAATTAATGCATCAATTGTGATTAAAGACAAGAGTTTTGAAGACAAGATTTAAGTTATGAATACAACATATTTTTTTTTATTCCCTAGGCACATTTCCATCTTGGCCCTGAACTAATTAAGAATTATTTTGATGTGTACTATTTATATTTTTCAAATTGGCTGCGATAAAGCTTGCAATTACGTGTACATCGACCACAAACAAATTACGTGTACATCGATCTACTACCATAAAACATCCAGCATTCGTGGTAAGGCTAAACAAATTTATCTTAGTGTCCTTGATAATAATTATGATATAATTACCATCTGTTAGGCTTACTAATAATTTTCATTCTGCAAAATTTACCATCCTCTACTTCGAGCACAGGAAAGATCAGTATACTCTTAAGACCAGTCTAAAAGGTGTAGACGTTCTAGTTGCGGTAAACAGTGCTATTTAGACTTGGCGATTTTAATTCTTTAAACGAATTGCTCGTTGATTCTGATTGGAATTTTATTGCACATTTCTTCACGTTGGTGCACATTTCTTTTTTCATCTAAAAGTTTTACTCGCACTTGTTCAAAATGGGTGTTTTTCATAGCATAATAGCCATGAGGGTCAGCAACTTAATGTGGTTTTACACGAACTTTTCTTAAGATGGGTATTACGTGCAATTATAATGCACAGTTAAAATTGCGCAATTATTTCCCAAATTTTTCGTAAATCTCTCGACAATGCACATTTATTAATTTTTTAATGATACGCTAACATATAAACATCTTTTTTAGGTTTGGTCACCTTAAGAGAATTAAAGACTTCCGGTTTCAGAAGTCGATCATTTTAACTCAGATTTTTATTTTTTTGTAAAATGCCGAAATGTTTTAAGGGTAGTTAGAGTTTCTAGAATCAACTAACCTAGACTTTTAAACCTTAAAACAAATTTTCCTTCTTCTCGGAGGATCGAATCCGTATAACCACCTTACAGCGATCTCTGTATTATTTTTTTTTTCGTTTTTCTTTTGTTTTATATCTATACCACCTGTTATGTGGCCGAAACACCGAACTCTTTCGCGGTTACTTGTTAACGTCCTACCTTACGCCGTCACCAGCCAAATCGAGGAAGCACGAATACAGGTTCGCTTTGAATACTATCTGCACATTGCATTGCTCCAGCCACCCTATTCTGGCATTGAAGTTCGATCCATGGATTCTGCACTTCAACAGGGGGTCATAGTTGTGTTCATCGTCATCACCGATCGAAATCAGATGATGAAAAATCCCTTTAGCATTCCACCCCTTTGGAATTCGAACCCAGTACCTCCCGACCCAAGCTTTAACCACTGCGCCTCTTTCTCGGTCGCTTTAATCTTTTAAGACTGTGGTTGTTTGCAACAACGTCGGGATATTGCTTCCGTATCGATAGTACATATGTATTTGTATTATGTACAAGTCTATTTTACTAAACAAATATTCGAATAATTTCACCTAATAAATTTGTTCTAATTATATGCAGTTCAAAGGTAATATGTATTTTAATTAGAAAATTTAAATATTGGTATCGCATCGCGACTAAACGTAATTTTTTTTGTTTTTTTTTTACAAATTAAATTACATTTTATACTGCTGTAAATAGAGGATCACGAAAGAATGAATTATGTTGTGTATAAATTACGCAACATGAATTTTATTGCATTGCAAACCAAGGAAAAGGAAAATTTAATTATTTTAGCTTAGCCCCATTTTATTTGATATCAGATTTATGGTCGCTGATGACCTAATTCTTTCGTTATATTTCTTTTAGCTTAGGTATACATAACGAACAGCTGATACTTATAAAATCCATAAATAGCATAGGATTCCACACCTTCGTTTATGCAATATTCAAAAAAAAAAAGGTGACAGATAAATCCTCAACTCATACTACTTATTTGTTTCATTTATAGCAAATTAGATATTCGTAACAAAATTTTTAAATTCTAAATGTTGCTTGGTATGGCTACCATAATGCTATGGCTACAAAAAAATTATTTTCGTTTAATAATTTATGCGAGCTCCATATATACGTAAACAGTCATTTATATCTTTGCAGCGACCAATTGATGATCACCACCTACAAAATTGTGTCATATTTTCAATCAGATTCAACATGGGCATATTAAATAAAAGAAATTTTACGGAATTACAGTATAAGTTCGAAAATATAAAATGTTAATAACATTTTAACAGATTTATCAACGTTCTTACATTTTATTTCGTAAATTTGTTTCCTTGCAATTATTTTAGTGCCAACTTAATCGAGGTTCGACTATACAAAATTATAAAAATAAATAAACATAACAATTTGGCAAAGATACATAACGACTAAGAGGTGAGTCGAGGTTACATTATAGTATGTAAATAGTGAAAACTTGGAAGTGCAAATCTGTGCCACTATAGGTCGGAGTAGAATGTTTTTAACCATTCATATATGTGTATATATTTTTTTGTGCTCGTAAACTGTCACTCACATAATTGTCGTAACATATATTTTATGATAAAAATTTGTTTTGTAACTTTTTTCAATACTATATTAAAATAATTGGTATAAAGGCCATTGCTGGCACGTACCATATCAACAATCTGGGTTCATTGGATTCAATTTCGTGGTTTCTTTTTGTATTGTTCTAGACAACCATAAGAGGGAAACCGTGTCGTGCTCTACTTTAACGAACCCAAGTCGCCGATACCTTCAATTTCCTCCGAAAGAAGAGCTATGCCGCGATAGTTTTTGCATTTTGAGTGATCTCCTTTTTAAAGGATAGTGCACAACGCGGCCACTTTCCATTCATCAAGCATAACTTTGCTTTACCATACTAATCGAATAAGGTCGAAAAGCTAGTTCCACAAAGTATCCCCATCGAATATTAAGAGCTCGGAATTAATTCCATTAATCCCATAGGAACGGTTTATTTTCAATCTCTGCATGACCAGTATGAATTCCTCGTGGAATGGGTCCTCAATAATGAACATCTTCGCAGTCTGTATTTAACCACTTTCAAACACAGTATTTGACACTTGTTGAACATTGAGTTAATTAGAGAAATGATCCTTCTAAGTGTCGAGCACTACATCGATGTTAACATGGAGGTCTCCATCCTGGTCCCGAAAGGTGATAATCTGGTCTGAAGGTTTATTACAGTCCGGTGACTCCTTCAAAGAAGCTACGAGGACTGCACACATTGCTCAGTTGTTGTACTCTTAAAACTTCAGCCTTCCACCATTCACGCTTTTTCCGTCTACAAATTGGCTTAGTGGTTCTCCTAGCAAGGACCGCTTCTTTATAGGCTATATTCTGTTGCTCGACAGCAAGACGACACTCCTCATCAAACCAATCATTTTTGGTTTAATTTTTACCATACCTAGAGTCGCCTGGCCAGCACCGACTATCGACGTTTTCTCTCCTCCCATGGCGAGCGTTCACATCATCAGAACGGGGGTTAGTTTCCATAATGCTACTGCTAACAATATTCCGATCCCTGACTTGTACGAAAACCGCCATCTTAGGTTTGCAGTGACCAATTGATGATCACTATTTACAAATTTGGCAGCCGGCCGATAAGATCTTACATATTGGATGTCTCGAGACCTTCCTTTAGAAATTAACACATGGCCAATTTGACTTTGGGACATTTTACGAGGATGTGCCACAGTTTCAAACTGGATATTTTTATAAGGAAAGAATGTGCTAGCCACAATGAGGTCATGCGTGATCGCAAAGTACATCATTCTTTCCATATTATCATTGACATAACTCAGTCTGATTTAAGTATAGCATTAAAGGCACCAATCACTATTCTGACGTCGTGCTCTAGTATGGATTCCATCAAATCAACCAAATTGTTGAAAATTAAGTCTTTATTTTTGGGTAGGCTTACATCAGTGGGCGCATGAACACAAATGATTAACAGGTTGGCTAGTCGCATGCGTAAACGTAGCTTACACACACGATCATCAACTTCTTTGGAATCCAAACCAGTCTTTATCACCTTGGGCCCAAGAAGAAACCTAACACCAAGATTGCCAAGGTCATCTCCACTGTAAAGCAATGTATAGCCTTTAGACACGGGGTCTCCACTTTTAGGCCATCGAGTTTCTTGGAGAGTAACAAGTTTCAAGCAGATACTCTTTCATGGCTGTCTTTTACGAGGCATAGGAGTGCCCCCCAACCACAGGAACTAATCATTAATATACAACACACAAAAAAGGCCCCAAAATTAGAAGTATGTCTCCTCGCGTGCTTCCTGATTTCTTCGTTGACGTATTCTATTTTTAAGTCCCTATTGAGATTATAATTTCTTACGTACCATGGAGCATTTAAAATGCACTATTTTCGTGATTTTTAAATTTACATAATATGCTTACCAGCAAGTAAGCACCTGCATTAAAATGGATCTTGAAGATATCGCCTTAAAAGACAAATAATTCATGCAAAGTCAATTAGGTGTTCAAAGTGTGATGAATTATCGCAGGATAAAAGTGCCAGATGATCAAATGAATCAAATGAAAATAACAATACTGACGACGATATACTTGGTGGAAGCGTATCCCCAATTCCCGGTTTTATTGCTAAAGTTGGTATGGTATGGACGCAAATCGCGTGGCTGTCACTTAGAATCTAGGATACAAAAGCAAAATATTTTCCATTATAAATATTATTGGTGGAAATAATTGTAAGCGAATCGGATCGGGAAGCTCTGGAAACATTTGAAGAATGGAACGCTTAAAATCACGGAAAAGCTGGAAATGATTAATCTTAAAGCAGTTTTACGCCTATAATAAATACCATTTTGTTGTCACATTACACGGCATTGGATTGTGTGACCGTTGGTGAACAGTTATTTTCCTCGCGAGTCATCCAAGCCGTTCAAATATGATTTAAAATTATTTTGGGTTTGTGACGCAAAGAAATCATATCCTACCTTCGGTCAATTGCAGGCGAGAAAAGAACCTTATAGACCAGGAAAGGATCTAGGACAACGAGTGATGGTCTAGGACTATAACTCTGGGACAGCCAGGATGGTTCAAAAATAAACCGGAAATTTTATACTATACCGTACAGTGCCGAACTCGCTGCATTTATACCCAAGTTACTGCGAAAGCGCCAAATCTTTACAAACTCGACGCATGTTCTACAGGATCTATAGATAGCCTATATCATTTGGTCATGTTGATGTTTAACATCTAAAACTGGAAACTGGTTTGCTTCCAGCGAGGAGATGTGTATAGTGGATTCATCCTACGATTTTATCTCGGTCCTGACAATCATACCTGTCTTAAAACAAACAATATTTTCATAGAAAATAAGCCCATTAGAGCAAACAAACCATTATGCCTGCTAAAAAAAGACCAGCTATGACTGAAGAAGAAAGACTCGTGCTAAAGATAGGGTACGTAAATCAGAAAAAAGATCAATCAAACAAAACAGCCAAAACGAAGCGAAAGTAAAATAGCAGCAATTGGAACGGCAACAAAAAGAACTACTCAGTCTGAACAGCAAACACCGGCGGAGCGTGAAAAAGTAACAATAGGAATGGCCATAAAAAGAGCCTCTGAGTCTGATCAACAAAAGCAAAAGGAACGTGCAAAAAATTCAAAAAGAATGGCATGATCCCGTGCTATTCGGTTGGAACGAAACACAGCCAGGATTGCAAAGAAGCTCTGAAACATATACGATTATACCACACACTCGAATTTTTAGCAAATGTCATACAAGAACAAGTTTTTGGAAAAGTACGTGCAATGGTGTATGTAATTGAAGGTGATGAAGATAAACCTCGAACAACGGAAGAAATTGATAAAATTGAAAAAATTGTTTGGGCAGAGATCCCAGATAAGGGAAAATAACTTGAGCTTTACGATGGTGTTATGAAGCATATTCACGGTCCATGTGGAGTGTGAATTAAAAATTATTCTTGCATGGAAAATGCAAAAAGCAGTTTCCAAAAGAATTTCAAGAGGAAACTAATGCAAACACCAATCGATGCCCAAAATATCAAAGATGAGATTTCACACAGATCCTGATTTACATTATGTAATCAATTTATGAGCATATTTAACTGGAGGTAAACCAACATACTGGCCTATGGACCCAAATAAAATTTCAGATCTCAGAAAACTACGATTCATAGAAGACAGTGAAAGAGTATTGTCAGATTCCTTTCATATAATCATGACTCTCAGTGCAACGATTGTCAAGAGTCGTTGCCAAAATTAAAAAACAATAAAACAAATTGGAAACTTTTCCAAAAACTAGTCAGTGACATCGTCAATCTTCAAGTGCCAGTTAAGAATTCGGCACAATTAGAGGACTAATTAGAACTACTTACAATATTTTACAACAAGCAGCTTGAGATAGTACGCCTAATAGTCAAAAATAAACTCGAAAACATAATAATTGAGCAAAATGCACAGAGATACTAACATATTAGGTAACTGGACAAAGAGATGGCGAATCCATCACTAACAAAAAAGTTAACTGGATACCAGTGGAATTCAACTCACAGCAAGTTCCACATACAAATATAGCCAAATATCAAGGCATGTCAAAAATAAAAAAGAAGAGCTTAACATCAAATACAGAAAAATATACTGGCTTATAGGTAGGAATTCCGAACTATAATAAATTGCTGCTTTATAGGCAAATTCCAATAAAACCAATATGGACTAACTGTATTCATCTTTGGAGATAAGACCAATGTGAAAATAATCCAGTTTTACGTGGCATTGTAAATGCACCTTGGTATGTAAGAAATGACAATCTCCATAGGGACTTAAAGATTGAATACTTCAACGAAGAAATCAGGAAGCACGAGACCAAACCTATACTTCGTTTTTATCAACATAAAAATGTCGAGATTCTCCGTATGATAGATAAAACTAATTTAGTTAGACGTGTCTCAAGAACTAGGACAACCAGAATAAGATAAACTAAATCGGGACTAACCAATCAATGATGAATTGTAATTATTGTAAAATGATTTTCTTGTATTGAGGTTGGCTAACTTTCGTGGACGCGCGATTACAAATCATCGATAAACCTAGTATAAACTATGTATATTATCGTATGCTTTTAAATCCAGAACAGCCTATTTTACCTAAAGCAATCCAACTCCAACATTGCCGATCAATTCGAATGTAAAGCAATGTATCTTAAACCTAGTACTGTCAAATACGCTTTTTCTTTAGTAAGCAAACGATGCTTGTGATGAAGGATACCATGGCCCCAACCACAGGAGCCCTCATAGATTATTGAAAATATATTAGGTAATAATTTTACTTGGTATAAAATGTCGATACCCTAAGGAATACAGTCACCATCAAATGACTAGTCATAATCTAATCAGAATGTTAACTTACATAAAATGCAACGATACTAAAAGATAAGCCTACAATTACCTACATAATATAATCAATATTAGAAACACAGAAAAATCGATAATTAACATAAAGTTTTCTTGAACCCAATAAACTTCAACCCCTTAACATTGGCTGACTGATTAACAGAAACATTTAGAATTAAGTATATAAACCTTTTTCATTTTTATAAACTTAACCAAATTATAATTTGTAATCGTAAAATGAATAATCACAATTTATACAAAATTATAATTAGATAACAAAAACACGATGCGACGATACTATACGTGTATTCTTATTAGTTTTGTGTGTACATATATGCAATAAATTGTCCAAAGTCATCCATTGAATAAATTCAATGAAAATTTACTTTGCCATCACTATGAACTTTATTTACACTTCCAAAGGTAAATAGATATGGAAAAATGTCTGCAAGAAAACTTTAAGAGACCTTTTAATTAAACTTCACAACTTGGATATTTTTTTTCTATAACATAAAAAAAAAATTCAATAAAATCGATTCTTAAAAAAAAATAAAGATTTCGTCATTAATATGTCGACGACGAAAAAAAATGAATTAACATTACTTCAATGAAAATTGTCTTTCAATATTTAATGTTTATTATTATTTTAAAAATAAACTTATTTTACTGAAAATAAATAATTTTTCGTATATTATTGTTTTATTCAATAAAATATAGAATACAAAAAAAAATTCACATAAGAAGTTAATTTTGACAATAGTAGTGGCTGAAGATTTTAATTCCTTTTTTTTACTTTTTCTAAAACCAATAGCTTGTTTATAAAAATAGATCGTTTCGACGACAATTATCTGATGTATTTAATTTATAAAACATTATAAATATGAATGAAAAAAGTTATTTAATATAAAATTTATAGATTTCATAAGTCATTCGGCATTTAGGATTTTTTCGTTTTTGTCTTTTTTTTTTATATGGTTTTTTGATACTTCCATCACTTTTTTATTTTTTTGAAGCACACATACCTGTCTTAAATCTTAGCTCATTATCTGGTGTTATAATAAGAATTTGTTTTTTCTCAATTTTATCCATTTTATTGTTTTAAACTTATTTTCGATTTTATTATTAAATTTAGACACACACAAAACTGATTAGAATATAATTTAAAGATTTTTCTTTGCTTTTTTTTATTTTTTCTATAACGCCCCGGTTTTTCGTTCTAGATTTTTTGGCAAGTTGTTTAACGCATGCGTCACTTTAGGAAAAATGGACGATTATGAATTACCCGATGTAATATTGATGTAAAAATTACCCAAATTTTATGCAATTGCCCAGTGAACCAAATTGAATAACTACATATTTTTATACAAAATCGATTTTTCGAAAGCAAAAATTGTTCTAAGTTGACAGTATTTTTGAGTAGTTAGGATAACAGTTGGTATTTTATATGAAAAACATTAAAAATTATTATACATTATTAATATTTTAATTATTATGCATATTATTATATATTTATTCGATTTAAAGGATAATCCCAGTTAAGAATAAGTCCTGAGTAGGTTTCTTCCGCTGTTGTCATTCTGTCATCTAGGTCACATTAGGTCCAACGGTTTGGTTCTTTGTAACCTTCTTGTTATAGTGATATTGGTCATCATACAACGTATATCCTGATATGCATGTTCATGCAGGCGTTGAATGTGTTTTCATGAAAAGCTCTACTTCATGTCTTTATGAAGTTTGTCGTTTCTAATCTACCACGGTACATTTACAATGAATCGTAGTATTTTATTTTGAAACGTTTAGATTATTTTGATGTTTTCTTAGCACAACCCCAGAGTTGTATGCCATAGATCCATGCTGGTGACAGAATTTGTTTTTATAGCAGAAGCTTATTATGAATCGATAGTGTGTCCCTAGAAGCCAGTGCATTTTGATGTTTAATAATTAATTCGTCTTTCTTTTTCTTATATGTTCCTTTCACCTTTGTTTAGCATCCAAGGTCATACCTTGTAGTATTTAGCCAAGTATTTAGCTGTGTTTGCATACGGTACTTTTTGTGATCGTTATAAAATTTTCGATAACAAAAGGCATCTTTTAGTAGTGAAATAAGCAACTTTGATAATATAGAGGCATCTTCTAATGGCAAAACATGCTGTTATGATGTTAAAAGGCAAATTTTAGTAGTATTATTTTAAAAAAAGCGCCTTCTAGTGGTCAAACAAGCGGTTTTGATAACAAAAAGGCATCTATTAGTGGTGAAACAAGCTATATATTTTGATAATATAGAAGTACATTCTAATGGTAAAACACGCTGTTTCTATTCAAAAAGCGCCTTTTTGGTAGTAGCAAAAACAATAAAGGCATCTTTTAAGGCGCAAGCACGTATGCGAATGAAAAATTTAAAAATCATCTGCATATTAACCAATCAAATCAAGACATATAAACCATGTGACAAAGTTCACCAATCAAATAACACGTTGCGGAAAAAGGTCCGCATTCCATGTAAAAACAAATTTAAAACAATTTTATCTCTGCTTTTATTTTGTTTTTATTCTGCTATGCAACATTATATCCGCAAACGTGTGATTTGTGTCAAAGGAATTGGTTCAATGATATCATTGCTTTCCTAATAGCATGACTTAAGCCGGTTAACAGAAAAATACTGTATTTTTTCCGTTAGGCAGTATTGTAAATAATTTTTCGTCACGACTAATAACTTAAAATGGTCCAGAATACGGTGTTTGAAGTGCTTTTCTTAATGCGCCAGTATGTAAAAAACTGCGTGTTTTCTTAATGCGCCAGTATGTAAAAAACTGCAAGTTGCTAAATTTATGGTTATGATAATTTTGACGTCAGAATGCTTAGATGCTGGAGTTAGCATCGAAATGTATTTCTAAATTTTAAATGAGTTCTGATTGTTTAATTTTGATATTAGGAGATGTGTCCAAAAATTGACCAGGCATTCGTAATACTCGCAAAAACCATTTAAGCTATAGTAGATTTCAACTCCTCACTAAACGAAAAACACAACCCACGCAGTATTGTTGGTAAAATTGACTCCGTTTGGCCATGCCAAATGATGGCGGCAGTTGTCCTGATTCGTTGAAAGCCAAGTAAGCAAGATAATTCAGAAAATAAATTTGTATTAACTAAATCCCCTGGTTCGTAACAATTGTGTTTGGAACGCCAAAACGAGAAATGCATGTACCCAACACAGCGAATGCAACTGCGGCCGCAGAAATAGCGGATACAGAAGTTGACATTTTTTTGACAAATGACATTTTTAATCAATAATGTAGAAGAAGCCTTCATCCCATGATGAGATAGATCATGGAACTGTTCTAAATATTTTTTCCCGAATTTCAATTTGAATAAAAGGTCTTAGGATTGCTAAATTGGCAAAAGGCTCGACTGTGGTCTATTACTTAGTCTACAAATGCCTTAAGCCATAGACAATTTTAAATTTGAGAATCCATAAGCGACTTATTCAATTGTAATAATGCAGGACTGTTTACTATTGAGATAACACCAGCTGAACATAACGAAGTTAACGCATCGCAGATTATCTGCCTCCATGAAACTACACCAGTAAATAAATAAATAAAGCCACACCAGTAATTGGCAACGTCACGTCCACAATTTTGAATTGCTTTAAAATGGAGATGATCACAGCAATCTTGGTTTTCTTTTCGGGTCCCAGATAAAAAATGCAGTTTTAGATTTTAAAGCAGTTGACAATCGTAGGTGTAACCTTAGTTTACGCATGTGACTAGCCAACCTGTCAATCATTTGTGATCATGCGCCCACTGATGGCGCAAACCTTTTTAACCCAAAGCTAAAGACTCATATTACAACCATTTGGATGATCTGGGATGGGAGGTATTGAACACTTATGTTGTCATTGCCACCCAGGGAGACCATCGTGTTCCGTCAGTCCAACCAGGTAATGACATATGCAGATGATATTAGTGTAACTGGAATGAATGGCGTCGGTGCTATTATTAAAGCACAACAGGATCTTCAATTTCGCTCAATTATCTAAATTGCTATATCCTTTCTGGGCTGCTAAGACCAAATAGTGTCCATTTTTTACTTAAAATTGGGCTGTCCCAAAATCCAAAAAGCCAAAAGATTCTCGGCTTCCGTTGGTCTCAGTCAGTCCAAAACAAAATATATGATCACTGGTTTTAGAGACTAAGACGCAGCGGATTTTTTCTAAGACACAGGGAGTGACAAGTTCGGGTCACCTGCACTCATGATAATTGTATAGGAGGGGATATAAAAGCGCGTTTTGTCATCGGGAACAGTGCTTTGTATGCCTTACGTCCACTGCTAAAGGACTAGATATCCTGCAAATACCAACAAGCTGAAGATGTACAAGGTGTTTATCATATCCATTATCATGTATGGGTGTGAGAATTGAACCCTGACGGATGAGTATAAGAGATGATTAATGACATTCGAGAGAAGAGTCATATATGCATAATATATGGGGGAACCGCTCAGAACTGGACATTTTAAAACTGGATATTTCAAAATAGAATTTGACAAAACGAGATAAGGTACAAAACGAGATAAGGAACAAAACTGGATATTTCAAAATTGGATAATTCATGTGATTTAAACTTAAAACAATTTTTTAAGGAAAGTTCTGGAATATGGCCAATTAGGGAGGAACTCGGCGAGGTCTTAACCGATTTTGATGAAATTCGATACGTAGGAAGAAAATGAGATTTTAAAATGATTTTTTGGCAAAGTCCTGGAATATGGCCAGTTAGGAAAGAACTCGGCGAGTTCTTAACCGATTATGATAAAATTCGACATGAAATATCCAGTTTTGTACCATATCTCGTTTTGTACTTTATCTCGTTTTAAAATATCCAGTTTTGAATTATCCTGTTTCGTCAAATCCAATTGTAAAATATCCAGTTTTGACCGGTACCCAATATATGGACCCAAACGCGATAATGAAATAAAAGGACAGCGAATATACTAAATCGATCACGTTCTGCTAGTCGATTCTACATGAGTGGTGCAGCGATATCTGAGAATACAAAAACTGAGAATAGGAAAACCACCATTTGACAGTCGCAGTAGTCGCTGTTGGCGAAGATAACTACTCGGGGTAGAGAAAGAATTGCCTCGGGATCGAATCCGATGGAGCTAAAATATTTATTATTCTTATTCGCATACGTAATCGTACAACCTTTTCTACGTAGGTGCCTTACTATAAAGCAACGAGTATTAATCGATAAATTCGCCCTTTTAGCTCAGAAAGGGCCTTTAATCGTGTCTAGTTTTTTCACCGAAAGATGGTTTCGTGTTAACTTTAAATTGTGCGGTAGCCATTCTTTTATATCTGCTTTACGAAATATAGAAGTTTCCCCGACTATAGGGGTCAATAATTCTGACAAAGAAGAACTAACTTCAATAAAAGAACCAATTTTATTTATAAATTTATTTATTAAACAAATATTAAAAAGATTAACTTAAGAAACACAAAAAATAATTTTATTATTTAAAATTAATTTATTTGGTAGGAACAAACTGCACAGAGCGTTGTATTCGTCGAATTAAGGCTTCGGAATAGTTTGAATCACCCGATGCATCCTAGAAATAAAACAAATATAATTTAGAATAAATTTATAATTTTTTTAAAATGTAATATTTACTTTTGTGGCGATTAAGACTTGATTGCAAAATGTTGTATTGAAAATATTAACAAGTGTCTTTTTTAGCACATTAACTTCATCCGATACAATTTGCCAACCAGCGCCACTCGACGATAGCATTGAATCTAGGGGATAAAAAAAAATTATAAAATAGAAAATATAATAAAACCGATCGGTTATACTACTTACGTTTTTGTAAGGACGAATTTAAATTCAAAAAATTATCGACCGGCACAACTTGTTCCATATAATAATCAACATGAGACCATAATAAGTACAAGCATTGTTCAATTAGATAAGAACATAATTTTATATCCTCTTGCTGTACTCGCAACTTATCGTATGCCGAATTTTGTTGTTTATGATAATACTCGACGCAACTTTTTAATTGCGATATGACCAAACCAAGATTTGGCGATGATTTAAGGGTTCCAATATTTATCGTCTTTTCATTTAGATCGCTTGTATTCGGTGAAAATAGGATGTTTATGATACGATGATCAGCCGAATTATTGGCAATCGAATTTCGTGCATGAAGCGCCAAATTAAAAGCTATTTGAAAAACTAATTTTGTGTGTTTTGCCTTATTAACGTCATTAAACTCGTACCTAGAATACAAAAAAATTTTTTTTTAATTATCTTTAAAATTTCCTTAACTTAAGACTTACGTAATATTTTCCCTAGCAAACATTTGATTTAGTGTCCGCTCCGATAAAATAAATCTCGGCAACAATGTTAACATTAATTTCTGAAGTCGATACAATTGGGTGCCAACATCTAAATTATAATTCGGTTGAAAATTTGCGAATATATCTTGATTTGTGCTTCTCGCTATTAGTCCGGTCACAGCCGATAATTCTTCCAGCAATCCTAAATTCATAAATGGTGTTCCCGGCCGCAATATAATTTCGATCATTTCACAATGTGATAAAATAAAATGTAGAATTTGACTAATTGCCGAATAATTTTCCGATCCCAACGTTGATATTATTACATCGCAAATATTTAGAGCTGGCAATAATATTTGTCGATACCGAACATCAACGGGTGGTACAAATTCGTAACATGTTGTTTGAAAACTATTTAATTGAAAATCGGGATGTAAATCAAAAACTCGCATTCCCGAAAGAACACCAAGTATTTTTTGTTCCAATAATAGTTCGGCTCCAATATATGAGCTAGCAACACGGCTCAACATTGCCATTTTCGATTCATAAATGTATAACGATTTTAAATTGTCCGGTGTAGTTTCTAATATCTGACATAATTTATCGTCAGATTTCAGTAGACTGTCGATTAAATGTGACAGATAACCTCGCTTCGATATAAAATGAATAAAATTAGACATTGAATCGACATCCAAAAGCATATCGATACAAGAGAATGCAAGCATTTTACATAAATCATGACCACCGGTACAATCGTTACACAAAATTTCAAATAGTTTGTCACCAAACATTAAGAATACTTCGGCCGCTAATTCACTTTGATTTACAATTTCACCGTCTGGTGTGTTTACGATTTGGCGCATACTTCCATCCAAACGAGAAACATAACTGTGGAAAAAAAATTATAAGACGAAATTATGATTATAAGATGACGGTGATCATACTAACTTCTGGGTCGGAATATCATCATTCGGTGAATTTTTATCATTATTCTTGATAATGTGCATGTAGTTTAAGAATGATGCGTACAAATTAATTCTCAACGATTGTGATGTGTCCCCGCTGACGATAATCCATTCGACGATGCTTTTTAGAATATACTTTAAATTGAGCGAATTAGTATCGGCATTAAATGTCAATGAACCCTGATTAAGATTATTATTGAGTATAGATTGTGTTTCACTCATCGTCTCGTCCATATTAAACCGATAACAATGTCTTAATTTTACCAACAGCAATAGTACGGTCGACGAGGCCAAATTAGCAATTTCGGTTATCGTATCGACTTGTACGACTTTATTTAAAAGTGCTTGCAATATTTTAATGATTAGTCCCTGTTTTATATTCACGGTCATAATTGGTGCAACACAAAATAGTATTTCGGTTAATTGTCCCCAAGCTTCCAAAAATTTAACCGATGATCGACAAGCATTTTTTTGCGTATTCCATTGCAATGCATACTTTAATATATGTTCGATCTCTTTGATGATCAATTGTCGTTGCCCAGCTGCCATTGTTGTTTGTACTGTACTCAATTCATCTCGCAATATTTCATGTAACTTTTTTATATCGATCAATTTTGGTTCGGCACTATTTGTGGTCGTAAGACAATTTTGAAATAGGGAATGCATCAATGAATTCTCAAAATAATCCCAATTCGACATTTCCAATGTTTTCGATTCAAATTTCAGCGAGTCCAATAGTTGGCATATTAAAAGTTCTACGCCATTTTCATTTGGTTTTTGATTTAAGCCACTCGCATCGTTTAACGTGACATTGTTGGGGAAAAGAGCAAAACTTGTTCCATTTATTTGATCGGTTAACGAATTTTGTGAAACGCCCATAAGTATTTTACATAAATTTGAAAATTGTGTTGTCTGTTTATTCAAAGCGGCCATTTTTAATTCGATTGCAACACTTTTTAGTAGCCCCGTCATTTGATTTAATATTCGTGGATTTGTCGAGTTACGGAATGGTAGGGCTGATATATGACGACACAGAAAATCATTACACGTCCGTAAATAACGCAATATCGATTCTGATGTACGAATATTTAAACATAATGCATACAAAAGTGCGTATAAATTTGCAATTAAACGTTCGTACGACGGATCAAACTGTTGCCCATTTTTCATCGCTTCTAACGAATTATCGAGTAACGTAATAATAGATTTGGTACATGTTGATGGGAAATTTAAAACTCCTGGTTGCTGGAATCTTGTTGAATGTACATCGTCTAAATTAAATCCAAGTAAATAGTGTGCCACGTTGGGTGCGGGCTGGGGTAGGCAATCTTGCAGCAAATTCAATATAACTTCCTTGGTCATAAGTTCAATTTCATCGACCGAATACTGTTCATTGCGCGAATTATATGGAATATCAGCTTCCAAACATTCTACAAATCCGTGACGAATTTCATTTTTAGTTTTATCGTCTGATGTAAATACCGAGATCAAATAGCTGTTAGCGTTTGGTAGCTTCACGATATAATTTAAAATTTTAATGGCAAAATATGCATGTTTTGGCAGCCAATTATTGTAGCAAACAAATTTCGTAATATTCAACATGTGGTCTGGTTTGCCCGATCGTGGATTTATGCCGAGTAAAAGTTTATTTAGTCCCGACAACAGAATTGAGCAATTCGCAGCAAAATGAGCATCGAAGAATATCGTTTGATTGAATAAACATTTTTCGATTATTGTGAATGCATAGTAAATGCACGATTCAAGTTTTGATTTGCCCGGGAATGGTGCATACGAATCGATTAGACTACAAGCTTCGTCTATAATATTCAAAATGATTCGAAGAAAATCGGATTCTTTATTCATTTGAAGCATAATATGAAAGCCGGGTGCTGAATTTTCATCTTTCACTTGTCTAGAATTTGGAAAATCATTTGGATTTGGATCGTAACTTTTTATGTATAGTTCAAATAGTTTTAGACATTTTTCGGCAACCACCCATTTTTCCGCAGGATCTTTATACGTTCGACTATAGAATCGTGAAAATACTGAATGTAAAACAAACGTTAGATATGGATCGAGTCCTGGTGCCCTAGGTCCTGCACCCAAATTTTTAGGTACAGCCGTCGAAGACAATGTGTATAATAAATCCAACATGCCCTGTGTCAGTGGATATGTCTCATTTCGGCTTTCGATTTGTTCCAATTCTGATTCGATTCCCCGTGTGCTTACAGTGGTAGTTGATGGAACTGTTGTGATGATTTGAGACGATTCTAAAATGCTCCAAAGTTGTAAGGCTGTTTCCTTTGATTTTGCTAGGGCGGCTAACGTTAACAACAAGTCTGCCTTTAACGGAATTACACAGGAACACGTGACCAAACCTGTCAATACCATTAGTGTCGACCAACTTGGATGTTCACACAATGCAATACGAGCCACTTCATCTTGAGTTGCAATCGCTCGTATAACATATAAAACCGCATGTAACCCGTCAAGCTCTTGAGGTTTTATATTTCGATTTAAGATACGATTTTTATATACTGTTTCGGTATTTGGACTCTGTTCTTGTCGTAGCGTAATATAATATCGAGTCAATGAATTAAAGAAATGATCCCACGAAAGTGTTGTACTTCCCGAAACACCGGCACCTTGCTTCAACAAATTAAATACATTTCTAGCTGATTGTTGGCAACTGGCAAGTCCCCCGAGCATTTTTAAATAGGGAACAAATAGTATTTGCGGTAAAAGTTCTCCAGCCAATCGAATAAATTTAAATAGCGTTACGGAACGTGACGATCTTTGATTATTAACCGGAGTTGATGAATCCATTGGAACCCAGTATTCCATTGCCAGTCCCAATTGTAGTTGATCGTTTTCGTATAATTTTCCAACCGCCAACAAAAGGGCCTCAAAATTATGACATAATTTTGTAGGCGGATCAATTCCTTGTTCAATATGAGATTGTACAGTTTTAGCAGTTTCATCGGCCCGTGCTCGCAATTCTGTTACTTTCGAGTACATCAGCTCAATAAAATCGGTCAGTAATATATGAATTTTACGAAAATAAAATTCTTTTAAAAATATATTTTCATTTTCAAGTAGCGTGTAATGCAATAAATCGAATACTTTTGATTGTATCGCCTCTTCCACGAGTTGTTCATCTAGATCGGCGATGTTTATTGGATTTATATTCATTGATTGGCGTGTTACTCTTAATGTTGCGATCGATATTCCAAGTGCAAATTTTATAAGTGCCTGAAGACCTTCACATTCCCACGAAGCGATCAAGGCATTTAATACAGAATCGATAAAACCATTTTCACTCATTATAGGTAGCATTTGTACAATATCTTCGCCATCTTCACGACGATGAAAACAACTTAAATCTACTGCATACAAAAGAGCCATTTCAAGTGCCAATGTAATATCATCGATTCCACCACTTTCTGTGGATAGTTTGGCCTTCGCTAAATAATTAATCAAACGAATTGTCACATTCTTGGGTAGTCCACATTGGGCCGACCAATTAAACAGGCATGATGCCAACGATAATTGTATCTCTTCGAATAGTTTTAACACATTTAAATGATGTTTTGGAGGCCCAAGTGCTCTATTGGCAACAAGTTTTTCTAATTCTTTCGATATATCCAATTCTTCTAAGCAATCCATTATTTTATATAAAATTCCATCTTCGACTAAATTATCTGTAAAATTATTTACACACGATATTATCTCAGGAGTAGCTTCCGTACTCCATGTAAGACCATTACGACTTTGGAATAATCGTTCTAAGGCTGAAACCAAAGTTTTACGACCATCATAGTACAGCAGTACAGCAACTAAACCGCGAGCAAGTCCAGGGTGTCGCGGCATTTGCAGTTGCGCTGTACATACTAGTTCGAGTGCAATATATTCATCTAAGTCATACATATCTGACAAAATAAGCGTTTCTTCGACAAGTTGTTCCAATAGATAAGTATGGCCGCGACCCGGTAAATTAACACCATCTTTAACGCCGTTTTTAATTTCTTTACGACTTTTTGTATTTTTTGGCTAGATATAATAAAATAAATGATTAAATTCGGCTATTTATGGTAAAAAATGTAATTAAATCATTTTACCGGATTTTTAAGCAAATTGATGAAATTTTGTTTATGTTTTCCCAAGATTGATTGTAATGATGATATTGATACATCTTTCGATTTGGATGTTAAATAATAATCAACCACTTCAAATAAATGTTTATACGGTGTCCACATATCATCAATAATTGCTAATAATTTAAAGATATTATTTCACCCAATTTTGCAATACATAACCTCAAATATTTGATAAATAAATCAAAGAATAATTTTAAATACATTACCTTCCCCCATTTTAAATATATTTATGTATCACGTAATTTTCACTTGGTTTAAATCACTATTATAAATGGTTTTGATAAGTTTGTAAATATTTCTTGATTTAATTTAATATTTTAAAATAAACACAACTTTCACGCTTTAGCTTACGCGCGTATAAAAAAATTATTGTTGTTCTTCTTCAACTTGCCGTATGATTTCAAATGACAACTGTCAAATTTTTCGCAATATAGTCCAATGAACCGTTCGAATTCGCCTGCTAGATTAGTGTAAAAGCCTTTTAAGTGTTTAAAGAGGCTTTTATAGAAAATTCTGAAGTAAATTTTGGTAAAATTCCTTCGGCAAAACATGATGGAATTAATTATTGTTTATCTTTTTTAAGTAATTTTTTTGAGTAATAAATAATAAAAATTAATTTTACGTTGTTACATACTTTCGGAAATTACTAAAACAGATAAACAACAGTTAATTCCGCTATGTTTTGCCGAAGAAATATTACTAAAATTTTCTAAAAATATGCAAAAGAGACATTCTACTCTTTTACATCTTATTTATATCTTCTTTATTACTTGCTAAGCTGGTATTTAAGTAAAATGATACGTTGGGAGGTTTTCGTGCAGGCGCCCTGAACAGAGGTTTTAATAGTTTTTCCGTTTTTTCACTATTTTCATATCAGCTGAATTCAAACGGTTTCTTACGCCAATATTGTGAATAGTTGGCATATGAAAATGTTTCGCGCTCATAAAGAAATTTCTTCTTCCGACCTATACCCATGTTATGGGTCGTAAAAACCATCGAAAAGGAGAAAGGATTCAAAGAAATTATTATCAGGAAAGTCCTTGTATTACCGACCAACGCTTGAAGTGTATCAATACGGACTCTCGAATGCCTCAAAAATCATTAAGAGAGGCCCATTCTTAAATATCTAGAATCGTGAAGAGGTATTCACAATAATAAAATATGAAAGCAAAAATCTCTGCGGAGCAATTGCTGAACGACATTATTGTAGTATCCGCAAATTTTGCACCAAATACGAAATGTTCGTCACTTATAACTTAAGACTAACAGAAATAATGAAAATTAAATCTCACAATAACGCACACTTTTATATTCGGAGGGGACTAAACGCAAATGAACTAAACGCATGGAGAACGGGTGCTTAAAACGGGGTCAACAAGCACGAAAGGAAAACATAAGCAATCGTTGGTAGTGGCACCAATCAGCTGGATTACTGAGATTCATTTGGTAGAAATTTTAAATCAAGGAAACGACGATAGTTGGACAATAAAAAAAGATAGTGTGATAGCTAACAATTAAATTAACAGAAACTTGGAGTCGATCATCTTCCAGGAAATATGTCATGCTCGGACTAATACACGAACGACACCTTTGCATTATCGGTTACCGATCACCGCTGCATGATACAGTGAGAATATCACCAGCAAAGAGCAGTTTTGGGGCGAAGCTACAATTACCAGAAGGATATCTAAGATTTAGAGCTATACAGACAGCGGGACAAATGTGTTAACCACAAAAAAGCAACAGTAACAATGATGCGCAAAATCTACACAAGTGCAAGATTGCAAATGCTTCCTGACGACACTGTTACAAAATGAAAAGCGCTTAAAGAAGGTAGTGCGCATAGGTTTTTAACACCAAGAACTTGCGACGTGGAATAATTCAGCAATAATAAAATAAGTAAGGACGCAATAATGTCGATAAAATTAGGCAAAGCATCCAGCCTCTATAATATTGAGGTGGAAGTGATACAAAGAGCATAGCTTATAATAGGGGCTGGTATATGATGCGCTTCCTTAACGATTACCAAAATATAGGCGTTTTTCTGAAGACATAGAAAACCGGCAAAGTAAATCAGTCTTGGGTAAATTACCCCAGAAGTATATACTCGATAACTGGCAGGTCGATATGCGTATTCTAGGGCAGTCGTAAATATTATGACAAGCACTTTGACTTCAGAGAAAATCATCCGTTTACAGAGGATCGTATGGTGAAAATGATCAAAATAGTAAAATAATCTGAATTAAAAATACGTTCTGGTGCTTTCGATAATTTGTGGTGGCCTTGTATTATGAATGAGTTAAAAAAAGTTAAGCTTAGGGTTGCCAACTCTTCGATACACTTCGCCCGGAGCATTGATAAACAAATTTAATTAATAATTTAAAATAACAGAGTACGTTCTATTTGTACGTGAAATCTAAAAATAATACATCCAATTTATAATATTTATAATTTTTTTAAATTATATTTAATTTGGGTTTCAGCTGTTTGAACAAGTTCTACTGATTCTGGCGCTTTTAAACGATTTAAAAATTGCTCGCATCGCATGTTGTAATTTATACAAATACACGATTCTGCTTTGACTAGCTGTACTTGCATTTTATTGCGGTTATCTCTGCACACTGATTACACATTAGAGAATTTTATATCTATTTAATTATCCAATTTTTGGGATATTAAAACCCATATTGCTTCAGAAGATAGAGTTTTGTTAGTTTTCAAATTGTCTAGAAGTTAATTGGTTTTATTGATCTCATCATACAACCGATCTTCAAAGATTAGTATATTTTATATATTATCAACTTTAGAGATATCAGCACGTACGACGAGCAGGACGTACATATTATGCATTTTTAGATATATTTTATATCATTTTTAAGTTGTTATTCTTTGCACGGAGTTTTATGAACGTGGCCCGGAGTTTTGTGATCTTGGCCCGGAGATTCGGTTTCAGGCCCGGAGTCTCCGGGCGAAAATACCCCAGTTGGCAACCCTAGTTAAGCTGTCCAGAATATACCTTTACTCAAACATAAATAACTATTTCTCTGATAGATTTGCAATTGCAGCCACTAATTATGACATTCTACAAAAGAGTTTGACATTATTTTTTCGCATAATTTTTCAATTGTAGCATGATGCCAACGTTCAAGAAGTAGCATCCCCGAATAATAAGGCAATGCTCTTTAAATTAACGCTCGATATCAAAAGACCATCTTTCGTGTCTGTGAATAGAGTGAAAATTAAGATGGATAAACCCATCAAATGGCTTGGGGTTGATTTTGATGAAAGGATAAGTGTTACATCACATGTTAAAAGGATTGGTGAAAGTAGTAACAAAGTTTTCTTTACTTTGAAAAGAGTAGCTAAAGAAGCTTGGGCCTTAAAACAGGACCTTTCCGACTATATAAGAAGACCTAGTGGTTGCACTACTTACATATGCTTATAATATGCTGGGTTGGGTGAAAGAATGAACTGGCATCACCGTAGAACTTTAATAAGTACATAGATGGAACTGTTCTCTGAGCGCAGAGTGGCCAGCAAGCAAATTAGTTTAAATTAATCCAAGTGACATCGTGCCTTTTAAAAGGTTCTGTGACACTGTTTAAGCAATAGATTAAACAGTGCAAGTTGCTACATACTTTTGACAACAAACTGTGTATTTAACATATATATGTTTACTCATTTTACCTGACAAAGGAGTTAGATAGTAGACAAGTATACGCCTCCTCGTGGCAGTGACAACAACTGGGTCTTTTAACCTAGCTTAGCATACTGAGAACATTTCAATAGATGAAGCATTCATTGTGTATTTATTCATTGTGTATTCATTTCATTGTGTATTTATTGGAGAAATTTATTCATAAATACGAATAGTCAAAAACGATGGATTTTTATAAGTAAATTTCATGCTCCCTATATTTCATCGACGCCAATGTACAACTCGTTCGCAATAATATTTTGCTACTCATATGGCAGCACTATTTTCATAAATTAAAACTAACTTCACATCGTACACACATTAGTCATAAATTTTTGACGTTTTGTCTGTTTGTGGGATAATAATCTGTTTAAGGTGTAATAATTGTTTTTAAAAATATAAAAAATTATAAAAACGTAGATTGTCCTTAATTTTGTTAGTGAAATGAAAGGATTTGTGAATCGTAAAAATTGGATAAATTAAAGTAACTATCATTTAGTTCATTAAAATACAATGTAAGTAATTTTGTTTTTTTGATTATGTGTCGTCAATGAATAAATGAAAAAAAAAAATATTTTTAAAAGTGTCATGGATGTTTTGTATTTTTAATTTTTCATAAAATTTAATAACATTACATTGAATTTGATTATGATAAAGTGTAAATACACATATGGTATTTATCTATCAGTACGATAAAACAACATTATAATAAAACTTAAAACTATTTTTACTAATTGATTTATCGATTAGTAACTCGTAAATCGATATTATTATGTGTATAGAAAATTGTGATTGTAAATTTATATCGTACATTTAATGTCTATAACATTATTTATTTAATTATAAATGAATGTTTTTAAATTAACCACACCCGTTTAGAAGAACTTAAATAGTTCGATTTTAAAGTATCCTATTACCCAGACCCTTTTTTTTCAAAATCTATTGTAAGTGATACAAAATTTGCGCGATCTACCTACCAGCAGCATGTTCATGTTTACAAAGTTTTAATACTTTCATGGTTAATTATTGTTCCGCTATACAATTAAAATAGAAAATATATTCGATTATGAATCACATAATACGATATCCCTATATGTTTTCTTTAAAAATTAAATGAAAGAAATTGCACCCTCAAAAAATTTCATCAACCATTTCGAACTTTTCTTTCACATAGTATATTGTCTGCGCATGAATTTAACATTGGTTTCTACGTGTTATGAGTAATACAATTTTATACATTCGTCTCAAAACAATACACAAAATAATATATCGAAAAATTTAGTGCAATTTTATTGATTTCAACGCTGCTGAAAACAGGATGGAGGAAACTTAAATAAGTTTTTATTGTGTATTGTTTTAATGTTTTGTTGTTTGTTAAGACAATTTTGCGTTTACAATATAACAATGGTATATAGACTAATAGCACATGCTATTTTGCTGATAATCTTCAGTAACTCGAACTACCGCAATATGAGTTTAGAGCTCAAATTATGGTGGCCTCTCGCTACCTAAAATACAATAAGTTTTACTTGACACCTTATGTACTCGTACCACGTAAAATTTTATGTTTTTAAAGTTACTCAACTAGACCTGCATTGGAAAGGTGAAGTTATGATACAATCAGGAAATATTGTAGCAAATAAAACGCTCCATAGTTATCAGATTCGAATTAAAACCAGCTTCTCGTACTGTTCTAGACAACCAAAAGAACCCTAGTCGGTTTCGTCTCACTGATTATTATTATTATTTTTTATTTATTTTTTATTATTATTACAACGGACTTAATTTAATACACATTTGTTGGGATAAAGCCCAATGGCTAGTCCCAAAGATAAATATTATTAGTATTATTTTAGTTTGCAATCACTAGATCCATTGGTTTGGTTCTTTGTAGGCGTCGTATTGCTATCGGACAGTCCAGCATACGACGTTTTTCGATATTCTCATGTTGTTGAAGGCGTGAATCATGTTTGGCAGCATAAACTGCAATTACTTAAGGTCTTCATTTCGAATATACTACGGAACATTTACAATATTCCGAAGTACTTTATTTTGGAACGTTTAAATTATCTTAACGTTCATTTTCTTAGTTCAGCTCCAGAGCTGTACTCCGTAAGTCCACACAGATTTCAGAGTTTGCCGATATAGGAGCAATTTATTATGTATAGATAGTTCAGAGTCTCTACCTATGAGCCAATACATTTTCCTGTATTTGATGTTTAATTCGTTCTTTTTATTTTTGACATGTTCTTGCCATTTAAGTTTGGAATCTAGCGTCATCATAGATATTTTGCTGTATTTGCATAAGGGACTTGTTTAGAGTTTATTACGTTTGGTATACTGACATAGTTTGTTTTATTAGTAAAATTCACATGAACCGATTTTGTTTCATTGAGCTTAATTCTCCATTTCTTCATCCAGTTACTAACTGTATTAATCGATGTTTGTAATTTTTCTGTAGCTTGCGTTACATTGCTTCCAACTGCCAAAATTGCTGTGTCATCAGCAAATGTAGATATATGGTTGTATCTTTCATTAGTGGTATGTCTTGTGTGAACAGGAGGTATAAGATGGGGCCCAAAACTCTTCATTGAGTCACTTCTGCTGAAATTTTCTTTAGATCCGAATATTTATCTTCATATTTTACACGGAAATGCCTGTCGCTTATGTAAGATTTTAGGATTTCATAATACTGTTTGGGAAGATCTCGATGTAACTTGTACTCTAATCCTTTGTGTCATACACGATCAAATGCTTGCGCTACATCCAAGAAGAGGCTTAAACATATCTTTTTCGTTTCTAGAGTACGTTCTATAATATCTGTGATTCTGTGAACTTGATCTAGGGTCGAATGTTTTTCTCTGAATCCAAACTGATAAGCTGGTATAAGACCATTATCCTCTATTAGAGGCTTTAGTCTCTCTTCAGAAGTAGTTTTTCAAATATCTTCGATATAGTAGGAAGTAGAGATATTGGTCTAAATGACTTTTTATTGTTACTGTTTTTGTTTGGCTTTAAAATCATGATCACTTCTGCTACCTTCCACTGCCTTGGAACGTATCTTAACCTAAACCCAGCATTGATTTGTCTGGATTCTTTCGCAAATAGATCCGCTTTTTGCTTACTACTACGAGCCCACGTACCATTATCATTTCTAATAGGTGCTGTTGAATTTTTTGGTCTCTTGATAATATATTTCAGTTTTTTACATAGGTTATTAAGCTCGGTTTTATTAGCTGCAGTTTGATTTATTTGGCAGAACTTACGAACTTTACGTTTCTTAGCCACCAGTTCTCTTACTTCGAGTGGATAATTTGTACCTCTAATGTTATTTGCAGGTTCGAGTGGAGAGCTCTGCCACGCTGCTTGCTGTATATTTTCAATTAGTCTGTCAATTTCCTCTTCAACTTTTCATAGATCTTCTTATATTCTTTTAACAGTTCACGAAAAAGAACTTCCAATTGGTATTCCTGTTGTAAAATCTTGGTGATATTTCTTTTTGAATAATATGTTCCCTTAATGTCATGATAACAGGAGAGTGATCTGATGTGAGGTCTTCTTTATTTTACATTCGTATGTAGTTGTCAGATATTCCTTTTGTTACATAGAAACCTATAAGATCAGGAGTTTTGTTTAGATATGTTGGCCAGTAAGTAGGTGCGCCACCAGATTGAAAGTCGTATTTTAATTTTTTGGCTGCTTTAAACAGTTCTCTTCCTTTTAGTGTTGTAATTCTGGAGCCCCAAAAAGTGTTTTTGCATTAAAGTCACCGCAAATAATAAACCATCGTTCCAAAGAGTGGAAAACTTCTTCGTATTCTTGTTTTTTTTAAGTTATAGCGAGGTGGACAGTATATAGCTGAGATATTTACATCTTTGTTCTTAGTTTGAATTGTGATTTTTGTCATTTGCATGGACTCAGTTTCAACCTTCAGTTCTTCATGATGTTTTATATTATCTTTAATGAAAATGGCAGATCTCCCCCTTGCCCTTTCTGCTGGATATGCTATTCATCCGGTAGAAACTGTACCCACGTATTTTGCAATATGAAGAACTATTAAGTATGGTATAGCCCTCTAGCCATAACCATAATTGGTCTAGCTAGCTTATCTTCATAAGTATACCACTAAAACTTGTCAGCGTTAAGCTTCATGGTAAGTGTACGATATGTTTCTGGGTCTAGTACATTTACCTTCCAGACAACGTTGTTTAATGCTACTAGCTTGTAATCTTTATCCGTGATATTTTTCGTCAAGGCATTGATAGAGTCTAATCTTTGACACCAACTATATTAATAGGTAGTGGCTGAATTATTTTCTCTGGTTTAGGATCTTTATTGCTCTTAGTAGTTGCATTACCCGATACAGATGTCTGGGTTACTTGCTCAATATTTTCTGGTTGCTTTTGGTTTTCTTTCTGCTGAGTTTTATCATTACTCGTGTTGGCTGCTGTTTTTCTGGCGCTGATTCTGTTTTTCTTTTCTTTGTGGGCTTGCTTTTTTTCAATGCCCAAGCAGTTTCTCTTGGTGGCTCGTCTTCGTCAGTAACTTCCATATTTATTGTTACTCTTTTAGGTTTTTTTGTAACGAGTGTCCACTAAGAATCCCTTTCAGATTTCTTATTCGGATGAATTTCTCGCTCGAGTTCTTCTTCATCTGTGTGGTATTCGATGGTATCCTTATTGCATGTCGACCCGCTTGAATAATGCGTTTTAGGGCTTTAACATTCAACTTTGACACCATTTCTTCTAGAGTCTTCAGATGTGCAAAGAGATTCCGGTTTTCACTCTCTATGTTTGAGGTAGTTTTATATTCACTCTCTTTTCTTGATGGATATGGATTATTCTTTCTAATATCTCCTATTGAATTAGCTTTTTTAATTGTTGGAGATCTCAGGATTTTGTTAGCCTTCAAGGGGGTAATCTCCAGTCGCCGGCACTGGGTCTCCGTTCCCTGCACCGTACGTTTCTTCCTTATCTATTTTCTCTATGATGGATTATTCTGGGTTTCCCACCCATATACTGATGACAAAAGTAAATTTGCCCATTCATTCAGTCATACATTGATCATTTCCAGTTACGACGCCTGGGTTATTCCTTTTGAAATTCACCAATCAGTGCCTACCCTGCCGATCAGTGGTTATACTTTTGGCGTTACCCAGGATGCAGCGCGAGGAGCTTGTGCAACCGTAGCACCCCACTGAAAAATTGTCGTTAAAAGCTATCTCTGCGCCTGCCAAAGTAGTTTAGTTTTCATCAAATGGCCATCTTTAAGTAATTGCGTTTGGGTATATAATGTATTAAATGTCAATCAGCCTTATCTCATACTCATCCATCAGATCCATAAATAATACGAGTCTAATTAACACGATTATCCTCGGCTAGAAGCGTTTTAATATCACAGAACCTTGTTGAACTGACGGTATACAAGATGTTGTTCCGATGTGTTTCATTTTTACGAAAGTTAAAATCTAACATAAATTTCCGATAGTTTTACATTTCTACGATACTCCGACCTTTTACTTTAAATTATCAAGTTTAATGTGGTCTCAGTTGTGGAACATTTGGAGATTGCAGTCTTTCGGAACAAATATAATAGTAATAAGAGAACACCAAATCGGTTCTTCGTTCATTTCTGTGTTACTTATCAATGAATGTTTTGGCACAAAAAACTGTTACTTATCAATGAATTTTTTGGCACATTTTAGAATTTGTCGGTATTCGTATTGGCAATTTTTTTATGAATTTATGAATTTGCTCAGAATTTCAACCTAAGCTTGCAATCGAGCTTCAAGGTTTAAAAATTTAGCTATATTTGAACAAGGGACTGGCTTTGAATTAAAATTTTACTGAAAATAAAAAAACTTTAAAGTAAAATTTGAGTCCAGTTAATTTTCTGGTTTATAAAGTTTACGTGATCCGATTTTCCTTTATATAGGGTAATACAACATTTGTTATCCAACACCTCACTGCGTATGTTGCCTTTTGAAGTTAAGTAGTTGCTTCTACTATACTTTTCCCCGCAGTTGTCAGAATAGCTTTCTCTTAAGCTCTTAATCCAAATTGATATGGTGAAATATTACTAATATTGGCTTAAGCCTCTGAGCCATATTGACCAGTTTTTTGAAGTATTGAAATTGGCATATACGATTTATTTCTGTTTGCTGTTTTGTCTGGTTTGGGGATCATAATTACTGTCAACTGACAATTCTTAATTTTTCGTTCATTTAGTTAGTAAAGAGTGACGAAGCATTGCTCGGGGCTTCTTGCTTTTGTTAGGTGTTTAAATAGAGAATCACGACCACGTCTTTGTTTTGCTAGCCGTGCATTTAAGGTTTCTATTTAGGATAAATTCTGTGTACTTGTAAAACTAGTCGTTTTAGCTTCATTTAGATTTTAGTTGGTCTTTAAATTATCTCAATTTCTCTTTCTTATATGTTAAGACCTCTGGCCATACCCCTTATCGCACGTTCATTTTTATTTTTGTTTATCGCTCGCTTCGTGATAAAAGAAGATGTTCTTTGGAAGATGCATCTCTTATTTTTTTTAATTGCTTTTCAATCTCACTAGAAAATCTGATCACATAGGAGATTTTGACGTTCAATATTACTCTAATTTATAAAGTGGTTTTTGTTTTTTTCCTCTCATTTTTTTTGAAGAAGGGAGTATTATTTCTTATTTGGTTACATTTATAACTGCGCCTGCTTTATAGCTACGTTTCTAAATCAAAAACTCATTTTGGCAAAAAACGCAGATAGAAGTTACTGTCCCAAAGTGTGCGATATGTAAACTATTCTTTACCTTCCTCATTTTAACGCTAAAAATATGTTTTAGAGATGAAGATAACCATAAGCTATTTATCGCAGGTCAATCAATAAAATTCCGGATCTCATAGTTTTTTATGAAACTATATACGTATTCATAGAAGGCAGTGCAAATAATTTTTAAGAGAGTCGTTGTCTAAATTAACAAACAATAAAACAAATTAGAAACTGTTCCAGAAACTAGTCAATGCCAATTTTTTATGTGCCAGTTATGAATTCGGAACACATACCGATCAAAGATACATACTTTCCTTTAGAAAGCAACAAAAGTTAAAAAAGATCTAAAACGCAAGTACCTACAGGGAAAAGCTGATTTGTTTGCATCATATCTTGGAGATACATTCAGACCTCTCCCAAGACAAACTGCAGATGAAAACATAACACTAGTTAATAAAATGGGCATCCAAAGTTTAATGCTGTACCTTTACAGTTAAAATTTAAAATTAGCAATAACTTAAGCTAAAAAATCTTCTGGCTATGATCTAATTAAAGGACAAATAATAAAAGTACTACCCGGGAAGGATTATGAAAGCTACTTCATATAATTGCAGCGTTCAGACTTAACTCCGTATAGAAAAGTGGCAGAAATGATAATGATACCAAAACCAAGCAAACTACCAAAATATTCAAAAAATTGCTGCTTAAAAAGTTAACATACTCAAATTAATCATATAACGAAGAGATCTTATTCCTTGCCATCAATTCGGTTTCAGAAAAAAACATTCGACTATAGAACAGGTCCACAGAATCACAGGTATAATTCAAGATGCGCTGGTAAACAAAAAAATATGTTCAAGAATCGTCTTGGATGTCTCACAAGCCTTCGATAAACTATGTCACAGAGGAATAGAATATAAACTGCATCAACATCTACCAAAGCAGTTTTCTCAGATTCTAAAATCCTACTTAGCTGACCGACATTTCCGGGTAAAATATGAAGATGAATACTCTTCATTGAAGAAAATAACAGCAGGAGTACCACAAGTTAGTGTTTTGGGACCAATTCTTTATATTCTATATACAAGAAAATTAAATACAGTTGAAACTCACATAGCAACATTTGCTGATGACACTGCAATCGTAGCAATTGGTAACAATGGAGAAGAAGCAACTAGCAAAATGCAAAGAACCACTAACATATTGAGTAAATGGAAAAATAATGGCGAACCCAGCTAAATGAAACCAAATCAATTCATGTTAATTTCACCAACAAAAAAGTTAACTGGATACCAGTGGAAATCAACTCCACGCAAGTTCCATATGCAAATCAGCCAAATATCTAGGCATGATAATTGATTCTAAGCTTAAGTGGAAAGAGCATTAAAAAAACCCATACTTTGTCTTTATCAACATGAAAATGTCGAGATTCGCATATGATGGATAAATCAAGTTTTAGACCTCTAGAACTAGGACAGCCAGAATAAGATAAAGCAAATCGGGGCTAACCAATGGGTTATATCCCACAAATAGAGAACACCAGATATTAAAGACCGCAATGACAAAAAACCTTCCTCATTGAGCTTTGTAGCTTGATCTCTATATGGGTCAGAATCTGGTGTATTGATTTTACTCACATTATTGTTTGACACTAATATATACTGTTTGTTGGTCGCACTGCTTTCATAACTGGTATACCACCAAATTCTGTTACTTCGAATAAATTAGTTAGCGGAGGATCCTTTTATTTCGGTGTAACCTTTTGTTGTGGTTGTGGTTGCTCTGGTTTTTGCTGCTGCAGTGCTAGTTTAGTGATAGTATTATTATTCACACTAGCTGGCAGATGTTCTACTACATCAGGCGAGAATTCTGCTATTTGCTTTTCGGTAAGAAAAAATTTCTGTTGAATTGAAGAGTTGGAGTTCCTTCTTTACCTTCTTCCGAATGCATATTGAAATGATTGGTTTTAGTTTGTTGTGTTTGAGTCTTTTGTTGTAAAACTCGAAAATGTTTCGTATCCCACAAACCAATTTAGTTGATCAATTTATTCCGGAACGAAGAAATCGTAAACCCTCTAATATGATTTACTGATAATTTCTATATATGCTTAAGTGTTTATATGTCATAAAACCTATATCATAATATGGTATTATGCATTATTTATGACTAAATAATGTTCATATTATGTATAAATGTACATATTACTCGTAATTTTTCTAATATATTATCGTTGTACATAATTTATGTCATTGTTGAATGACTTAAATATAAATAAATTTGACTTTTAAATCACTTTCAATTAAACTTTGATAATGGTTGCATAATGTATTGACGAAGATTAGTAAAATATATAAGTATTAATATGTTATTGTCTGTGACGATATATGTACATAGTCTCTAAAGATTATTTTAGTTTATACTTAAGACAATTTCATAAATTTTGAGAAATTAAACGTTTTGCTTTATAAAAGTGATCAAAATAATCTGTCAATACTTAATAAAAATCATATATTTGTGATTAAGTCACTGAACTCTTAAAATTTAGAGTTTGTATTTAAACAAGTGTTTAGTTAAGTTATTTGTTGTTTGAGTCGACATGAGATACATATAAATTCCCCTTATGCGAGTAGTGACTAAAAAAAGAGGCTAAACAATTAAAACTTAACGATCATACTTGATTGAAAATAATTTTATCTTTCGACTTACTTCAACTTATTTATTCCATGTTTTCACTGTAACGAAGAAATGTATAACCTAAGACCTTTAAGGGTTTGCCACTATATAGGCAAAAAATAATAAAATTATGTGCTTTTACTATTTATTACGACAACATCCAAAATATTATTCATTTATGAATAATTTTACCTAAAAAAGAGAAGAATGGTAGCGAACATTTAAGTATTTTTACATGACGTAATATCGATTATAATAAATAATTTCTAAAAATAATCTTAATTTTATTTGTTTATAAAGTAAGATTAAAAAAAAAAAAAAATTAAAAATCTTAAGTAGATGTAATATCTTTGGAATTTTGTAAAATACAGTTTTTTTTTTTTGGTTTTTAAATCAATATATTATGTGGTTGATTGAACATAAAATTTAGTGAACCATTTGTTTAGAAATTTAGATCGTAATCAATAATGGATTTTTAGTTTTATTTTGATTTGATTATATTTTTGTTTGTAGAATAATTTTGAAAACTTAGATACACAGGTCAATCCAAAACAACTACACATAACATTAAAAATCACTTTAAGAATTCATTTTATCATTTTAAGTGATAGAAAAACTTATATTGCTATACCGTGTGTTCATTGTAAAAGTTTACATTAAGTATAATTCAAAAAGTAGAAACATGGCAAAAAACCTTTCATGTAAAGGTTACAAAGTTTCAAAGATGCTTGAAAAAAAAATTTCCTCCAACGACGGTTACAAAACGGTCCTGGATATCTATACGAGTAGTAAAAGGCTTGCGACATGAAGATTATATCTATGTTTGTGGATTTGCTGATAGCAGAATTGAAGTGGGTTTCGGTTATTGTAGCAACAATCTTAGGTCTAGTATGTCGTTGGTCTTAGGTACTATCCGGATAGCGTCCTTCGGATAGAGGTCTCCGATATCCAAAACACAATGTTTCTTTAGCTATTTTTTACGGATTAAAATATCTGTTTTGCGGTTAAAAAAGATTTCGATGCAGCGACTAAAAGCAGGATTTTATATTTTCACATATCAAATTTGAAGCTTGTAGCAACCATCGCTACACACACAAACACAAACAATTATTCAGATATTTCGTGCACATTTATATAATTCGCTAACGCTACATGTACTCTGTACATAAACATATATATAGAGCGTAAAGTAGCAATTACACATAGCACTCGGTCATCATGGCCGGATGAGTTGATTGATTGATTCATACAATAAAAAAATCGATTAAAAATTACAAAGCAATTGAATTAACCTTTTTATGACCAATACGTCATGTAATCACCGAAAATTTAATTTATATACACTTTATTTGACACAAAACTTTAAAATTTAATTTAGTTCAATTTAATTTTCGTCGCCATGGCCTGCTGAAATGACAATTAATTTTAACTAAAAATTCCTCATCAGATCAAAACTGAGCTTTGGTTTTGCATAACATCCAATTCTGAATAATTAAAAATAACGACACAACATCCGCCGTCTTCCTATTTTATCGAAAAATTAATTTAATTATATTATGCGCTTTTAATATGCGAATTATATATTTTATCTATCTAATCTTTAAAGATAGTAAAAAAAATTGGTTACATAAAGGGTGGTTAAATTTCAAGGGCCGATGTCGAATAAAACACAAATTATTTAGGAAATTATTGTCAATTCTTTTTATTATGATAATATGGTATGGTTCAATTATGTATGGAACAAAATATCGGCCAAATGGCCGCCGCGACCTCGGCGGCACACCTCCATCCGATGGTCCAAATTTTCGATGATGCTTAGGCATAATTGAAGTTCTATGCCGTTAATGTGCCGAATTATCTCATCCTTTAGCTCTTGAATTGTTGCTGGCTTATCGATGTACACCTTTTCTTTCAAATAATCCCAAAGAAAGAAGTCCAACGGTGTCAAATCACATGATCTTGGCGGCCAATTGACATCGCCACCACGTGAGATAACACGACAATTGAATTTGTCGCGCAAAAGAGCCATTGTTTCGTTAGCTGTGTGGCAAGTGGCACCGTCCTGTTGAAACCACATATCGCCCACATCCATATCTTCCAATTCGGGCCATAAAAAGTTCGTTATCATCTCACGATAGCGAACACCATTCACAGTAACTGCCTGGCCGGCCTCATTTTGGAAAAAATACGGCCCGATGATGCCGCCAGCCCATAAACCGCACCAAACAGTCACTCTTTGTGGGTGCATTTGTTTTTCGACAATCACTCTTGGATTATGATTCGCCCAAATGCGGCAATTCTGCTAATTGACGAATCCACTGAGGCAAAAATGTGCCTCATCACTGAAGATGATTTTCTTCGAAAATTGATCATCCACTGTTGCCATTTCTTGCCACCATTGTGACCATTGACGACGTTTGGAATGGTCAAGAGGCTTTAGTTCTTGAGTCAATTGCACCTTAGAAGCGTGTAAATGCAAGTCTTTATGCATAATGTTCATCAAAGACGAGCGTGAGAGGTGCAATTGTTGGGCACGACGACGAGTTGAGGTGGACGGCTCTTCAGCCACACTATCGCGAACAGCAGCAATATTTTCTGTAGTACGAGCTGTACGAGCATGCACTGGTGTTTTAAAATCTACAGATCCGGTTTGCCCAAATTTTTGCACGATTTTTCCGATCGTACGCACATTTGGACGATTAAATTGACCGAAAAAATCACGAAGTGCACGATATGCATTTTGATTTGAACGCCCATTTTCATAATAAGCCTGAATAACTTTAACGCGTTGCTCGATTGTGTATCTTTCCATGGTTCAAATTGAGTTAGTCTGAAATTGAGAAATGTCAAATGAAATGCAGGAAAAAACTTGACGTTTTGGTGTGGTTCACATTCAACATCGGCCCTTAAAATTTAACCACCCTTTACTTCGTTGAAATATGTTACATTCTTCGTTGATAATTTTTTTAAATTTTAATGCTGCAAAAAATAAAAAAATATGCAAATAATAAGTAGAGTAACGGGTATGAAGCGGAAGGCACTAGCCATCCTTTAAAATTGCATTTAGGTTAAATACGTATGGCGAATGGCTTAAAGATTATTTGGAGTTGAGAATGCATGCGTTATACTGGAATTGAGGACAATAAATCCAACTATAAGTCATACTGTTTAAGCTGGATTAACTTTTTAATTTGAATACAAAATGTATCACAAGAATCTGCTGTATGGTATAGTTTAGCCCGAAATGTAGGAAGTGAATGAGTGAAAAGTGTGCATGCAAAAAAGTATAATGTAGTTAACGTATAAAGTGGAGTAGGTTGACCGCTAATCTGCTATCAAAGAACAGATATAATCGCAGGCAAAATTTGTGTGGTTTGAGGAAAAATGAAAGATATGTATGCAAGAGCGTACTCTGCATGTTATAATGATGAGCTAATGAAACGGAGCAGAATGAGTTTAAAGAAAGTATCCATACCTCAATTTTCATAATAATAGTATTAGGACATTTAAGTACATATTGCTATTTGCTCATTCAAACGTTATAAATTTAATCTCAAATAATGTCGAAAAAATTATTTTGCTTTTCATTAAGGATTGGCGTACTTTGAATCGACACATGTTCGTTGGTAATAATGGCATCAATACTGTTATTGTTGACGGTAAATCTCAGAGATGACCGAGCAATTGGCGCAGTGGTTAATATGCGGTGTTTGGGACGAGAGGTGCCGGGTTCAAATCCCAACGGGGAAGGGTTGCAAAAGGAATTTTTCATCACCTGATTACGATCGGTGATGACGATGAACACAACTATGACCCCTGTTGGAGTGCAGAATCAATGGGCCGAACCATCGTCCATGTCAGTACAGGCTGGCTGGAGCAATGCAATGTGCAGTTGAATTTAAAATCGAACCTGTATTCGTGCGTCCTCGATTTGGTTGGTGACGGCGTAAGGCAGGACGTTAAAAATTAACCGCGAAAGAGTTGGGAGAGCTTCGGCCCCAGAAAAGATTGCAGGGTTTAGACACAAAAAAAACTCAGAGATGGCAATGCAATTTCTGCGCATGCTTTGGTTACTTTTATGTTTGCGCGGTCGTTTCCATTCCAGCTACTAGATAGATGGTTAAAAAAAAATCATAACTGTCGTAAAAATTCCTGTTTTTACTTTCCCTATTTCTAAGGAAAACCAAAATCCGACTCACAAGCAAGCACTGCTTCTCTTTACAAATAAATCTGTTCAAAAAAATTCTTTATTAAAACCAAAAACCAACCTAAATTGGCTTATAATTTGAAAATCATTCAATGAAATAAATCTAGTTGCATTCTACCATTAAAATTACCATATAAAAGTAAATCCAACAGGACATTCTGATTGGAAAAAGCAGAAATTAAATACATATGTTTATTTGGTGCAATTTGTTTCCCCTAATTTTTTGTTGCGTTGATTTTATTTCATATGTTTTCTTCTTTAAAGGCGACTTCACAGCAGTGGTGCCAGGTCAAAATAAAAACTTCCATACAAAACAAAAAAAAATTACTTTTCCCTACAAACAATTTAAGAAACCCTACAGATCATTCGCCCCAGAATATCATTAAATTACTGAAATATTAAAACCAATATTTAGTACGTATAAGTAGAATTCTAATAAATCAAATTTTAAATTCGACCAAAGGCAAATGCCAGTTCATTGTGTGCTTATTTGTTTATTTGTCTACAGCTTTATCAGCTGATTTTTTTCTTAAAAAAGCTTTCATAGCAGGTGTATTTTTTATCTTTGCCATATTTTGCATGTCTTTTTTGGTGGCCGAATGTTTTTCTAGCTCCGATTTTCCACAATTCAAGTCCGTTTTGGTAATTTAAAAAAGTAATAAATGCAAATTGTTATATTTGAAACGCAAGTCTCAAACGGTTAGTAAATTGACAGAACATAATAAGCACACGAAACAGAAAATGGATGGAATTAAAATTTTGTTAAAGATATTTATACAGAGATGTAAAGAGCATTTTAGTTAGTTTATGAACTAAAATTAGTTTATGAAATATCCCTACATTTATGGATATTTTTACAAATCTGTCCTTTTTTCCCTACTCTTAATTAATTAATTTTAATTAATTAATTTTTTGATCGAAAATCCCTGCTCTTAATTTTTTGATCAAAAATCCCTACAAGTAGGAAATTCAATTTCTTCGTTCATTCATTCATTCGCATAATTGTTTCAACCAATTATATAGCTCCAAACAGTCATTTGACATTCTTAAGAAAATTTCCACGAGAGTTGGTTTAATTTTATATTTTTTGTTTGAACGAACATCGAATAAAAGGAAAAGCATAATACAAATAAAAAGAGAAAGATACAAAGCCAAGCCATTTGTTTTGAAAAATATTGTTTGACGCGGAAATAATATGGATATTAACAAATAAATAATATATTATTTCATTGCAACTAATTGTATATTAATTAGCAAATCACAATATGTATTTATTGAATGCCACTATATTTATAACCTCACAATATGTTTATCAAATCACAATATTTTTTACCACAAATAATATGAATGATGTCAAAAGATTTCAATTTTAAACAAGATGGAAACCAAATCGTTCCGATATTCGTTCTAAATTTCACAAGAAGTGTGAATCGTCAAAATAAAATTATTGAATGAACGAAGAATATTGAATGAACGTATAAATTGAACTGTGAAGTCGCCTTAAAAGAAGCACTGATTACTATAACATACGAAAAAAAATGAAACAGACTAATTTTCTGTCTTTTAAGGGCGTTTAAAAACAATATCCAAAATATTTTTAACTAAAATTTCTTGTGTTTTGTTTTTTTTTCGTAATCATGCTGTTGAATAGGTAAAGCCAATACCCATTTTGGGTACTTTTTTAAGTTTTCAAATATTTTAAAACAAAACGTTGCATGATACAATTTGTGTCATGATACTCTGTGTCATGAAAACGATATTTTAATTAGATGATAGTGGAATTAAAATAATAAATTTAGGATGAATGTTGACTCTATTGAAACGAAGTTTGGATGAAAAGTTGGTAATTAATTAATTAAGGCTAATCACAGATTTACACGTCGATTTTTAAATGCTTTTTACCGTATTATGATAAGTCAACGAGGCTTACAGAATGCGCCAAACTAATCGCGGCTTTTTGTTGGTCGTGTCTAAGTTTGCCCCAGAAAAATAGGTTTGGAATGGAAAAGGGGTTTAGATATAAATAACTTTTGAAAGTCGGTCAACGCTACGAAACATTCCAAAACTACCTGCAAAACATCATCCATTTAATAAACTCATACTAAGGAGATTAATGCGAACAATAATATAATAATTTAAAAAATTTGGGAAATTCTTTCAGTTCTTATTGGCACCGTTTGCTTCAAAATACAATGGCTCGCTTTCAGAGGTATAGATGAATCTGACGACTCAAATAATCGCCAAAATTATATCAAAACGGTTCAATTGCCATAGTTTTATACTTCTATGCGGTGTATTCGGTTTGCAGGTGCTTTCCCAAAGATTTTTGAATCTTTTCATCCTTTTGTGGTTTTAAAAAGTAATAAGTGACTTTTACTACTGAATACTACTGAATACTGTGATACTACTGAAATATTGTTTGAATGTTTAATTTTTATTTTATCTAATTTAAAGTTCTATCATATAGTTGTTTCACTGCTAGACCTTTCATCTAGACGGGGTTTCTTTAAAAAGAGCCTTCACTACTGGTTTGTGGATTCTTATTAATCCTCTGTGGTTAGTAGGAAAACATTCCCACTCTGCTTTCTGTATAGTATATGGTTTTTGGGCATTCTTAAGTTGTACCAGCGATTTAATTGGAACTTGCAGTTTTGCGTTCACTAACTACTATGAGATCTGTTGCTTTGAATTTTTATAATATTTTATACAAAAAGTTAACTGACAAAATTTAACGGATATATTTAGGTAGGGATTTTAATTGCAGGATTCAAAATTTGATCAAAAGAATGCATTATATCAAACCGTTGTGTATTATAAAAAGCAGTGGTGCGCGTTGTATTAAAAATCTGCTCCACAATGCACAGAAAATTATAGCTATCAAATTACTAATGATTCATTCAGTTTTTTTCCAAGTTTCAACCATTAAATTTTTTCATGCAACATTGTTTCACGTTTATGTTATTCTTCGTGCGAAATAGACCCGAAACTATACACTATATAGTTAGGATATAGTTAGGGCATGTGGTTCTAACACTATAAATTAAATTTATATTCATACAATTATTTATTTATAAAAACTAATGTACACAAACAAAATAATAAATATTTAAAATTATACTATATTTTATTTGTGTTATACTATGGTCATTGTCACAGTACTACATATAAACTGTAAATAATACCATTATGATAATTTACTTCTAAGGCCCACAAGACCAAATCTGTTTTCATCATTTACATAAATTACACTCAAAGAATGAAAGCCAAAAAAATTTTATTTTTATTATTTTTCAATTTCTCTGAACAGTTAAATTATGCATAAAATTTAGTTTCGAGGGAAATAACCGTGAAATAATTTCTATTTTATAGTTTAGTATTTATATTAATTGTGCGATTTTATTATCCATTTATATTTGTTTTGATTATTATTTTTTTCTTGTTCGTAAGCATAATAAATAATGCATAATGATTGTATAATTTACAATTTATTTTAGTTTAATTAACAATCAAACTATGAATGTCACGTTTAGTCCAACTATAGTAAAATCTTTGAAACATATTAAAATGTTTTACAAGTTTTAGTGGCTAAGCACCATACATGTACCTACTTCTTGTTCCTAAATAAAGAAAATTATTCTGCAAATTTCATAAAAGCTGAACTGATTTATTCTGCCTCATTCCATTTTATACGATTTTGCATACCAGGGGTGCTATTCTTGAACTATGACGAAAATTTTCGGTATCTTAAATTTTCGTAACGCTGTTTTCATAATCGTAATGGAGAAATCATTAATTAATATTCTTGAAACTATTACGGAAACAAAACCGTGGTGAATAAAAATTATGGAATAGTTCATTTTTTGACAGCAAAAATTGTTCGATTTTGACATAAATTGAAATTTGTGTTTTGTTTGAAAAAAAGTAAAAAAAAATGTTTATTTGTATTTCTTTAGTAATTAGAAGGATAAAATTTAGTAATTAGAAGGATACTTATATTATCGTAAGTTTATTTCGTGAAACCAAGTGATTATTTAAACAAAATGAATATCTTTTGGTTGTAATTTAAAAAAGAAAAATGTGAATTGCGAACAAGGAATTTATTTAATTCATATTTTATGTTTTTATTAACTAATTTGTAAATAATTCCAATAACGACCACGGTGCCCCAGTGTCAGACTGTATACGGTCAAAATGGCCTCCTCAGATTTAACTATTTCCAACAAAAAAATTCTTATTTAAATTTTTGTGTTGCGATATTTTTAACATCGATGACGATCGACGAACTAAATTAATGACATAAGACACAGAAAAAATAATCTATGTTAATTTTTCCTGTGCATAAGAGGATGCGTTTCAAATAATTATATTACTAACAATTAATTAATTAATAAATTTAATAATTACTATACAAATTATGTTTTTCTTCTAAAGATATTAATATTACAAAGCACATGAATTTGTTTACGTTTGTTTGTTTATCGCGTTAACACAAAAAAATCTTAATGCAAGCAAGAATGAATCTATACTGTGCAATTATTATCATCTTTTAATGTATCAATTAATTTAAAAGTGAAGACACATAAATTAATTATTGTTTACCATATTTATTATCGTTTTCTTTAATTTTCATATAATATATCTTACTCTTATTCATGAAAAATAAAATTATTCCATGCAATTTCATTACAAAAATGAAATAAGGAACCAAAATACCATTACGGTACCAAAAATTTTCGTAATGGTTCAAGAATAGGACCTCAGGGTCCCTACATGTGGATAACTGTGGATAACTTTCCTTGGTATTCTGTGGCGACTCAAATAAATTCGACTCAATTTAATTTAATCTCACTTAGTATTACTTTCCAAATTTTATTTTACCCAGCTGCACCTTATCTATATCATTCTGCAAACACCATTATAAATTCTGTAAATTCCATATTCAGATACAATCGAGACTTACAGTGGAGCGTTTGTTTTAATTAACTAAATTAAAATCTTAAACCTTAAAAATAAAATTAAATAATATTGGAAGTCCAAAGTGTTTTAATCATCGAACGTGATATATAATAATAGTTGCTGTAATATTTATTAGTTCGGGTAAATTAGAGTCAACCCGACACAGCTTCTATAATTTCCACATATAAATTCCACATGTAACTAAAAAACCTATTCTCGAAACGTTCGGAATTTTTTATTCACCACTCATATAATTTATCTAACTTTATTGTACTCCATAGAGTGGTGAACTAAGTTTAGTCAGTCCATTTTTATTTATGTTTTGCATGTCAACAAGAAATAGAATAACTAAAACTCAATACATATATGAATAATATATTTATTTATTTATTTATTTATAATAATTTATGTTTTAAGTTTATATTCAAAACTTTTTCCATAAGTTAGAAGCCGATTACAGTTTATTTTTATTTTAATTAATACTATTATATAATATTTATAAGACCTATAAGTGCATAGCGATAATTTTATAATTTCGTTTTTATGTTATATTAATTTTATTCTCAAAATATTTTTTCCGAAACATATCTGGAGTTTTAGCATTTTTAATCTGGTAAGACAATGAATTCCATATGCTTCCTCCTCTCACAAAGAATGAAGAATTCATAAGCCTACAATGATTAAGAGCTGGAGTTAAAAGTTGATTACGGCGGTTTGACGATAAAGTGAGTTTTCCTATTATATAAGTTGGGTCGTTAAACTTCAATAATTTAAAGATATACAAACAAACGCGAAACTCATACATTTGTTTAAGTGAACATCCTAATATTGAATCGCTGTAATTAGAGATATGGTCAAATTTCCGTAAACAATAAATATATCTGACACAAGAATTGAAAATCATTTGAAGTTCATAAAAAAATTTTTGTTTAAGTTGCAATAAGACAATATCACCGTACAAAAAATGAGGTACGATATACGTTTTTACGATTCGAAGTCGAAGGTTAGCATTAAATCCTTTAGTAGTGGCCCACAACATTCTTAGTAAAAAAACAACCCTGCGGCAAACAGCTTCAGTTTGAAGATTCCAGCTCATAGTTTTATCAAAAATGATTCCTAAATTGTTTACAGACTCAGAGAAGCTTATTTCCATGCCAGCAACTTTTATTTTAGGCAGATTTAGAGTACAACGATTAGTAGAGGATATAATTATACTTTGTGTTTTACTACAGTTAATTTTTAATTTATTCCTATTAGACCATTGTATTATTAAATTAATATCGGAATTGACTATTTCAATACAATTGGAGATATCCCTCGGATTACAAAATTTGTAGATTTGCAAATTATCAGCGAAAAGATGGTAACTGCAATGTTGAATGATATTTGTTAAGTCGTTTATATATAGCATGAACAGAAAAGGTCCCAAAACCGATCCTTGTGGGACACCACAGTTAGTAAAACTAGTATTGGATACCTCTAAGTCTATTTTAACAGACTGTGATCTTTCACATAAGTATGACAAAATTAAACGACAGGCAGATGTAGAAAATTGAAAGCAGTTCTGAAGTTTCTTAATCAAAATTGGATGTGAGATCGTATCAAAAGCTTTGCTAAAATCCAATAATACAAGAGAGCAAATTTTACCACAGTCAATAGCTCTGCGAATGTCATCAGAAATATGGAGAAGTGCCGAAGTAGTACTGTGATTACGTCTATATGCTGATTGAAATTTCGAGAACATATTTTTGGATTCAATATACGTCAGAATTTGTGATTGGAGTATTCTCTCAAAAACCTTTGATACAGCCGGAAGTAGACTAATCGGTCGAAAATCCGATAAGGCAGTTGAATTTTTCTTTTTAGGAATTGCAACAATAATTGAATGTTTCCACTCTAGCGGGAAAATTGAAAACCTTATCAAACTATTTAATACATGCAATATGTAGCAACCAATTACGGGAAACATAAGCTTGATAAACTTAATTGTTTAACGTTCTGGCTCATAAATTCAAGATTTGTTGAAATATATAGAATATATATATATATATATATATATATATATATATATATATATATATATATATATATATATATATATATATATATATGAATAATATATAGATGAAGTTGACATTATATTTACTTCCTTTTAGTAATTAAAAAATATAATTAATTACATCTATTATAAAATAAGACAATACTATAAATAGAAAACAATAATTAAATTATGAAAATTATCATACACAGGGAAAAATGTCACATGCATGTATCCAATCGGAAACATCTCCTTAGTAGGGAAATTTTTCTTGATATGGAATTTGAGAATACATAATTTTACATTTCAGTAAACTGTTATGAATTTTGACAAATATCCACATGGGAAAAATCGTCAGATTACGAATTTTCTTCTACTTAGTGGATTGCCCCTGGGCTAATAACATTTTAAATAAACTGTTCCTCTGAAAAAAGTGTGTGTCTTCGAAATTATTGTCTGCTTTGAATTAAAGATAATTACCCTTCCAGAGGAAATCAATAAAGATAAATATTCCCACATTTTGACAATGTAAGTGGATTTACAATGGTATTATTATTTTGTTTTTGCACCATAATATGTATCAAATTTGAAACACTATCCATCGAACTGCACTACATCCAGTCCATGTAACCAAATTAGAATGGCGTTCCACGGATAAATTGTTTTGAAGAGCGATGGCTGCAACATTAGACAATGGAGTTTCGGTAAAAATTGAGCCTTTTTCGCAAAGTAACATGTGCCCGTGTTCTTCACAGTGCTTTAAGTACCGACATTAGTAGAGGCTTATAGAGTCGAATGCGGTTTACGTTCTGGCTCATAAATTCAAGATTTGTTGATGTTATACACTGATCTTGGATTTGGGGATATATTTTTCCAAATTCCGGGTTTTATCCGATGATTTCTATATTTTCGACTAATAAAGTGTAACTCACTCGACCCTTGAAAAATGAATTATTGTATAATATGCAAAATTTGAGATTAAATGAAATGATTATTAAATGAAATTTTGCTATCGACTATGATGACGAAATGTCTGCAAAATAATGACTCAGAATGTATTGTCATATCGAAAAGGGAGTTCAAACAGAACCATGTACCTGTATAATATTTCAATTTAATTATCGTCACTCTTTGTGTACGTTTCCATCTCAAAGTTGGATGTTATTTTTACAACGCGCCTCATACGAATAGTATACATTCACAAAAAAATTGAGTCTCGACACAAAATTTGTAACCTACACATGCAAAAAAAAATACAACGGATTTGTAGAAAATACAACCGATTTGTACTAATGGCTAGATGTTTTTTGATTGTTAGTTTTACATTGTACTAAAATATAAAATTTCCTCTAGGAAATTTTATGAACAACCCTTTGTTTATTTGATAAATGTCATTATCATGTATTTTCTTGCGATTAAAATTTAAATAAAAGTGTTTTTTTTAACACTAAAAGCTATTTATTTTTTTATTAAACTTTAAACATTTTATGTTTTGCCACCATTTCAAATGAATTTTTATGAAAAAATTAACGTCAAAATTTGAGTACGTTCAAATATTTAAATGTATGATTCTAATACATAGAATTACAATACACATACATAAACAAATTTCCCATTGTAAAAATAACAACGAACTTTTCAGTCGAAACCTAGACTTTGAACGACCGTCGAAAATTTTCGTACTATTGATTTCGATCAACAATAAACTATTTAGTACTAAATATTTATAGTGTTACCAGCACAAAGTTTTTAGAACTGTTCTTGAGTCAAAAACGTCAAAATGTCAAACTTTTATATTCATGTATATTTTTATGTCGATTCTTGTGTAAACATTTTGTTATTTAAAATTATTAATTTAATTTATTGGATAAATTATTTAATTTTACGATGTATTTTTTTACAAATTTAAATAAATTTTTATAATTTTAATTATTTTAGTATAAAAGACTAGGGTATATAAACACAAAATAATTTAAATGACTGGCGAAAATAATTAGTGGCGAATTATGTGTTTTAAATTTTCGACCACAATCCGTAATATTCGACCAAAGTCGATCAAATTCGACCGCGTCGAAACCAATAATACAAATTTATTATAACACAAAACGAAGGCGATCGAAATCAATAGTAAGACCTCTGTATTTAGTTCAATTTGGTGCGATATTGCTAACAAGCGTAATTCAATAAATGGTTGAACTGATATAATAGACCTTTACTATAATTGATCTGATTCATCGAAATTCGGCTCAAGTGAAGATTCGGTGTGAAGCCACATATTATTACATCTAAAATAAATGATTGTATCTAAAAGTAATAAAATACACCATAAAAATGCGCGTTTTTTTATTCACTATCCGGAGCCGGTATCGGGTACATATAATACCATCACTCAAATGAAAAAATACTATCAGTCATATTTTTACATCCTAATCAAGCCCGAGCCACCTCAATTTTCAGAGCCAATCCTTATCCCGAAGTTATGGATCTAATTTGTCGACTACCCTAACCTACATTAATCTATCGACTAGAGATTCTTCATCTTGCAGACCAGCTGCGGATATCGGTACGGTCCGTTGAGAATTTGCGTAACCCTTCCATAGATTTTCAAGATCCGAAGGGAGAATACCGACACAACAGTAAATGTCATGCTCTTCTAGACTTTTTACCATATCAGTTATGTACAGGCATATGACTTGAGCGCCATCCATTTTAAGGGCTAGTTGCTTCGGCAGGTGAGTTGTTACACACTCCTTAGCGGGTTACAACTTCCATGTTCACCGCCCTGCTGTCTTAAGCAAGCAACATCTTTCATGGTATCTGAATGAGTCATTAATTTTGGCGCCGTAATATAACGTTTTGTTTATCACACAGCGCCAGTTCTGCTTACCAAAAGTGGCCCACTAGGCATAATATATCATTAAAAAATCTCTGATGACTTAAATCAAGAAAGTCGAGGATCTTACCCATTTAAAGTTTGAGAATAGGTTGAGGTTGTTTTGGCCCAAATTCCTCTAATCATTCGCTTTACCAGATAAGATTATTTACACAAATATTAATATGCACCAGCTAACCTGAGAAAAACTTCGGGAGGAACCAGCTACTAGATGGTTTGATCGGTCTTTCGCCCCTATACCCAATTCTGGCAATTGATTTGCACGTCAGAACTGCTACGATCCTCCATCAGGGTTTCCCCTGACTTCGACCTGACCAGGTATAGTTCACCATCTTTCGGGTCACATTATATATGCTTACAGTACCCTTTAACTCATAGAACTGAAGCAATATGAGTTGATTAAAATGCCCATGGATGAAGATGTAATTATAAAAATCACATGTAATCCCAAATATCATAGTGACGTTAATTATGCCTTCAGGCTTAAAAGCCCAATGACTCGTACTTATACTAGATTCCTTGGTCCGTGTTTCAAGACGGGTCCCAAAGGTATCCCAAATCAATTCATTGCCGATAAGATCGATCACTCAAACTGCATTTATTTATATAAACCGTTACGAATTTCGCTGCAATAATGCTTGTACGATCAGATACATGTGTCATCATATTGGCAGATATTTTTATAGTTCCTTAAGAAACATGCACAAGTGAATGCTCCATATAAAATCATTGACAAAAATCTTCAAATATATTTCATGATTTTATGGAAAGATGCATTGTCACGCTGGTGGACCTTCTTAGGTGTTGCTTTCATTTCCTTCCTACTGAAAGTTTCGGACTGAAAACTACTAGCTATACTTCTGGATAGTATTTCGCTCTCTTTTTTCCCTTTAACGTTTCTTTTTTTTGACCATCCATGGATAACTTGCCATTTTTAGAATTAGGTTAATTGGTGTATATGTTTCTTTGGTTTTTTGAGTTCATTATACTGTTCCCACAAGTTGCGGGGTCGATCAATGATCGTTGAAGAGATCGGACGTGTTTTTTCCGTTCTCTTCTTTTTTCAAATATTAAATTTTTTTTTTTTTTTATTAAGTTAATTTTTTTTTGGTTCGAGTAGTATTGTGCGTGTGTGTGTTTGTGCTATAAAGTGGATTGTGAACTCTGTCGTTTTCCCAGAGTACAGGTACCAATCAAAGCCAACTCAGGTGTGCAAATACGAGTCATTAAGGCTCGCCAAGACCGGCATAGTTGTGTAAACGGGCCATGAAGGCTCGCTGAAACACGAATTTTATTAAATAATTAAATAATTTTACTATGATCTTTGTCTCATCATTCGTAGTCGTTTTTTATTTTGTTTTTCAAAGTACATAATAAGTATATAACGAAAGTAAATAAATGTTATACTAATTCGTACTGCAGAGGAAATGTTGGTATTTGTACATTTGTGTTGGTTTTATTTTATTGAATTTAGCATAAAGGAAATATATTTAATTTGTTGTTTTTGGTAAATTTTAGTGTATTTTGTGTTCTTTGTTGAAGCATTTTTTAATTTCCTTTTAAGTGTATAAGTGTAATATATAATATATCTGGATGGTTCTGAATGTCTCACATGTATTTGAAATCTGAATACATAGGTCCCGTTTGTTTAACTCGCTTTTTATTTTTGTAAATACATCTACATATTATTATATATGTGTATCAATGAATTTTGTATAAATTGTTATATAAATGTACGGGTTATATTTGGATCTAATGTAGGAGAGTGTTTTCGGTATTGGAAATTTGATTTTTCGGTATTGAAAATGTTTTTTTTTCTCCATACCTGTGTTGTTGCAATAGAGTGATTGGTTTTTCGTGTGAGTTTTTATTGTTGAATTTGGAATTTTTCGTTTGCGGGGGAAAGTGGATGCGTGTTTGGTTTTTGTATTGATTATTAATTTGGAGTGTGATATGATCGTTGTTTCTTATTGGAGTTGTAAATATTGGTTTTTGTTGTGTTGTTGGGCTATCTACATTCGGGAGGATTTAGTTTTGAGATGTTATGTTGTTGGTTTTATTATTAATATACATTTATTGGATTTCTTATTATATTTGACTTCAATGAATCGGTTGGTTTCTTGATTGTTTCCTTGTTTGTAGAGGTGTAATAGTGGGGGTTCTTGTTCACGAGGCTGTATCAATGAATCCACAGAAAATAGTTCAATGGTGTTAAATCGCAGCTTCTTGCCGGCCAATTGACATCACCATTTCTGCTAATTAAACGGCCATCAAACGTTTGACGCAATAAATCGAGATCAATACCACGAAGAGCGGGCGCAAAAAATCGGTTATCGGTAATGGTTGCGCCGTCCTTATTTTCAAAGAAATATGGGCCAATGATGCCTCCGCTCCACAAGCCTCACCAAACAGTCACTTGTAATGAGTGCATTCGCTTCTGTAAGATCACGTGTGGGTTTTCTGAGCCCCAAAATTTGGCAATTTTGCTTATTAACGTACCCACCAATATGAAAATGAGCTTCAAAGAGTTCTCGAGGGTTGGTCCGATCGAGTGGCGTGCTGTGGGGCCGGCCACGGCGGCCGAATGAGTGAAATAATGTTCCGTCTCTGGTCGGAGCGGTTGTACTTCGCGGCAGGGGGATGGGTTTGGCAAGGTTTCGAACCGTTTTTGTTTTGTTGCATTTTTAGGTCTAAACTTTTAAATGGCCCACCCGTTATGTATCGTACGTACTTGTGTGTTCATTTGGTGGTGTCTCACTAGTGCGATTTGTGTTTTCAGTGTAATTGCGGCTTGGCTGTCGGGCTTTCATTGATTGGTGGCCGATTTTTGGTCGAATTGCATTGAAGTTTGAATGGACTGATTGTAGTTTTAATCAGATAGATATGATGTGTTATGTGTGTGTGTGTTTTCTTTCGGACGATTGTAGGTGGTGTTGGTTAGGAAATTTCGTTGGTGATTCCAGGTTGGATTGGTGTTTTGGATTTTGTTCAGAGGAGTGTTCCCCGCAGGTTGAGGAAAGGTGGTTGTGTGAATGGGTGAATCCGGACATTTATGCATGTGTGAGGGCTTCTAAATGGAAACATAATGGCCCAATTAATGGTTCCGCATCCATTGAGGGTGATCTTAAGAGCTGTGGTCTTGCGTGAGGTGAGGTGTTGGTGGTCTTGTTTGTGTTCGAGATAATCGGTATGTGTGAGGATAGTTTGGATTGGATTTCTTGGTTAAGGGTTGGATTTTTAGGATCTTGCTGGTACTCTTGGAGGTGGTGGTTGTGGATGGTTTGGAGTTGTTTTTTGCGCCGTGCGATCGTTGGATTCGGATGTGTGCGTTTGAACATGTGCAATGGTGTTCTTGTATTTGTGTGTTTGTGCTTGCTCGGGCCGTTGCATGTGTGTGGTTGGGTTGGAGTGATACGTTTTCTTTCATTATTGTTTGTTTTGTGTGAGGGTGCAGTGGGAGTTGTTCCGATGAGGCTTGGTACTGCAGAGAGCTTGATACTGCAGTGCAATCCAGTCTGGTTTTGGAGGTGGGTGTGTATTGGTGTTGCGTATGGGTGGTAAGGTTTGATTTTGTCAGTATATTATACCTGTTACTCGGATGTCTTACTTTGTTGTATTGTTGTCTGGTTGTATTGTTTTATTGCTGTGTCATTTCATTGTTGTCAATTTTAGAATTTGTATGTAGTATTGTTATATTATTTTGTTATTGTGCTTCAGTATTGTTATATTTTTGTGTATTTTATGTTTTTATATTAGATAAATTGCTGAATTTCTGTATTTTTGTATTATCATACTATTATATAATTGTGTGGTTATCTTGTTATATTGGAGTGAACAAGAAATATACATTTGGTGGTTGTTGGCAATAGTTCGCTTTTGGCCCACAAGAGAAGTATGTATTTTTGACTTTCACGGTTTTGCTGCCATGGCCAATGAGCGCAGTATAAAATAGAACGGATGAGGCGTTTTGTTTCGGTTATATATTGCCCAAACGCAGAGAAATGTGAATGTGCAACAAATGTGGCGAGTCGACCGGTTTCACTTTCATTTGTCCGCTGCACGGAATGTGGAGTTGTTTTCTGATGTTGCATGAGGAGTCGAGTCACAGAGTATGGGTGGTTGAAATGTGGATGACAGGATGGTCAATGGGATTGAATGATTTTGTTGCATAGCATAGTTGCAGTGTTGTTGAGGTTGTTGTTATTTTTGTTTAAGTTGGTGGGGTCTCTATGGGATTGGGATCGAGTATTTGTGGTCAGTCTATTGTTGCTTGATCCAAATCTTTGGGAGGTTTGATTGTAAATTTGCTTTTGTAGACTGGAGCATTGTCTTGCTGCAGTGGGAGGTCTGTTCTTGTCAATTTTCACCCGGAAGACATTGCATATTTATTAAGGGCCTCCAAATATGTGCTTGAAGTAACTTTTCCCAGCAGCATTGTGAGACCTTCTGTGACATTATAGCTAAAACACCCCAAACCATTACTTCACCTTCTCCGCTGTGCCGAGTTGGCATTTTTATGTAACGAAAGTCTCTTTATTGAGGTGTCGAATAAAAATATTTCTACGTAGCTTCCATCTAAAGAAAAGAACGATTCGCTGTTTCATAATATTAACCGCCAGAACTTGGCAGGTTTCGCTAAATAGGTACGAGCAAAGTTTATTTGGTTTTTGATTCTTCTGGCTTATAAATGGCTTCTTTTTATATTCGCTTCACAAAGCCATCTGTGTACAGTTTTGAGACTAATTTTTATTTCTCTTACATACTGATTATCTCACTTAGAACAGATTTTCCTGTACTCAGAGGGTCTCTGCACAAGCAGAGTCTTCCTTTTGAGGTATTGTATTTCTTTTACGCTCCCTTCCTTTAGGCAATTTAGGATTTTGGATTTTCAAATTTGGTACATCACCAAATTTATGTGGCAGTTTGTATCTGTATTATTACAACTATATTATTATATTATTTTATTATATTATAAGGTAAATTTATATTTATAAGGTATATAAATTAGATTTTCGGTTATTATATGACGTATTTGTCGTAAAGCGGTTAATTCAATTGATTTTTGATGTTTAATCAAATTTTAACAAATCTAATTTATATTATTTTATAACTTTTATAATTTCTTATTTTTATAAATGTAAATTTCAGGTAAAAACTAATCCAATTTATTACAGCATATGGCTTCTAGTAATTATATTATTTATGTTATAATATTAATAATTAATTAATTTGTAATTTCAGATTAAAAATTAATTCTATTTCTTACAGCCTATGGCTTAGAGCAATTAGCTCATTAATAGATTTTGTTTTCAGGAAACCTCTGCAGATTACAGATGTATGGTGGCACACCATGCAGAGCAGTACAACAAAAATGTGATTGTCTTACACTAACAGTAGTTTGAATATTGGCTACCGAGAAATCGGACCAATTATGTCATAACTAACATACTTTTCCTTTCCCTAATCCACAAAAATTTACTAACTATTGGCCGCCAAGGTGTCTGTAACCGGGTCGATCTCAATAATTACACTAGTATCCTTCCACATCCTTCCAAGTATATGTAAAAACGGGTGTACTGTGGGCCCGGCGCTTTCCGGGATATCCTGCTTAATGCTTGGCAGTACATTCAAAATCAATCAATCAATCAATACTGTTCCCACAAGTTGCACGAGAAGTAACATGCACCTACGACAGAGCTGTGGGTTATCATAGGAAGATCTCCTAATTTGGAGTTCGCATACTAACTACTAAGCATCCTCTTATGTATTTAGCGTTCGGCGTATGCAGTGTCACCGTAGTTGGGTGTGATAGTTTTTGGTCCACACCGAGTATTTGTTTTACTCGGTACCTGCCATATTGGTGGGCTTTTGCGTATCTGCGATCTGGACAAGCGCCCGAGTTTTGCGAAAACTGCTATCTTAGCTTTGCACTGACCATTTGATGATCGCTGTAGAGCAAAACTTTGGTAGTTAATAATATTTCATATCCTGGATTACGCAAGACCTTCCCTTAGGAATTAACACATAGTCAATTTGATTTCGGGACGTTTTACGAGGGTGTGTCCATATTTCCAAGTGAATGTTATTATAAAAAAATATTGTACTATAGCCACAATGAAGCTTGAACCACATTGCAGAATGGACCTTGTTTTCACTTAAATTAGTCTAATTTTTGTCAGCTTTAGCGTTAAAGTCACCAATTACCATTTTGACGTCTTAATCATAATAAGCATGGACTATACGTTAACATTAGCAGTGGTTGTTAAATTTTGGCGGTTTCTGTAGTTTGTTTTGTTGATATTTTTAACAATAAAGTTTTATCAGCCCATTGATCCAACCTTTGTTTAGTCGCCTTCTACGATAACCCAAGGATGCTGTGTTGAAATCCTAAGGATAACATGCTCGTTTAGAAGAATTTTACGGGCCATGGGAGTGCGCCCCTACTATAGGAGCAAACATAAATCTACAAAAATAGCTTCAATTGAATGTCTTTGATCCAGACTAATTAATCCAGAATAGTTTTACATTAGTACCTGTGCCATTAGTGATATTTACGATTTGCTCTGTTGCCAATTTTTTCACTCGTAATGAACGTTAATGTTCTGAGCGAGTCAAGTGAATACTACAGAAATGTTTTCTCATCTCTCTTCTATTACTGCTTTTATGTATAGGTTTAAATTTGTATTGTAGACCTACCAGCGACCATAATATAAAAAATACAAAAAAAAAAATATAAACACAGGATGCAAATATGATTTTTAATTAAATTAAATACAAAATATTTTTGTGACTTCTACAACAGTATTGTGAAAATTTATAAGAAAACAAAAATATAAAATCAGATAAAAATCACTTTTCCTTTTCTTTTCATCTAGAAAATTTCTATTTTTGAAAAATATATTGGTGGTATATAGCTATAATTTTTTTTATTTTTATTTTAAAAACTCAATTCATTATGAAATATAAAACACATACTACACTCAATTCTAATTTTAAATTACACTCAATTGGCATTAATTCAAAAAAAAAAAAAAATTGTCGGATGAAAATTTTATAGCGTTTTAACACACGATTCATTCGTATATATGTGTATTTATATTAATTGTACGAGGCTGAAGAAATGTAAAATAGTTCGGTTTTTTCAGTACAATGATACTTGGTGTTCGGAGTGCGCTTATTTTGAATAAAATTAATAATGGAAATTAGATAAAAGTTATTGGAAAATTTATAAAAAATATAAAAAATTACTGGACCAAATGAACTGTGTATTTAATAAAAAAAAGTGGTTTAAATATTTTAAAAGTGAAAGTGTTGAAATTGTTTTAAAAAATCATTTATAAAATATTGTTGAATGAAATACTTTAGTAATAATTTAAATGCATGAAGAATTTTATAAAAAAAAAAAAAATGTACTGTGAAAATTTTAAAGATGGTGGTTCCTCCCACGCCTAAAAATTATTAACGATAATTACTTTATTGTTTTGTTATAATATTTATTTTAAGAGCATTGTCAACACAGGATTATTATATTATTTGTTTGGCCTATCAGTTAAATGAGTCATTTAGCAAATTTTTCTCCGTACAGTCAGTGGATTATATAATTTTAGCGCCTAATTGAACTCTAATCTAAAGCATGATTCACCATGCATATTTGCATCTGTTAAGTTAAATTCAACAAGATGTGTTGCATGTACAAAGAAACTAAAAATAGATATAGAATATATATATATATGTATATCACAACGAACAAATTTAAATTAAGATTTTAATGAAACTATCTATATACCAACACAAAGATTTATGATGGAAATATACTATTATATATTATTATGATATATAAATAATATTTACCACTATATCTATATATATAAACCAAAATTAAGATATACTTCTTAAGTTGAACAAAATAATACATTTGCCTATACTGTGGGTGCAAAATATTAGTTTTGGGTGTAGAACTATACATATTTCAATGGTTTAAGTATAAGTGTACTGTAAACCTTGCTTCAATATACATTTTATCAAGTGTAATTCTCGTTTAATTAAATTTAGCCCACGATTTTGAATTTAATTATACATTTACGTATATATTAGTAAAATATTAAAAGTTGCAGTATAAATTGTCTTTTAACATGTACAGTTTACTTAAAATTGTACTTAAATAGTTTATTGCGCAGACGCAAATGTATGCTTCTTCGATCTTTAATAGTACATTATGTATAATTTTATTCAACAAAATTAATTAAAAATGATCTTTATTTTGTTCACACTTGCACTAAAAGTTTTTAAAACTACTCGGTTCTATTCTTGGTATTGAAATATTGCAAGAAGTTTTAAGATGCTAGATTTTCGAATGTTTTACACATAGTTTAGTTCTGTTTACTTTAAAGCTTACACCAAAATTAATGATCATCAGTTAATTTTGGTAAAAAACTAGACATCAAAAAAAAAAAATATTTGCAACAACCCTGTAATAGTTAAAACCCATCGTACATAATTACTTCACTGATATTTAGATTAATTTTCTCGTTAGTAAAGTTATATAAAAATAAAATGTTTAGGTTTTAGTTTTCTTTAAATTTATATTTCGTTTTCTTATAGATAGTTTTAATTAAATAAGAAAAAAATATATTTCTTATAGAAAAGTGATAGTAAAACTGAAAAAAAAGAAAAACCTATAGTGATTAAAACATTTTGTTTGTGTGTGTGTGCGTTTATTATTTATAAGAAGGATTTTTGGATAGTTTAAAAAAAAGTGAATTTATGTGTACTATATTATAATAGTTTTTAAAAAATTCTATTAAAAATGATAAAATTACGTTTAATTCAATGCACTGTATGAATTTGATATACATTTAAATTAATAGTTTTTGAACTCAAATGATATTGCTGTTAATCGTTTGCATAATGAAAATCGTTAATATGACATCGTATAAGACACCGCGCAAATATGGTGGTGCAAAAGAAAATCAACCAATTAATTTTTTATATGAAAATAAAGGTAATTTTACTGTATGTTTGTGTGTGTGTGTTCTTTTATTTTTCTATCATATATGTTTAGTCTTATCTTATGTAAGAAATTATTTCACAGTTGAAAAAAAAAGTATTTGGAAACATAATGTTGTTATATATATGTATTAGGTAATTTTGCAAAACAATTAACACATTTATGTGAATTATAACGATGGTTGAAGACGAAAAATTTAGTGTGCAAATATGGCCATGGTCAAAATTGATGCAATATAATTATTAAGTTTTAGAATACAACATAAACTTAAACTATTATTTAAATCAAAATGTTGGACTGTTTTTAATGCATCTAATATAGCTTTAACAAATTTAATATGAAATTTTTACTATTATCAACATTCATTATGAATGATTTTGTATTAGTGGTAATTTTTCGATGTAAATCAAGGTTATCATCATTGAATTGATCAGAATCATATTTATGTGATTCAACAAACATCAAGCGCTTCCGAATGCATGATCATTGCATCATTGATGATGCAATTTCACTCAAGTGAAATTTCGCTAACATTTTTTTGTAATCTCTATCGTACAAATTTTTTCAATTTATGTGAGTCCCAGATTATAAATATTTCCGATACGTATAAGTGTACGCTAAAGTTTGTGCAGTTGAACTGGTTCTTTCATTTTTGATCTTTTTAACAGTTTCGACACATTGTTTTCCTTATATATACGCCCTTTTTCTAATATCGCTCTATTCAACCTTTTCATTTCTAAAACTAATGGATATCGGAATATAAGATTAGAGGAAGCTCTTTCTGTTACGCTGTGTAAAGTAGTTCTATACATATAAAATGATTTGAACCAAACATTTGGTGACTTGTTTACTAACGACTACCTGACCATTTGATCGCGCAAATTTGCTTGCAGCTCTTGACTTCAAGTCGTCTATTTACAATAAAACATTGGGCGCATCTGGCACACGTAGAGTCTACCGAAAATACGTAGACTCTACAAGTCTACATGTGCTGGATGCAAAAAACCTCATTTTTTGATTTTTTTTTTGACATTTGTATTACTAGTTCATATTTATAAACCAAAAAACATTGAGGATAACTCGCATTTTGAATATCCTTATATTTACGATGGAGCTAAATATAGATGTGAAATGTCAATTTAATTTATTCCGTAATTTCAACAAGTTATCCAAGACAAAAACCAAAATGGATACGTAAAAATTTACATCCCGCACACGAAAAGTCTACAAATGAGATTAGTCTACATTATAGACTATCTCAAATGTATAGACTACGTGTGCTAGATGCGCCCATTTACTGTCAGTATTTTTTTACTGTTTAACCAGAAGAAGAAGAAAAAATACTAAATTACTTTAGAGTGACAAAGACAATCGTTTTTGTTTTTTTTTCTATTTGATTTTTTTTGTTACAACAAAAAAAAAACAAAAACGATTGTCTTTGTCACTCTTAAGTAATTTAGTAATTGTTTCTCCTTCTGGATTCACAGTAAAAAAATAGAGACAGTAAATGTTTCATTGTGAAAAGCCGGTGGTATCAGCATCAAACTCAAACATTATTTTTTGTCATAATGGTTACATTGGCTCTATTCTTGAATATTTCTACAAAAGAAACCAACAAGAAGTATTCAAAACTTACAAGCTAAAATTATTACAATTTTTTAAGTTTTAACCAATGTTAATAGTACACCGAGAAAAATAATTGTATATATTTAATTAATCCTTGTGTTATCGGAATGAAAGGTTATTTCGTATTTAGCCCATGAATAATTCATTAATGGAATGTAAGCAACTTACTTAAACATCAAAAATTGTATTAAAAATGATTATTAAATATAATTAAGTTTATTTTATTTTGAAGAACATTATTTAAAGAGAAAAACATCTTTATAATAAAGTATTCGTTATATTAATTAAAAATTAATTATTGTAAAATCACAAATTTAACAAAATTTAATAAATGTAATTATTATTTGTTAAAAACTAAACTTATCGTTTATTAATTTTAATTAACTTGATTAAATAAATTCATTAGATTTAAAAATCCGAAGCAAGGGATTTTCGTAGTTTCGTACTTCTTTCATTGCCATCTGTGAATTATTAGTCAAAGTTTCCAAGGTTTGAAAATAAAATACAAATTTAAAATTCAAAATAAAATTTTTATTTTTAACGCTTTTTAAAATAGAAAATAATAAAAATATCTTAAGCTAAAACTTTTTACACAACAAATAACTTCATTATTATCTTTAAATAAATAAATTAATTAAAAATATTAAAATAATTAAAATTATTAAAACATGCATTCATAAACTTAAATACTTAAAAGTAAATTTAAGAAATAAAGACTAAATAACTTAAAGACTATCTTTTTAACTTGACTGCTGTCACAATATACAATTTACATAAATTACATGCTAGTAATATACATAAGGTTTTCACTAATTACAAAAAAACAGTTTATTTTAAAATGCAGATTAATTTAAGATTTCAATAATCTCTTTTTCAAAAGCTCTTTAGTTTTATTATTTATTTTTGAAATTACGTCATTGCAGAAATTGTTAAAATAAAGATGCCATTCATTTGTTACTGCATTATTTACTTTTTTTGTAACTAATTCTCTTGATTCAATGTAGTCTTTATTTAGCTGATGTTTCCCATTTTCCAAGAATATCATCTAGATTAATGTCGGCTCTGTTGTATTTTAATTGTTGGCATACTTCACCTGCATTTTGGTCATTTATTGTTTTTGGGAATAAATAATATAACAATATTGTTAAGTATTACCATTACAATTAATATTAAAAACTAGATTACCACTCAAATTGTTCAGCTGTGGGTTTTTCTGCTCATCTGTAACGTGTGTTAGTTTGGGCAAAAGAACTTCGAAGTTTTAAAATTTTTTTATTATACCGGCCATTAAGGTGTACCTTACTATTCATCGTTTAAGGTATGCCGACTGAAATATAGATAAAGAATTACAGAAGCATGTAAATGTTTACGAATATATGGATTTTTACCTCTTACCGCAGTTTTATTCCGGAAATAACGCTGGTTTTGTTTTGACATCTCACAGAACTGGGTATTTTCTTAGATGTAGGAAGTAATCCGAGGTTCTTCATTTTCTAACCAATATAATTACAGGACTGTGTACTGTGTAGGTGTTGTGTGTTCTTGTTGGGTTTGAAAAAAATATATATGAAAGATTTAATCTAAAAATCGAATTTGAAACTGTAAGTTATGCCAATTACTTACATTTTTGGTGAATTTTATCTGTATGCTTAGTGATTGATCTAAGCATTACTTTTTCGTGGTGCTCCTTCATACCGTTAAATGTTTCAACGTCAATTTTATCCTCTGAAAGTTCAAAAATATTAGTTTTCGACATATTTACAAGGAATGCTTTATTTAGATGTTTTTAGATATCTTACATGTAAATTTTTTTTAAATATAGTTGTTTTATAATGTTTTATAACAAATAAAAAATGTTATCGGTTTGGTTCCAATTGACCAACGACTCAGTAATGTAAATAGTTTACAGCATCTTATCTGTATAGATAGTGCATAATGTAAACGGCAACGTTATGTACACCATATTTTTATATTAAAACACAATTACACAATTTACTTTTGACTTATTTTTTACAATAGTTTCCTTAATGTTACACTTTTTCAGTAAATTAGAAACACTTTTTATAGGAGGCTAAAAACAAGAATAATTTAATTAATTAAATAACATTTACTTCACTCTTAGACATTTGATAGACTTTTGAACTGATATGCGAATAAAAACCACGCCGAAATTTTTTATGTTAAGGAATTAAATTCTTTAATCTAATTATTTATAATTTATTTGAAGAATATTACTTAATACAATTAATATTTGCTAATAAGGTATATTATTAACCGATGAATTTTAATAGAGTTTATTATTGTTTTTAAAATTAATTATTTTTCTTTACTATAAAGAATTCTATTATACACAGATACAATTAAATTTCATCATATTAAATCAATTTAATAATATCTGTGTATATTAGAATTCTTTTAAAAAGAAAAATAATTAATTTTAAAAACAATAATAAACTCTATTAAAATTCATCGGTTAATAATATACCTTATTAGCAAATATTAATTGTATTAAGTAATATTCTTCAAATAAATTATAAATAATTAGATTAAAGAATTTAATTCCTTAACATAAAAAATTTCGGCGTGGTTTTTATTCGCATATCAGATTAATAAACGCTTTGCGAATTCAAATTAACTAAAAAAAGGCAACAACTCCTTATTGGTTTTAATTGCGATTGAACCATTACAATTTTTTTATCGGTAATGCATTACTACCGTTAGAATTTAAAAGTATACATATCATATTATCAACAATTTTACATACCATTTACAGAACATTTCTAAGATCCTTCAGATTATTTTTTTCTATATTAGGTGAAAGTTGAGAAAGTCAGTCCAATGAACGTTAGAAGGTCAGCCCAATAAACGATTTTACACACAATTGGAGACCACGTATAGAGTTCTGCGATGAGAATCGAACTCAGGACAGCAGCGTGAAGAACCAACAAGTATGAAAGTTGGGTAAAACGGGCCCGAAATGAGTTTTGTTTTATGTTTTATTTCATGCAATCTTTTTTGACTCCGAAGTCCTCACAAACTCTTTCTCGGTTAATTTAACATGCTAATTTACGCAGTCGCTAGCTAAACCAAAGACGCTCGAATACTGGTTTGCTTTAAATATCCATCTGCACATTGCATTGCTCTAGCCAAACTGTACTTAGCCCATCGATTCTTCAATCTAACAGGGGGTCAACGTTGTGTTCTTCGTCATTCCGAATGGAATCAAGAATGAAGAAAATCTCTTTTCATTCCTCTCCAGTTGGGACTGAAACCCAGAACCACCCAACCCAAACACTGCAATTTTGCAGTCCGAAAAAGTTGAAGCAAACAGAATGAAAATCAAGTAAAATAACATTATAAAAATAGCGTCATTTTTTAAATTTTATAATGTATTAATTTTGAAATGGTCACTTTTAACCAATTTAATCAATGTAAATAACTATCGTTGTTCAAACTCCGAAAGATCAACAAAATTTAATCTATACAACAACTATTTCATTAAATATATATAAAGTGTTTTATTCTACAAATGAGGATTTATCGCTTAAGAAATATTAGTTGCATTAATGAGAAATACTTACATCGTTAAAATAATTTGTATGAATATTTTTAAATAACAATAATAATTGTTACTTTAACCTCAAAGTTCTTTGAAAACTCGAATCTAAATTTATTAATTTGATTGTGTTGGGATAATATCAAATTCATAAAGAAACAATCAACATTTTAAAGAATATTCGTCTATATAACGACAAACTCTTTAATATAAAGAATTATTTTTAAATATAATGAATTTACTTAACAGTATTTTAAAGAATGTACCTTCGTTAATAGAATGTAAGAATTTCTCTCGGTGTAGAGTACACAATTTCTAATTTATTACACAATTTTGAGGGACACCAGCAGATAAAAAAGTGCGCGAAATTTTAAACGCCGTTAATGCGAACGCGTTGAGTGCGATTAGCAAGATACGATTCCAACCACGATAGTATAAATCCTCTAAAGACAGCATACCTGAGTTTAGTTAGAAGCATTTTATGATTGAACACACAAAAGCTTTCGTTATATCAACATATATCGAGCTAACTTAATTCTTATTATTAATGTCAAAAAAAATAATTCTTATTATCATGATGAGAATTAAAATGCTTTAACAAAGTGTCTTCACTACTTAGGCCAGAACGAAAACTAAATTGAGCGTTGTTGAAAAAATTATTACTGTAAGTTGTAGAGATAAGTGGTAGCATTAAGATGGGCCTATAATTTTCAACACAAAGTCAACAGTTCTCTTACTATATGGGAATGATGACAGCCGACTTAAAAGAATCCAGAAAAATGTCACAAGTAATACTTTTATTAAATAAGATGCATAAGATATCGACAATATAGAAGTTAATATATTTCAGTATTTTATTGAGGATTGGGCAATCCAAATTCATCCATCGAGTGCTCAGTCTTAGGAAATGGATAATGTTAAATATTTTCATATTATTAACAATATTTACGTGCAATGAAAATGAGTAGGAAAATAAGTTCGGATTAAAAAAAAACTGGTTTCAATTGACACAGCAAAGCGGTTAAAAAGTGAGATAAGATTTTAAATATTTACCACAGTTATAATTTTTATTTTTTTAACCAATTTGCCCACAACCTTAGAGTCAAAATTATTCACAATTTCACACTGTTAGTCTGTGTGCGAAACGAAATAAAAATTTTAATTTGTTATTCACCACAAAATGTTCCGTGCAGTTAAAAATGTTAATCATATTTTCCTTTGACGTTTTGAGCGTCTTAATCTGAGAAACCATGAATTTAAATTTGAATTCCAAATTAAAAAAAAAATCAGTCGACTCATCAGACTGCAGCGACCAAACTACAAAAAGGTCTTTTTTTTTAATTCTGGCTCATATTCCAGAAAAATAAATTAAAAATTTTGAGCATCATATCATATATAGCACCATAGATAAAAAATTTACTAGTTATTTATTTTTTCCTATTATTGTTTCTACCACAGTTAAAATATTTACCTTTTTAACCGATTCGCACACAGACTAAGTAAAATAAAAATTAAAACCACAAGCCATATCATAAGATGAAGTTAACTGGAATTGACGGTCGTTTAGAATTTCATTAAAATAATTAGGCCTACTATTGGAATTCAATATCTCATTTGCCAAAGCCCATCGCTACGATGAACCAGCGAAGAATAAATTCATGGTTTTAAAAACCATGTTTTTCCAAGAAAAACCGAAAATGCTTGCATATGATTTGAAAACGAACTAATGTCAGTCTCGAGTTGTAATGATCTATTCAGTTTTTCATAATCGACAATCGATTTCATTTGATTTTCCTTAAGCGATTTGATATAAGGGACATCACGCTTTAGTTTAATAGTAGCCAAAGTGGCCGAATCATCAGTAATGTGTAGTTCCTCTACTCAAGCATTAAATAAATTAGTGGACGTTCTGCAACACATATGATCAATACAAGATTCAGAGCCATTAAATATTCTAGTTTGACATATAACTTCGGTCTTTAAGCTAGTTCTTGGTACTTTGAGCAGTATGTTGCATTGATGAAGATTTGCAATAAAAGATTTTTTTGCCTTACATTATTACGTTCAAGATTTGTCCAAATTAGCCCAAATGGTGGTACGCCTGAAAGATTTTAATCTTTTAGTTCAAAAATAACCAAACCCTGCAACTTCCAGCGCTTTATTTGACTTGCTTGCTTTGGAAAAATATACCGATGTACTGGATTTTAATTTCAAAACAATTGATTATGCTACTTGGCTAACCGTAACCCGCTTCAATTCTATTTGTATGTTATTTTATAATAAAAATAACTTCAGACCACTTAGCGTCACCCTAATTCATTTCAGGAATATGTTCGTGAACCGACTAAATATTTGACAAGTCATATTATCGTGTACTATAATATAACCTAAAATAAAATAAAATTATTGGGAATCCCCTTAATACATTAATTTCTTTTGTTTTACGAAATATTGACCAGATAATTTTTTTTGGTATTCTTACCGCAGGTGCGTAACGACAAAAATGACAATGATATTTTTTTAACTATTAACTGTTTATTGTTTTCGTGCAATGACACCTTTTGTAATTCTACATGCAATGATATTCATATGAGTTTATGCATTTCAAGTTCTTTTTCTAGTGGTAGAAAAAATTCTAAATGATGACTCTACTGTATAGATAAATTGTGTCAAGATTTCAGTATCACGATTTTTAACCACGTTTAGAAAACCCAATAACTGTCACCTATATAATATTATTATTTAATAAGATATTTTATGGAATATTCTAATGGAAAAAACTTAACGTTAAATACCAATGAGCTCGATGTTTGATACAACTTGTATTAACTACTCTGAATGCAGTCTTATGAAAGGTCTATATAGTTTAAGTGTTTTGGAGTAAGCATAACATTTTGAATAATGTCGACAGTAAAAATAAATTGCGATTTATTCGATTACAAGGGTTTATTTTGAAATATTTTAATGCTTTAATTTAAGATGAATGCAGCTTACCCACCAAAATAGGATTTAAGATTAAAAATAAACAAAAAGGAACGACTGCATTTGCAGTAGAATCTCTTAAGTCATTCACATTCCATTGTTAAGTGAACACGTTTTGTTTAAGTTTATGCTCGAAGAATTATGCGAACAGAATATGTACTTAGTAAATTATTACACTCGTGCACTAATTATTCATGATGCACTTCAGTTATTAAACAAAATACTAAAGACTATGGTTGTTTAAATAAATTAAATAAGATTGCAATAGTTAAGTGAATTGCGTGCATGATTAAACTGTGAATATGGAAATGAAAGTGAGTCATCTTAATATATGCAGAAATAGTTGCTGAAGAAAAGTTAGAGATAATGACAGAACAACTACAACTTGTCCTTTTTCAAGAAATTAAACTTGTTGGTATAATGGGTATTGCTGCACTAATCACATTAAACAAATTTAAAAAAAATTCAACAAATATGGTAGGATCTTTTGTAGAATAAAACCGGTTTGGAAAATAATCCCAACCGAACTTTTTAGTCTTGTGGTATTTTGATCATCTCAGATTCGATTAGTTATCTTGCTTAGTAATATTATTACAAGTTCTCTCTCAAACTCTTCTTTTGCTGTGGGTTCTGAAGCCATACTGGTCCTGCACCATCCATTGCAATTCTTTCGAATGGTGCCCCAACGTTGTACTGCCGTATTGTACCATGACTTTTTCAAACGAGCTATTTAACCGTCACACTTTTGACATCATTCTACTACTGATCGGCGTCATCCCGACCAGTAAAATTTTCCTCGTATTTTTGCTAACGTTTTATTGATTCCTAGATGGCCTCCACTAGTATCTCCATGGTACTCATTTAAAATTTCGAACCTTGGGTACCACTATTAAAGATTGCATCGACTGACCATTTGAATTTTGCCAAACTGCTTTAGACATCCATTTTCGATGCGCAAACTGTCACAGTTAACCCAATATGCTCTTGCTTAATCCATTCTGGCCGGCGCGATTCTTCTTTGTATTTCGTTAATACCGATAAATCCAAGTCGACTATTTGCTCTTTTCTAATTTCTTCATGAGTCCATTCTTCTGCTGGTAGAATTTTCGCGAGTCTGAGGTCGATGATATTTTCTTTGTGTTCTACTCGGCTGCAATACCTTCAAACAACTAGGCATGGTCGTCTTGATAAGGCATCGGCGTTCCTTCCTGATTGTTAAACTGCAGTAACCGTCTCAAGGCGCCATGAATGATTGACCTAGAGATATTTTTAGAAATGTTTAACGCGTTCCACTGTAGCCAACAGTTC